>VTGD01000023.1:761146-915258 GCA_013406985.1 Calonectria crousiana | reverse complement strand
ACTTCACGTGTGCAACCCAAGTGAAGTGGCGGAGCGCGGCAGTGTGCATCAAGCAGGACGCCTCATGCAAGCACTTGCATAGTTGGGGGGGAGCAAGGCTCTGCGGCAGAGATAAAAAAGAAAAAAAGGGAAATGCAGAGCCCGTTTCTGCGGCAGTGGCTTGAATTGCCAATTCAACGCGGCAGATGAGGCTCTGGGGGGCCTCCTCCTTGTCTGCCGGCGCCCAAGAAAGGCTGGCGGCTCGCGGGGTGCCTTTTTTGGCGGGGCGTCCTTTTGGCGGGTTGAGGGTTGATCTGGCAGCCCTCACGAGGCGCAGGTTCAAGGCGGTGGCGGCGCAGCAGCCAGGCAGCAGCGAATCAGGTCTCGGTGCGCAGGGGCAATGGCGCACTCATGTAAGACAGTGCATCGGGCTGATTGAATGAGGGGGAGCCCATCTTTGCGGGCCAGTTGAAACACCAGCAGCCGTGACCCGCTTGATGCACTTGATAAGGCAAACCATGAGGTAGCAAGGCTAGCAGCAAGGCGCACCAAGACGCACCACCCACCACACCATCCGTGACTTACACTTGATGAGCTCGAGATAATTAACCACTTCACCGCGCTTGCTTTTTTTTTCTTTTGCCCTCTGCCCGCGCGCGCGCATCGCAATTCCAATATGCTCCAAATCAGATTCGTGCTCTTCACATCCGTCCCATATTCACCGTCATGCCGAGCAGTGAGCCATACTCAAGCGCTTCGAGGCGTGGGTACGTTTTGAGCCTCCTCCATCTACACAATCTGGCCATTCAACACCGGGATAATAAATAACCAGCGAGCCTTGCAGCATTACCAAATCCCTCAAACCCAATGGGCCCATGTCCCGCCACCAAACTATTCGGGGCCGGCGGGATGCGAACAGGGCTTCGCTATCTCGCCAGAGCACCGGGAGCCAGCGCCAGCAGCAACAGCAGCAGCCCGCCTTCCTATCAGCTGGTAGCAGGACTAACAGCTTGAGCATCCCGGACAGCGGTGCCATGTCATGGTACGACGGCAGCAGCCCTACCATTGACATGGAGTTGGACGCTCTCCAGAGCATGGAATCCACGCCCTTGTTGGAATTGTCCTGCGTAGGGGCTCATCTGACTTCCCCAAATGTCTGGCTGCAGGGCCAATCTGGCCTCGAAACTAATGCAGTTGAAACAGCTCCCGGGCTGGAATGGGCCATGTGTGATGCCCCGAGTGCCTTTCCAGGCTGCTTCCCTTCCGAGCGCTCACAAGGTAAATTCAGTCCTCTCCGCTGTGCGCATTCAAAAAAAACAAGTATATATAAAGAAAAAGGGGCTCATTTCTTGGTGTTTCTAGCCATTGTTGGCGGAATAGATGCAGTCATGGGCGTCGTTGATGTAAGCTGCATGGAAATGCCAGCCGACCAGACATCGGTCCACGATTCGGCGGCCCATTCGTCCTACTTAGAACCGAGTATTCACTCTTTGAGCCAATTCGGAGGTGCCAACCCGCTAATGCCGTCGCCTCAAACTAGCCCCAGCCTGACTCAGGGGACCTTTTCGCCCGTCCCGAGCTTAACTCAAGCACACAGCCTCCTCGCGAACGCGGTGGAGCCCGTCTTGAGCGAAGACCAGGCCTCGTCTGAAAGGACCGCAGACGAGAGCGGTGGGAAGCAAGAAAAGAACCTGCCCATATTCGCCTGCCCGTTCCACCGTCTTGATCCGGTGCGCCACATGGACTGCCTGAACCGTAGGATGACTCGCATTCGAGACATAAAGCAGCACCTTCAGAGGCGCCATTACCAGCACCCAAGCTACTGCCCGGTTTGCTATAGCCGTTTTGTCACATCTACAGAGAGGGACGAGCACATGCAGTCCCAAAGCTGCGAGGCCCGCAGTCCCGAAATGGCCCCCAGGACTGAGTGGGTGCACCCAGCCACGCAGGACCTGCTGAAGCAGCCCGCGTCCAGGGGGTCTCTGCAGACGGACCAGTGGTACGTCATTTGGGACATTCTGTTTCCAAACATTGAGAGGCCGGAGAACCCTTACCTTGGCACGTACGTGGAGGAGTCGGTCGGCATGCTGCAGCACTTTTGGAAACGGGAGGGCGAAAACGTTTGCGATTGGTTTCTCAAGAAGAAACAGAAAGAAATCAACAAGAATGACCTCAACGACATTATATCCAGGCTTCTGGACGGTGTTCGCGCCCACCCTTACCGAGAACAAGATGGCGTTTCTTCGGGCTCAGAAGCTAGTCCCAACGGTTAGTCAAAGTTTCTTTCTTTTCTGTGTTGTGTTTCTTTTTTTTTTGTCGCTCCACAGGCAACATGTCTCCAAATGGGCGAGCCTGGCTAAATCCCGCGCAGCGAATGATTTGTTAGAATCATGGGTGTATCTAGACCGCAGCGAGGGCGTGCCTTCGGCCTAGCTCGTGACCAAACCGTCGTCTCCATCTCGCGTGGTGGCACGGATTTGATCCTGTCATACGTTATCAGGAATGTCGAGTTTTGTTCCCAGTGTCGGTTTCATATTTAGTTAGAATTTCAAAACCCCAGTCAAACAAAAGAGGCTCGGATCCCTGCGCTCCCGCGTCCGCTTGCAAGTTTTGGGCCATGATGATCATGACTGTCGAAAGGGGGGCGTGCTATCAAAAACGCCCAATGCCCACCATCCTGCGGCTTTCCGCGCGGGACACAACAAGCTCATCCACGTGAGTGGATGCCTGGTATTTCTTTTTTCCGCGGAACCTCCAACTCCGGTCGTATCCAAGCCATGCCGTGAGCCGGCGCGATACACCCTGCCTGCAAATTATGGCTGGTATTGCAACAGATTGGTAGCATGTACTTGGAAATCATTTCAAAAATCATTAGTCTCGCATCGTAACTAGCTAATTCATGACTGGCATTTCAAAATAAACGCTTCAATGCAGCAAATTACATGACCATAAGCCTCCGAGGCTCTTCAAGGTGTGGTCTTGCGTGGGTAATGACACGCTGCAATTCCAAATCGTCATTCCCAACCCTAGAGTCCCAGAGAAAGTTGTCAAAAGACGAGCCTCTCGACGCAGCCTGGCTCCTCTCGTCCCCGTCCTGGCTGAAAGCTTGCTCAATCATGCTGTGCCGCATCTCCGGTTGGCGCTCGTCGTCGCTCGGCGGCGTGATGGTGACGATGTACGCGTCCTCTTCGTTGATTGTCATGCCGAACTCGTCGGTCCTCTTGCGGTTCTCGCCGCTGTCGCCTATCGTCCTGAAGGAGCGCTGCTGCGACTCGCTCTCACCGCCGCTGGCGCCCTTTCGGGCCGAAGAGCCTCGTTCGCCGGCCATCCGGGGCGCCACGTGGGCGAAAAATCGTCGGAGCGTCGGGAGGGCAGCGCAGATGACGAGGAGGTTTGACTCGGCAAGACTGTTTGCGTCAGTGTTGGAGGAGTCCGTTCCTGCGGAGAAGAAGAAGCGAGGAAGCTTTGGAGACAACCTACATTACGACCGCAGTCGAAGACACCTTCCACGTTATATCTGCCAAATCAAGCGTAGGAATAAGGAGAATCAGCCGCATCATGGCTGTGACGAGTGTTCTGAAAGCATGGTTAGAAAAAAAAAAAGAAAGAAATTCCATCGCAGAGGTAAGGACCACTCACGCCGAACCGATAGCGAAAAACGCAACGAGGCCGAGTTTCTGGCGCCGCGGCATCTGAAGGCTCACAATCATGGGTATGGGAACAATGAGGAGAACCAGATCAGAAAAGACTCCGAGCGCCGCCGTCGCAATGTAGAGAGCTGGCCGGTTGATGCAGGTGCCTGGGAGAGCCGAGTTCCAATTCTTCTGGAACGGTCTGCAGCCAAGGACAATGGCTGTCAAGATGGCAACGCTGTGGCCCACCATGAGGAACAGAACCGTGCCGCTGGCCCATTTCCACCACGTCTTCGGGGACAGGTGGTAGTAGAACAGGCCCAGGGACGTCTTGCAGACACAAGTCATGATGGCGGTGAGGATGGGGATAATGACCAGGTACTGGGCATCTATTAGCAAGCTTGTATTATGATGATTTTTTCAACTCGAGGCGCCGGGCTCACGTAGGACGCCGTCTGAACGCTGGTTATTGGCATCTCCCAGGTATGCACACCGATGATCTTGACGCCGAAATTTCCTGGATTCGGTTCAGCATTGTCAAATCAGGGATGCAGATGACTGCAGTGCACTTACGGATTTCTATCGACTGTATAGCAACTGAGAAGCCCCATCCTATGGCCAAGCATGCTTGGTCTTGTATTAGAAACGAAGCAAAATGAAAGAGAGGGGTTGACATACCCAACTGGACGTCAAATTTGCGAATGAGCCACAGCTTCACGTAGACGTACTGCACAAAGAAGAATGTGGAGAGAGAAAAGCCAAGGCCAAAGACGATATAGGCCACGGTGGCGTGCTGCTGGGTGGGATTCGCAAAGTTGACCTTGTAGCCCGGCGGGGGCGGCATCAGGACCGGAACGCCATCAACAACGTAAAATGGCATGATGGGGTGAAGCCGCTGCAAGACTTTGTGGGTTGTGGAATTCGAGACCCGTGGAAAATCATCAGTTCAGGTCGACGTCTTGAGCAAGAGATAATCTTTAGTTTTAATTATTTTCCCCATGACTAGAGGGAGGGAGAGAACGGTGGGGAAGGGGGGGGGGGGGGGGGTGGGTGTTATGGAGTCTGGATTGAGGTTGGGAAGCGAAAGCGAAGACGAAGGGAGAGGGGGACTTTGGAGAATAAGGGCTCCGGAGCCTGTGGCCAGCAATCAGTTATCAAAAAATGATGGATGACGATGGTGACAAGCAGCAGGGGCCCTTTTGCCAGCGAAGATGGAAAATGGCTCCATGGAGACGAGGGAGACCCAAAGTGTCTCAATCAATGCGATACGCCCCCAGCATCTCTCAGCCCGACCAGGCCATCCGGCCGACGCCCCCCTTCGAGTGAAACGTCAGTGGGACTCTCGAGTGCCGCTGCCTCTGCGTCCCGCGAACGGCAGGCCGGGGGCCAAGCTTCCGGGGAAGAAGGCTGCGCTAGATGGTTTCACATGCGACGAAGCCGTGAGGTCGATATCGTATTCAACGACACATGCGCCATGAAAGAGACGCCGAAGAAGAAGAAAAACAGAAAGTTGCTCAGCTGGCCTCTGTTGACCCTTTTTTTTTTTTTTCACGACTCACGGCCGATATGGGTCAGCAAATGTCACATCATAACCGTTGCAGAATGTATTGCTTTTTTCTTCTCTCGCTAACTCCCACGAATACCACCTTGAACTCGTGGCGACCGCGGGGTGGGTTCCGGGTTTTGTGACCCATCTCTTTTCACAAATTTGAATTTGAAAAATTCCTGTTTTTTGTTTGATCTTGAGTGCCATTTAGTCTTGTTCCTTCTTTTCTTTTCTTTCCTTTCCTTGTTTGGGTGAGGTTGCGGCGACGAAGCCCCAAGGTAGGGCTGCCGGCCAACCAACCAACCAACCGGCCAAAAGTCCAACGGTGCTTGTCAGTGGGCAAGCAATCCCTGCACCAGGTTTAAATCTGCGACCCATCTTGTCAAAAAAGCGTCAAAGCGCCGGTGGAAACGCCTCAATTCTTCCCTTCCTTCCCCAAACCCAAAGATCTGGAGAGACCGGTTGGGATGATTCCGGGGCCAGGGTTTCCATGTCCCCTCGTTTGCCACATGGTTCAACGCTGCACCGTCGTCGCTGGGCCAAGTCGCCGCATTGTTTGACCGGCTGCTCGGCAGATCACATACGCATTCACCAGGAAATAAAACATCTCGAGACAACGAGAAAGCGTCTGGGGGGGGGGGGGGGCATGGCTCATGTTTAGTTTTGATACTTGGACCCATAGCTCGCAAAAGATAACCGTGGACGCCATCAAGTAAGCCGACCCAATCGGGTTTCTAGATTCCAGCACCCTTGGCAATCCAGTAGATTGAAGTCAAATCCGGAGTTGGAGGCTGTAATGTTTGGTTTGAGATTGATTGCAAAGGTTCTGTTTCACTTGGGAGTCTTGCACAGCCGGCAGTTGGCCCAACATAGGACGGGGCGGGCAAACAAGAAACAAGACATGAGGCGTAGCGTGTCTATAACACCGGCCCTCTATGTCCATGAAATTATGCCACCACGCACTGTTCTCCTAAAAGTTGCGTCGCCAATTGTTGCATCTAAGCCTTCCATCTTGACATTTTCCCTGCAAGAATTGTCGTCTTTCGTCGCTAATGACGTCTAACTTGAACGTACTCAATTAGAGTTTTTTCAACTTAAGCTCACCACCAACTGAGACCATCACTCGATGCAACCCACCAGGCTTTGGTTGGCGGTATTTTCAAACGATTGGTCTTGACTTTGCAGATTAAAACCAGGGCCTCGGGGGTCGTCCGCACTATGAGAAGCCTCATTTAGCGCGCGCTTGGCGTGTGGACGCAGGGTGGTGAATTCAAATGGCACCGCGCTACTTTTGCGACGGCTGGTTCATCGCCAAGTCTTCCAGACCCTTGCCCAGGCAGGGCCTTATTCAAAAAATGGAACTAAGATGCAGCATCGCGCTCGGGGCTAGAAAATCCAAAGCACAGACCGAATCACGATCGAGGAGATGCCTTCCGAACTTGGCAGTTCCACGAACTGGGGGATGATTTCCCACGTCAGATAAATCTGACTGCGCGTCGTCACCCTCAACCACACATCCTCGCCCAAGTGCATCCATGCATTGCGAGAGGTGGAGATGATTTGCATTGCCTCCGAGCCTAGATTGGCAAACTTATAACCATCGAAAGCCAAGACTGGGGAGAGCCAGGGGACATCCCCGCATGAACGGGCAAGGCTGCTTTAGTTCGCAGCCACTGAGTTAAAGAAATGGAAATTTCATCTCTCTGAAACCTGCCAGCGAAATGTCCCGCTTTCCCTTGCAATGCAATTGTCTTCGGGAGGCACGTGTGTGGTCCGACGACTGACAAGTCATCCGATGCCAAGGCAAGGGTTTCCTTGGTAAATCGACGACTTTTTTTTTTCATGACATCCCATGCGCTGGATCAATGGTCTTTGCTCGGGGCAATATTCTGGACTTGCTGGCGAGTGACGTAAGAAATGGCGATAAGGCATGGGGTTTCGGGACATTTACATAAGAACAGGTAGGTGCTTTGAAACCCCAAGACAGCCTCAAATAATTGGATCGTGTGGTTTGTGTGGGGACAATGTCGTTCGTCTCAGTCAGGTAGATTCTAGGATAGCGCAATTCAAGATCCATGGCAAAGCCCAAGTAGTTCCGCGAACTGGACAATTGAAAATGACCGGCTAGGTGATGGCAAGTCTCATCCAAAAACTTGGGCTCTGGGCAGGAGTCAAAGTGGATGTCTTGTGGCTATCCAACGAATCAGATATGAACCCAAGAAACAACCAATAGAAAATGAAGGGTTCAAGGTGTTAATTGTGCGGTAGTTTCATGATGAGATGAAAGATGAGAGCGGATGAAGAGTTGAGAACCATGCAGCAGTTGTACGTAGCGAATACAAATGGGAGGAGGGTTATCGCGTTCACGCTAAAAGGAATCTCTTTTTTTTTTTTGGCAATCGGCTCAATTCAACCCGATATCAACCATCGATCATACATTATTTTCCTGCATCTTCAGTGAACCCACACAACATTGGGTTGTTTGCCAAAGAGTAAATCAACTCAATGACGGCCACCGCATTACACCACACACCACACGTAAGACCATCACAGCTCATATACCAAGACAAATTTGTCCGTAAATGTATTAAGCCTGTATGACAAAGCTATTTCATGGCTAAAATTGATCACATGATATACAAGAATTATTTTATGCTATTTGATTCCCACTCTCCCCCCTTTAAAACAAACAAACGCAGCAAACATTACAGAGTGACGGGCGAGCTGAGCGTCAGTGTGACAGCCGAGCCGCTAAGCGTCACCCACTGGATCGGGGGCTCGGAGCCCACCACGTCGGCGGTGACTGAGCCTCCAGACACGGATCCCGAGGGGATGGTGACGGGGATAGGCTTGGCGCACGTGTTGCCGTCGGCCGAGACGGTCACGGACTCGATGGTTCCCGAGCCCGAAAAGGTGTACGACAGCTTGGGGTTGCAGTCGTCGACAGTCTTGCGGTCCAGGAAGTAGTGGGCGAGTGTGTCCTGGGTCAGGCTGATGACGGGCCAGTTGGTCAGGCGGCTGAACTCCTGGAGAACCGTCTCGGTCCAGGCCTGGACGAGAGAGAACTTGCCCGTCTGGGTGCCGATGGTGATGGTCTCGACGTCGCGCTGGTACATGTTGGCCTGGTGGAACATGTAAGGGTCCGACTGCAGAGCGAACAGGTTGCGGACGACAGAGTCCTTCTCAAGGGCAAGCAGGGTGGAAAAGTTGCCGCTACCGGCAGAGGTGTCGATCCACTCCTGAACGTCACACTCGGCGGTGTGGCAGTTGTAGTAAATGCGGGTGGAGAATCGGGGGATGACGGTGAGGCCAGCGTAACCGTTGTTGGCGACGGTGGTGATCAGAGGCCAGTAGACGTTGGCGCTGTTTCGGGTCTGGGGACGAGTGTTGTCGCCCACGACGTAGTAGATTCCGTTCTCCATCCAAGCCCTGATGGCATCGCCGTTGTACAGACCAGTGATCTGGGGAGGGATCAGGCCGTTAGGCGAGTACTTGGTGGCCTGGTCGATGCCCATCTGAGCCATCCAGGCCTGGTTGAACTGGATCTCGCGTCGGGTGTCGTTGTAGGTGGCGTTGTTGAGGTTCAGGTGGGTAAAGGTGTGCGAGATGTGGCCAAACTCGTTGAGGTTGTCGGCAATGGTGAACCAGTCAGCAAAGTCATCGATGGCAGCGCAAGTCTCGGTCCAGGTGTAGTTCTGGAAAGTGGTGGGCCAGACATCGGAGCCGGTTCCAATGGGCTTGATCCACTCGTTGGCGGCAGCGACGGGGGAGTCGTAGTAGACGGCCTCGTCAGGGACGCAGACCTCTTCGGTGTCGTTGAGCGTCGAGGCGATGAGATCGCCGTTTCCGTTGTGGGCCAGCTCAAGCCAGAAGTCGGAGCCGGTGGGGAGGCGGGCCTCGAGGTTCTTCTGCCAATCGACATGGGCCTCCAGATCCGTGACGTCGATCTTCACTTCGGCTAGGCCCGCAGGGTAATAGGGTTCAGTGGATAGCTGCACATCATCGATCTGCGCGTTCAGGTGAACCTTGCGCTTGCCCAGGAAGAGACCGCGGGTCAGCCAGTGGATGTGACCGTGCTGGAGGTAAGATGAGGTGATGGACCACGAAGGAGCCCAGCTCATGAACCAGACCCACTGCTCGCGGCCGTTGAAGTTGTTGATGACGGCGGCGACGCTCTCCGAGGTGAAGCCGGTGGCGACACCAAACTTGGCAACGGCGCGGGTGGTGGAAGAGTCAGTGATGCTGGCGGGAACGTGGTACAGACCGGTGGTGCTGGCCTCGGCGTTTCTGCAGTGGCTGTTAGTTACATGCTGTACGACTCGAGGTTAAATCAACACTTACACCTTGAGGTTGGCAGTGGCAAAGTCTGTCACGTTGGAGAAGAAGACGCTCTGTTCAACGCCAGTGCCGCAGCATCCACCAGACACAGGAGTCGTGCCAGTGCCGGATCCTGGGTAATCGTTGATGCGAACCATGCGCACGTTGAAAGCGGTCTGGTAGTTGTGAATGACAGTCCACTGGTCATCAGTGATGGCGCTGCGCCAGACAGAGCTGTTATACTCGTACGAGACGGAGTCGAGAACAATGATACCTCCATAGTTGCCGCTGGTAGCAGACGAGTTCAGCGTGGGAAGGGTGACTCCTTCCTGAGGAACAATGAGGTTGGTAAAGGGAATTCCGTAGGCGAGAAGACCGCTGCTGGCCAGCTCGGCCGTGGTGGCGTCGCGAGCAATGATGAGGATGGTGCTGTCAACGGTTCCAGAGGCGAGAGGAGTGGCTGAGCTAGTAGCCGAGCTGGATGTGGCGCTCGAGGTTGAGTTAGCGGTGCTCGATGTGGCGTTGATAGTGCTGCTGCTGGCATCGCTAGTGGCGGCACTGGTCGATCCGCTCGGTGTGGTGGCACTACTAGACTCGGTAGTAGCCGCGCTCGACGAAGAACTGGATGTCGCAGCCGAGGTAGTGCTGGCGGCGGCTGAGGTGGTGCTCACAGCGGTCGAGGTTGGAGTAGTAGTGGTGGTGGTGGTGGTGGTGGTCTCAGATCGAGGGGCGATTGGCTCAGTCGTAGAGCTGGAGGCGGATGTGGAAGAGGAAGCAGCCTCGGCAGCAGGAGAGCTGGAAGCAACGCTGGAAACGGCGGAGCTAGAAGCGGCGGAGCTGGAAGCAACAGCAGAGCTGGAGGTGGAAGAGCTAGAGATGCGGGAAGTGCTGGAGGAGCTGGCAGTGGTGCTGACGGCGGAACGGGTTACAGAGATTCTGTCAATGTAGACACGGGCGAGACCTCGGTTGTCGCAGTTGACAGAGACGGTGACCTGTCCGGTCCTGGCCTTGGGGGTGACGGAGGCAGAAACCCTGCTCCAGCTGGAGCCAAAGAAGCCGCCCGAGAATCGGTCAGTGTTGGCAATGTTCACGCCGTCAAAGTAGACGCGGAGGCGGCAGCTGTTGGAGGGCCTGGCCATGATCACGTAGTAGTAGAACTCGACGGTGTGGGGGGAGCCGATGGTGAGGCTCCTCACGGTGGTGCTGACGGAGGTGCCGGTGATGGTCTGGCGCTTCTCCACGGAACTCTCGTCATCGTCGTTGTCGTCGTCGCCGTTTGTCTGCAGCTGGCAGGCGCCGTTCTTGTTGGAGCCGTAGCCCTCGCCCTTGACCCAGCGGACGTCGCCGGTGGTGGTGTAGCCCTGGAGCTTGTTGGCAAAGTCGACATTCTCAATCTGGCACGTCGAAGCCGACGAGGCGGCTGTGTAAGTAGTCGTCTCCGAGGTGTAGCTGGAGCTGCAGACAGCAGCCTCACCAACCCTCAGCAAGCCGAGGGCGGCAGCTGCGATGCTCTGGTAGCGCATCGCGGCGGGCGGGAAAGCAGGAGAATCAAGGCAATGCAGCTCTAATTAATTACAAAAAGGGCAAAACCAGAAGCGGACGAAGCGGAAGCGACAAAGCCCTCTGCGAATGAGGTTTAAACGACAGTGGTGATGACTCGCCAAAGAGATCCGAGCCTCAATGCGCTTCAAGGAAAAACGAGTGAATGGCCACACAGAGGTGAAGAGGACAAAGCGGCATTGATCGACATGGCCAGGTCTTAATAAGTTATTTATTCCAAAGAACGTGCTCTCCCCCCCATGCCTCCATCCCCCCCTTCAGGGTCCAGGGCGGACGGTGGGGAACGGGATTAGGGATTGAAGAGGAGAGGCCCATAATTCCCACGATAAATTGCGCATACGTGGACACGAGGTCTCATACAGCCGCAACATGCTCGCAAACCACACGTCGTCGCTTGCGCAAGGGGAAACGGCGCTTGCAGCTGCAGGAACAAAGAAAAGAGACAAAAAAATAAGCGTCTCAGTCAGCAAGTCGACGCAGCTGAATGCAGCCCGAGTCATGAAAATGGCGTGAATCACGCGACAGCCAAGATCTTGGCCTGCGCGCCGTCGCTCAGCTCTTCAAATACGGGATGGCATCCCGCCAGACAGGCTGACAGCACCAGATGCTAGCGGTGTCTGGAGCGTGCTTGGCAAGGGCCGCTATCGACGAGGTGCAGGCGCCAGCCAGCTGGTTCAATTGGCGGCAAGCTTGGCGGCGCCTGTGCCAATGGGAGCAGCGAGTGCCGGCTACAGGCGGGAAAAAAAGGGAGCGCCCCCCGCCGTGGCCGTCGCGCGGCTCAGAGATGCACGACTCCATCGCTATCTCGATGTGGCGGGCACGGCGAGAGAGCGACAGGAGAAGCCTTGGCACCGGTGTGGCACACATGGCGTTTCAGCCGGGCCGCGCACCGCCCTCATTCCTCGTTCCTCATTTCTTTTCGTCAGCCAACTTCTGCCCTTGGCAGTGCGCTGCCAGTCTTGGCTCCGACGTCTTGCTTCGTTCTCGCGTCCCGGCCGGGGCTTTTTTTTCTTCCTTCCTGTGCTGATCGGCGCTAGCTCAGCAGTGGCCCCCTGGCAGGAACCACGTCCGTCCATCGGAGAGTGGGAGAGACTGCATACGTGTGCAAGTCCGAGATGCAGAATATCGTCGGACAGTGCCATGTACGGAGTATATCTGGCTGGGTCTCGCAGGGGACAAGGGGGAAATAATACCCTGCGGCACGCACAATGCCTTGGGCGCTGACCCTACCTCGTCATCGTCCTGCCCAATCATCCCCTGATTATTTTAGAAGCTCGACCTTAACCTTAACTCTAATCATGCACCTGCTTAACTCCGTGCAGCCTAGCCCTGCTGGCCTGCTGCTAGGCGAGCCAGCCAAGATGATGGCTGCCGCTGATTAATTGCCACGGAAAATCCGTCCGGTGAAAATCATTTCCGCCATATTACCCACGACACCGTCTCATCTTGATTGCTGCAAGCCTCCCGTGCGAAGACGCCTTCGCAGCTGCCGGTTGGCTGCTTCGTTTCTTTTTTTTTCTGCTTCTTGCCTTTTGCCTGTCCCATCGCAGCAGACGGGCCACCAGCCGCTCCTCGCTCGCCCGGGTTGTGAGCGCACCGCCTGTATGGAGCCATCGCGCACGACCCGCTCCTCCAGGAATGCCCGGCCGGCCGCAAATACGAGAGGGTTCCCCCTGAAATAGCACCTGCAAACGCGTCACCTTGCAAGTTGCCCGACGCATTTTGCGCTAGCCACCTGCATAACACGCTACTCATGCCGTTGGGACCTGCACAGAGGAGCGAGCTCCCCATCCGCACGCTTTTGTCCCAATACCAAGGCTCGCTGTATGCAGCCCAGCCAACGAATCGATCCCGACGGCATGCGCCACAACCCCTGTTCATTTTACCATGATGCGTCGCTTATTCTGAAATGCTGCCAAAAATGAATCAACAACATGTCCTGGAGGGGAAAATTTTTCTTCCAGCTCTTTCCTGCTGCTATGATACCCGAAGCATGCAGCTAGTGCAAGCTTCCGCGCCCACCTGTCTTTTTTTTTTCTTCACCAAACTCTGACCCAGTAACGATGATGTGATAATTATACCTTCCAGAAACGGGACATCTTCGGCGGTCAAGAATGACATTCTAGACTTCACAAGATCAATTAAGCTAACACATAAACTTACATCCTTCTCACCTGTGGATCCCGCCCCGACTCACTTTCCCGCGTCGTTCTCCAGCTTCCTCTATTGGCCATGTTCGAGCCTCCCGCGCTATCTGTGGGGTAGATTTCGGCGCCCACGTGCTGACAAACTTCCCGACCATTGTGCGGGTTTGCCGGTTTACGAGCAACGCCATCCAGAACCTGGTCCCATACTTTTTTTCCTTTGCTTAAATGTACCCTTCCGCTCCTTAAGTTTTGGTTATAGGTACTGTTCGCCCACCTGGCTATCTATGACAAATGACATATTGCTGAGGTTGAGGCTGTAGCTGTGCCTCTGACCTTCGTTCTCGGGCATCGAGGCCCAGACGCTCGTATCGTCGCCAAGATTCAACCTGCACTCGCTTGGCCAATCTCCCGTGAAAGGGTGCTGAAGAGGCAGCAGAACCACAGTGTCTCGTGAGGTCGGGTGGCCCGCGGTTGCTACAGGCGCATCTTGGGAGTCGATGAACGCCTTGGCTGTCCGGAACAGAGCTTTACAAAGCTTGTACTGACGCTGCGAGTACGCAAAGCTTGGCCTGAATTTTTCAAGCGTTCCAAGTACCGCCTCCAGCAGCCGGATGTCGTCGGAGCTGCATGTCGCGATGCCGTGCAAAAACGTGATGACAAAGGGAGTAAACGATATGTAATACAAAATCCTTGTGACGCGTCAGCCATCCTCCACACAAGAGTGCAGATCAAATAGTGGGACAAACCAAACGGTGTAGTAGGACAGGGCACAGGATGCCATCGACTCGATTTGCGAACGATAGTCCAAGTGCGCCCTGAGGCCCTGGTGCGCCGCCTCAAAGCATCCCGGCGAAATGTCAGACGTCGAATTCGATGCGCTGGCTCCGCGGTGAAGCAGTGTCAAAACCGAGTAGTAAATGACGGTTGTGGGCCCGAAAATGTCCTCGAATGCCCGCCTGTCCGAGACGTTTGAGATGTCAATCTGTTGCCAGTCGCGGTGCCACTGCGCCAGCATCACCGACAGGTCACCAACAACCTGCTATTTCTCAGAGCCGCACAGTCTCCTGGCACCAGCAGAGTACAGCCTTTTAAATATGAGCCCCTGGATCCTGGAAAATTCTATAAACAGAATATCCGCCGAGTCCCAGGGCATCTTCTCGGGATCACCCGAGACAACGTATCGCCCAACGTCAACGTCGTAGTCTTGGATGATGGAGGGTCTCCCCAGGCGCAGCGAGAGCGTTTTGTCCGACGTGTAAACGGTCCAGAACATCCTGCGGGTTCTCTGCGCCTCCAGGGGGTTCATCTTGGCCAGCCGGTCTGCGCGGTGGTAGCCCAGGGCCAAGCAGTGCCTGGCTGCGGTGGAGGTGAGGGCCCACTGGCGAGCGAGCTTAGCCGCTCTCTGCGCTTGGATCATCTGCTCGCGATTAGAGAAGAAGAAGAAGAAAAAAATGCCAAGAGTCTGGGACTCGCCAAAGGAGGGAGGAGGGTTCCTCCACCTACCGCAATCGATAAGCTCATCGTGTGTTGCCAGGTTGGAACCGTCATGACCTCGTACGTCTCAAGCCCAGCGCGAAACTTTACCTGGCACACATCGCGGAGATGAGCCAATTCTTGACCGAACCCATGATCCGATACGAGATCCAAATCGTAGAGAATAGCGCTGATCATTCCATTGAACAGGGTGTGGTCTCCGGGAGAAATTGGTTCAAGAGGGAAGTACATGCGTCTGCACAGCTCGTCAATTTGCCCAAGGTCGTTGATGCCGTAGAATAAAAAGATGGGAGTTTCTCGCCCTGCTTATTCATAAGCAATAGAATTGCATATTTATAGGCCACATATGTACCTTTTATTGTTCTCAGCAGTCTTAGGACCAATTCTGATGGCAGCAGCTTTGCGCTCAAGTCATTTGCTTGTGGGTGGGGCGCCAAACTGGACGTTATTCCCACGCTCTGTAGGGGGGCGGTGCGATCTTGCGCAATAGCTTGAAGTCACCTCAACTCTTCGCCAACTGCGTGTGGGTGTCTTGCGCTTGAGTCTGCGAGCTCGCTCACTTGACTCGCAAACAATGCTTGGCTCCCAAATGATGAATCTCCTTCGGGTAATGTACTCACGCTTTCAATGGGGCTGTCGTATGCGGGAATGATTGTGGGAGTAGGCAAATTATTCTGCTCCGGCTCAAGTGCCGGTGTGCCATTGTTTGATACGCCGAGTCTCTGGATGGCGTACTCTATCGAAGCAAGCCTTTGATTGATGCGTTCAAGATGATTTTCGCTGTTTTTAAATGGAGAAAGTCAGAGCCAAATTGTAAATTGTCAAGTGCTTTAGGGTAGTTACCTGGTGGAGGGCTTGGTTTGAATTCGCTGTAGCGGTACGTCTCCTTTTGATTGACAGTCAAGCCCTGATGCAGTACAACTACCGCAAGGGATGGTTCTGTTACATTTAATCTGAAATTAACTTGTTAAGAATCAGGCATCAACCGTACAGAACAACCATGACAACCTACTCTGCGAAGGCGGCAGTTGAGGCACTGTGGTAAAATTAGCACTGCTGACTAAGCGGGGAGCGGGTACGTACTGCTCTTGGCATGACACCTTTTTGGGCGTTTCTGGTATCCATCACCTTTGCTCAACGACACAGGTAATAAGTATATGGTGTCTTAGCAATAGGGGGGGGAAGAATTCAAACAAGGAGACGGAGATTCCGGAGAGCATGAGATTTCATGAAGGCTCGCATTGCGTGTAGTCCACGTATTCCGCGAACGAGTGGAGCCGGTTGCAGGGAGAGACACGGAGGGCCTAAGACTGATGTGGCATGGCGTTGGCTCTCATCCGGAGTCTCGGGGAGCGATGGGCATAGTTTCACCCGTTTATGGTTTCCCTTGATTGGCTGGGCAGTTTGCATGAATTGATTTGCATTGTTTCGGACGGGGTCTGCCGCGTTGACAGGTGCATACACCCCAGCTAATTGCCAATGGCCTAGTCTTGCAATAAACTTGGTCTTTCCCTTTCATCTATTTCCTTTTTGAACCCATCCACAAATTCTTTCATTCCTTGCGGTGATCGTTGTCAATCTTTTGTTAACTGACCAAATACCTTCATTTAAATAATACACCAAGCTCCGCGGGTGCGGGTTTCCACCAAAGACTTCGAGCACATTCGTTTGTCGACACTTCTGATGTTTTTCTTTCGGGGTTGCACGGAAAATGCGAACAAGAATACCTGCGAGAAGCCAGTGGCGTCATCATCGCTTACTCTGGCCATATTTATAAGCGTCTTGTAAGCTTTTTGGGTTGCTATTGCAGGTTTCTCAATATTCTTTGCTCACCATCTGGCTGCAGCGGGGTTGTCATTGGCACAACGCTACTTCTCTTGACCTGGATGCATTGTAAACGACGGAAGCGTGACCGGGCCGAAGCCGCCGCTGCATACGACGACGAAGATGTGAACGACTACGTTCTGGATGAGCTGGAGGCGACGAGGCCAAACAAAATACAGACGATGAAGAAAAAGTTATTTCACGGGCATCCCGTTCATCAAAACAAATCGAATAACGGACAATTATCTGCTGGCGCACCAGAGGACCGCAGGCGCGTGGGAACGGATGATGCACAAAGTGACTATTCCGTCGCAATTTCCGCCCAAAAACCACGGGAACTTGTATAGGACCGCGTTGATGAATGCATAATCATTCATCGGCCATCCATCTGTTCAACCCGCTCCTCATGTTTTAGAAATCGAGAGAGATGCCAACTCTTCATTATATTTTATGCAACAAGGATGAGCTTTAGCAAGGCCCGGTAGTGCGACTTCTGGGCCGTTGTGTTAGGATTTGGACTATCGGCATTAGCTGAGTGATGTAATATCTGAGTGGCACGTTTAAATTCATCAGGTTTCAACGACGGGCAGACCAATCGTATGCCAAATAGAAAAAGCACAACAGCGAACCGAACTCGGCACTTGGGTTCGCCGATCAACAACGGGCTATCTAGCTTGTTCTTCTTCCCGGTATTAAATGAGAATGCATTATGACCTAATGTGCTGAGTCAACCTTGGTTTATTTCCGGGGTTGTTGAAGGTTTCGCTGCCTCGGTGTGGAAAAACACATTGGAACTGTTATAGTACCATCCTACTGACTGGGTAATTGTATTTTAAGAAATCAAGGTGTGATTTGGGAACTTTCAGAGCGAGAAATGCTTGCATCAAAGAGCCTCAAGTAAGCCTAATCCTATCCATCGAATTCACGCACAGAATAACTGGGGTCGCCTTGTATCTTAACTTGCCATGGCACCCATGGGATCTCCGATGTGGGGGTTACCACATCACATAAGAAATAAACGGGAGATCAATCATGCCATCAACTCGCGGGGTCGCAAGCCACTGGGATGCCATGAGCGGCAGCGCAAGAGCTTCCCCACACACCTGAAAACACCAGCAGCTTTTCCGCTGTCATCGGCGTCTTCCATACAACGGGCGCTTGATGTCCTCGGCACGCTGCCAAGAGGTTTTGACGCGTAATCGGTGCTAGTCAATGCGGGTGTAACCTTGACTCATGAGCAATGACGCCATGAACTGGTGATGATTTTTGAGCATCGTGACTTGGGCGACCTCGGCTGCCGGCTCGGTATCTCCGTGCTAGCCCCACCAACCCACTCAATGACGTAGCGTTACCACCGCCACAACTGGTATGCTTCGTATGCTGACTGCCAACGCCACACTTGATACACGTAATCTGACCCAGCACTGGCGATTGAAAACGGCATAAATTGAAGCATATAGCCCTTTGATAATTGGATTCGGGATATCAAAACACTCCACAGTCAGAAGACAAACCAAACCACAATCTTCAAACCCAATACAATCGAATTGCCTCGACCAACTCAAGCAACAGTCGGCTCCCCTACCATATCCACATCCACGACTTGACAAAGGAGGAAGAATAATTCACGACCAAAGACACAGTTGGTGCAAAAACTCTAAAAAAGCTTCGATAAGCCTCAAAAAAAAAAACCTACTATTTCACCATGTGTCTTCCCTTTGGTCACCATCGAAGACATGGCGGACCTGTAGGGTTTGCCCCACGCCCCGTACATCACCATCCCCATCACCACGGAGGAATGGGAGGCCCTGGAGGATTTGGAGGCCCGAGAGTACACGGAGGCTTTAGGCATGGTGGCCATGGACATGGTGGTCATGGTGGACCTGGAAGACACGGAGGGTTTGGGGGGCCTGGGGGTTTTGGAGGCCATGGAGGCCCGGGAGGTCCAGGAGGGAGATTTTAATCCACTTTAAGGAGTATGCATTTTGGGAGGTTCTTCTTTTATCTGACCTGGCAGTTTCAGGTTCCGTTTGTTAGTTGGAGTTGGGCGAGGGCGACAAAGGATATGTTAGATGAATTTATACCCATGTTTGCTTTAAGTCATTCGAACCTTGGTTTGATAGAGAAATTGTGTCTTTTTTCCCCGAATAATTGGGACTGCCTAAAGGGTGTGGTACTTTTTTCAATGTCTAAGATAGACAGAATACCTCAAATCTACACGCGCAATCCATCACGACTTCTTCTCAGGTCCCGCTGAGAGTGGCTCACGCTGGCTCAGGGATAGATCAGACCGAATAGAGTGGAAATCCGGAGAAAGCTAGATCACCCGAGATATAGGAGAATTGGCATCTCATTCCAAGAAGCGTGTTTGCCTGGTTATGTGCTGGGATAGTTGTTTCGGTCGATCCTGTGTTTGAATCTGGTTTCTCCTCATTGTCTTGCTCGCATTTCAAAGACCAGTCTTCGTCATAATCCCCGAGGCGTTTCTCGATGAAGCTTTTACTTGTGAGGCTTGGATCTTATTAAAAGCTAGCTGATTAAGGACGTTAGCTATAAAGAGGATGCTGATTATATAAGGCGGGATGCTAAATATAAAATTCCTTTGATTTGATTAAGTTGCTATTGGATTCGCATGTAGAACAAGATGTAAACTACTGGAAATAAATGCGACCTATATCCCTACAACTATCGACATGCTTCAGAATTTTAATATACGTACCGAAAATTAATATTTGCCTGGCCATTTGGGTTAGCAACGACCTATCAAAATGTCAAGGAAACTTACTCTATCCGTGACATCTTCAAATCCATGGACGAGTTCAGTGTCAGCAACCACAGTACCTTGCTCGATGAGTTGGTCTTTGCGCTCATTTTGCATCTTGTAATATGTTCGCAACACTAGCAGAGTAATCAACAGAATTACCCAGCACGCCATCTGGACTGCGAAGGCAGTGAAATAACGCGGCGCATCCGTTGATTTGAATACTTGTGGGCCGACCGAGTTTCCAGCAGCCCAGCAAACGAACGTCGTGGCGATGACGGTCGCCTTCTTCGTCTGACCTCCAACATTGCGCGAGACCAGGGAGAGGGCAAGGCCTGAAGCGGCATAAAAACACCAGATGGTGTAGTAAGCAAGTAACAGGCCAATTCGAGTGCTGTGAGACCATGGGACGGTCAAGAAGACGATGGTTCCCGCCATGGCGGGGATTACGCCACCGATCATCACCAGGGTCACCTGTTTGTATTTTCGATCGAAGTACACTGCCGCTGACATGATAATGATCTGGACTGCTCCGGAACCCATGCTCAATAGTTGAGTTTGTAAAAGACCGAAACCAAAGCTTTGAATGAGAATACCAGAAAAGGCCCCAATCCCAGCCGATGGAATGGTTGTGCAGAATTGAATGATCGCAAATGCGTAAGCTACGGGTTGTTTTTTATTAGCAAATGATCCTTGTGATTTACTCGGAATCTTGACTCACTTTGCGGATCTTTGAACGCATCCACAACTTGATCTTTTCGAAACACGCGGTTTTGAATACCTGTCTGGTTGTGTCGGACGCGTTCGATCATCAGCTTTTTGTCTTCCTCAGAAAAGCATTTCGCCTTTGTTAGAGAATCGGGCATCCACCAAAGCACAAAAAGGCCCCAAATGACAGTGATGCTGCCGTAAGTTATGAAGAGTGCTTGCCAGGATTTGAGACTTGACGTCTCGGGAATGTGGGAAAACCCGTATCCTAAAAGGCCGCCCAGAATCTGTTGAAGGCCATTCATGCTGAACCTAACATGTTTTGTTAATCTAAACCGGTGATGTAAAATAGGGAATAAACTTTTCGTACCACCAAATAGCAGTTGCAGCTTGTTCTTCGCGTTTGAACCAAGTGCCAGACAACAGAACGAAGGTTGGTTGACAGCAAGCCTCAAGAGCTCCCAGGATGGTTCGCAGAGTGACGAGGCCGGCAAAGTTTTTGCACACTGCATGAAGAGCTAGAGTTGCTCCCCAAAGAATAATGTTTGCGGCAAGATACTTTGCAATCGGGACTCTCTGAATAATCCAGTTGGTTGGATATTCGACCACCAAGACGGCGAGATAAATACAAGTTGTCAACCAGCTGTACTGTTTCTCATTTAACATGTATTACGATGGGTTTCGGGAGTATTTCCTTACATTTTGGCCCACGAGATGGGTATCTTCACGTATACCCATAATGGCGGCAAAGGACAGAGTCGATTTGTCAAGAGCTTGCAAAAAGTATGTACCTACCATGACGAGCAAAATCCTGCGATTAATCAGCTTCTTTAGGCGCTTGTTTGTCTCGTCATCAATTTGTATTGCATGCTGGGAGGCGTATTTTGCGACCTCCGGGTCGACAAGTGTATAGTTGGTGCCATGTTTATCGTCGTCTTGGGCTGAGGCAGTCTCGATGTGAGCGGCATCTTCCACGCCTATGGGGTGAGCAGACTTCTGAGTCTTCATATCGGTGGCAGCTCCTGAGCAGGATTCCTTAGACATACTTGTTAAAGGAGACTAACCAAAAAAATGAGGACCGCCGTGGCGAGGGCAATGGTCATTCAAAATGGCTGGCTGGCGGCTTTATACCTAGATCAACAGCAACCTTGCACATGACATTGATTGCTAAAGTCTATAAGCAGCACTGTGTGTCTCTTGTCTAACTGTACTGTAAATTAGCCGATATTCTCATTTTAAACCCACTCACACCATGTTCCGAGGTCTACGCGACTGTGCGAAGTCATTACCAACGTGCTATTGCATTCGCGCGGGGCCCGGGCTAAGCTAGTCCGATGAAAACCCCGCGCCCCGCGCCCGGGCACGGGCAAGTCAATACCCCGATAATAAGCCCGAGGCCGTGGCTTCTAAAGATGTTGATATGAAAAAGACATTATGTGCGGATCGTAAATGGATAAAATAACGTCAAATGCTACTGAACCAAGTCGAGTCGTCGTTTCAATCCCACATCCCGTTTTCCCGTTTCCTAGATACTACTTTTCCTCAGCTATCATGCTTGCGACTAACTTCATTACAACTTGTCGCTCACCAGGCAGCTTGAGTCTCGTTGGCGTACCTGTGATTGTCGACGAAGCTGATTATGAGGGAATCCACATTGCCGCAAAAACATTGTGCCAGGACTTCGCGAAGGTAACTGAAGGCGAGCCTAATCCCATCCATGGTAGCCTGGACATTGAGGGACTAGGTGCCATCATCATCGGTAGCATCCACAAGTCAGCAATTATCGGTGACCTAATTCACCGGGGAAAGTTGAACACATCCGAGATCGATGGTAAATGGGAATGCTACACAACACAGCTTGTGAAAAATCCAACACCGACATGCGATTGCGCCCTCGTAATTGTTGGCAGCGATAAACGGGGCGCTATCTTTGGAACATACACGCTTTCTCAGCAAATCGGGATTTCACCGTAAGTATCACAGCCCATTTACAATGCTCTCTAGTTCCAAAGACCGACCCAATACTAAATCATTTGCCAGCTTCCACTTTTGGTCAGATGTACCCCCCAAACGCAAATCCGCAATCTATGCGCTCGATGTTGCGACCCGAGAGGGCCCTCCTGCTATCAAGTACAGGGGAATATTCATCAACGATGAAGCCCCATCTCTTACCTCATGGGTTCAAGAAAAGATCGGCCCAAAATTCAATGCGGAATTTTACAAAAATGTATTTGAGCTTTTACTGAGATTAAAGGTCAGCAAAAACAGGAATTCAACATGTTCCCTTCTTTAACATTTTCCTAGGCAAACTTTTTATGGCCGGCCATGTGGTTTGGATACCCTCACCCAGGTCAGAGCTTTTTCATGGACGATCCTTGCAACCAGGAGACAGCCCACAGGTACGGCATAGTCATGTCTACCTCGCATCATGAACCAATGCAGCGAGCCTCGAATGAATGGTTCTCTGAACCATACAATCAGGCAGACGGTAGTTGGTCTTGGCATACCAATAAGGAAAAGATTACCAAGTTTTTCCGGGAAGGTGCAGAACGAGCCAAGCCATTCGAAAGCTATTTGACGCTTGGGATGAGAGGTCAAGGGGACCGAGTAATTGAGGCTAAAGATGCAACCTTGACTTTGCAAGAAGTCATCAATACCCAACGATCAATTATCCAGAATGCCTACGGTAGCGAGACTGGAGAATGCCGTGAGTTTCAACATCTGTTTATGACGCGACGGGGCAATTCTGACAAAATCTCAACAGAGCTGATCGCTTTATACAAAGAAGTCCAAACACAGTACGAGAAAGGACTGCAAATACCGGATGATGTGACTCTCCTTATGTCTGACGACAACCAAGGGACTATTCGTCGGCTCCCTATTGGAGAGGAAAGAAATCGCAAAGGCAGCGCTGGCGTAAGTTTCCATTTCATGCAGCAATACGTAGAGCTTTCGGTCAAGGGATTCTGATCATGTCACAGCTGTACTATCACTTCGAGTTTGTCGGCCACCCCAGAAGCTACAAATGGCTCAATAGCAACTTTCTACCAAAGGCGTGCCATCAACTCGATGAAGCGTATGCAAACGGCGTTGATAGGATTTGGGTATTCAACGTTGGTGATATCAAGCCAATGGAAGTGCCCATGACATTTGCAATGATGAAGGCATGGAACACTAATGGCTTGAAATGCCATGACCTGCCAAAGTTTTTTGCCGCCTTTGTCGAGTTAAACTTTGACCTTTCTGCCGACAGTGCTCAAGAATGCTCTGAACTTCTGTTTGGCTATGATCAATTAATGGGTCTCGGAAAACACGAGTGCATTGAGGATGATACATTTTCAGTGATACATTACGACGAGGCAGACATAATTTTGCAGCAATGGTCACGTCTTATAGAAAGAGCCAGCAAGATTTACGATTCCGTCTCAACCGAGCTTCAACCCGCCATGTACCAACTGATTTTACATCCAATCAAGGCCACCCAGATATACATTGAATTAAGAGTGGCCTTGGCAAAGAACAAACACTTCGCAAAGCAGCGCCGCACCATCGCTAATTTATACGCCCAGAAAGTCTTGCGTCTTTTTGACGCCGACTACGACCTGTCGTGCGAATACCACCGAATGCTCAATGGTAAGTGGAATCACATCATGAGTCAGCCTCACTATGGTTGCAGGTGGGAACATGACATTGCCCCATTCCGCGACATGGTGCCTGGCTTGTGCTACGTGCAGACACGCCAGGAGGCAAGTGCAATCATGGGATCCATGGGAATCTCTGTCGAGGGTCATGCCGGATTCCGCGCCGGTCTAGTCTGCGAGGAGAATGATCGCACCCATCCATCAAGACGGGACAGGGTCTCGGGCGTGACGACGCCTCCGATTGAGCCTCTTGGGCCGCCAAAACGATGGTTCGAACTTTATTCGCACAGCACAAAATCTCTCAATTGGACGGCAGAGCCCAAGGAAGACTGGTTGAAGATTTCTGCCTGTTCAGGACATCTTGACCCTCTCGATGAGGCAATCCGTATCCATGTGTCGGTTGACTGGGAGTCGGTTCCCAATAAGTTCAACAGCGAAGCGTTGATCGAGGTTCGCTCCGATTTGGGAGACTTTGACTACGTTCATGTGCCTATAATTAACCGTGAAGCCCCTGAAGTCTTCAGAGGGTTTATTGAATCCAATAGGCATGTTTCCATAAATGCCACAAGCTACGACAAAGCCCATGATGGAGACAACGAATACACGGCGAATGAGTATATTGGTCGCACAGCCGCAGGTGGCGTCCTGCTAACCAAACTCCCCGCTGATGTAGATAAACTCGGGTTTCTCCTATATTCTTTCTTCACCTACACACCAAAAGCAAAGGCCATCCTGACACTATACTTTACAATGACATTCAACACCAATCCGCAAAATCCTCTCAAGTATGATGTAGGGATAGACGATTCCACGCCAGAGACGTTTCGATTGGTTCCAGATGCACCACATCCTGGTGCACTCCCACCTGGCGATCTACCAGCAGGGTGGTTTGATGAGTGTCCAACTATGGTTTGGACACGCAAGCATGAGCTTGATCTATCTACCTATGGCTCCCACAGTTTAAAAGTTCGTTTAAGAAATACCAATTGCATTTTGGAGAAGATTGTGATAGATTTGGGTGGAGTTTATGAAAGTTACCTTGGCCCTCCTCAGAGCACATTTTTAGAGTAGATAATTTGATTGAGAAATGTCTTGTCAAAAATTGAATCCATGTATTTCACAAGAAATTTTACCTATCATTTCCTTTTAATAAAAATGCACTTCAGGGTCATAGAACCCTTATGGGCGTATTTGGTGTCAAAGTGGTGTAGTTTTGTTCGTCATGGAACTTGGGTTTCTATCGACGGAGTCTAATGCAATGACCACTCTTCAGAATATCCCGCGGGTATCTTTCTTATTCGCCTTAACCATTTAAATATGAGATTTGCTACCAATTTAATGATCAAAAATTTCTCTTTGTCATAAGTTCATCAAATGTCCCGAACTGCTTGAGTCAATGTTTCCCGCACTTGGTTGCCCTATGTACGCGACAAATTGGAGTGGCAAAACTCAATGTTTAATGGTTATAATATCTGAGCCATGGCATATACTTATCATTAAAACGCCTATAGAAGCCTTCAATGTCTATAGCTGGGTTGATATGCCAATGGACCGGTTGACCGGTTTTGACGACGAGGTCCTGCAAGTCAATTTTCACACTGTTCTAAAATAACGAGATCAAAGTTAGACTCACGTGACTATGTTCCCATGTTCCCCGCCATTATATTATTCCGCGCTAGTCGTGGGGAACCGGTTTGTGGGGGAGCTCAGCTGCTGAGTTATCCTACGACGCGCATGAACCGTGGTCTTATCACATTCTCACAACCCACGTAATAACGAAATGAACCCGGAAGTCATGGCAAGTGTAGAGACTCCATCGTGCCATGGATGCCGTCGCCGGAAGCTCAAGTGCTCTAGAGAACAGCCTACGTGTGCTCACTGCCAGCGACTGGGTAAGAAACACGCTGCTCTCAAACCGATCAATTTGCTGATCTCAGAAGATGCACCATGTGTGTATGATGCGAAAAAGAATAAACCAGGCGTTAAGATCGGTGCAGTTGAAAGCCTCAGTAGGCGAGTAGGTGGGTGTCTTGTCAAAATACACGCTGGATTGATGCATAACCAGTCGTTACAGCGGCTCTCGAACAGGCGCAATCTGACAAAGAGCCACATACCACTGTCATAGAAGGCCACAATTACGATACCATACCTTCAACTGTCACCCAGCTTGCAGGGGCTCTTACCTCATTGACAAATCAGATTGGAAAACTGACCTCCAAATTGGACTCGGTAGCTTCATCAAGTCAGTGTCGGTTTGACCATTCACCTGTATCTCCCAATCAACTAGATGTGCAAGAAGATGTAGTTTCCAGGTCAAATGCTTCCACAAAAAGACGAAGAGTTGATACCGAAGAGATCTACTCGAACGCCGGCGAACAACAAGGCCCGATTATAGCAAGAAGAGAGTCGACTTCACTATCGCTCCTTCAACTCGAGCAAGATGCCGTCAATTTGTATTTTGAAAAAGTGTATTTCTGGATCCCCATGATGCATCTTGCACGTTTCCGAAAAGCCATTCAACACAGGTCCGAAAGGACTCGGATTCAGGTGATTGTCGACGCGATGCTTGTGGCCACCTTACGATTTGTAGATGCGGACAAACATCAGTTGTCTGCGAAGGAGGTCGAGCATCTGAAGACGGAAAAGAGAGATTCGGTTCTTCTTGCTGCAATGAAATCACCATCTGAAGAGACGCTCAAAGCTTTGATTATCTTGGCATTTAATGATGTGAGCATGCCATGTGACAACAGTTGTACCCAATACTTCCCTGCTTTTTGCTGACCATTGTTATGTAGATTGGCGACGGAGAGTCGGTGAAAGTATGGCCGCTTTTAGAATCATTGACGCGGACTGTCGAATACTTGAGACTGCACATTGAAGATGGGGATGATCTAAAACAAGGGGCCCGAAAACCATTCCAATCTCTGCCACCACCTCATGACTGGGTAGAAGAAGAAGAGAGGCGGCGAATATTTTGGAACATCTATAACTTGGACAGGTAAAATCAACATGTCAAAATTTCGACATGATTTGCTAACATGGGTATAGATATTGTTCCATTACCAAGGGGTAAGTACTTATTTTAAAGAATCAACATCCTCACTGTGTTGCTCACCAATATTAGATGGGATACTAATCTGAACAGCAATGGTGTAATCCGGAGGCTACCCGCCGATGGTACATTTTGGTATGCTGAATTACCCGTAGTATGCCCATATCTCGGTGTTCGGAAAAGCTCGCTAGACAAGATCACTTATTCCATTCCCGATTCCTCAATTCACCTCTCCACCCCAGGCAATGTGTCCATAACTGGCCTTCAAGGGGTGAATCCAAACGACGCAGATTCTCAGGCTCGAATTGGGGATGCTGAGGCCACTCATGAGTCCTCAAAGGCTACCACGGTTGGTGGATTCGCATACTCTATTGAGGCAACCGAATATTTGAACCAGATTGCAACCTGCTTTAACCAAAAGATCAACTTTGATAATCAACAAGAAGTCACAGAATGGTTGACAAGGTTTACTGAGTTGGATCGTAAGTTAGTCCAGTAAGTCTCACCATTCTCATCTCGAACAACCTTTCTCATCCATTTTGATCAATATGTCGCTTCTGCTGACAAGTCTCCAAGCTGGAAATCGATTATCCCTAAAAGGTGGAAGGATCCCAATCATGCTCCAGATACTTCCACGGGGCCTGCGACCCTTGATCATAACATGACTCTTGCTCATGTCACGCACAACACTTCAATGATCCTCTTACATTATCATATTGCTTATCCACCCTCGCCATCACACCGTATTGTTCAACTTCCAAGCTCCTACAGCGCCGAAACCTGCCGACTTGCCGCGACAGAAACAACTCACATTACTGAACGGTGGCTAATAACGGCTCCCGGCGAACTTATTGTGGCCCCTCAATTCGCGTTTTGCGTTTACCTCAGTGCCAAAATGTTTTTGGGTATCTACTAAGCCAATTCAAAATTCTCATAATGGTAATTGACAATGAAGTAGTTCATCGCCGATACCACGGTATCAAATTGGCAGCAGAGTTCTGGCAACTAGCAAGATGTCTTGATCAAATGGCCAGGCGTTGGGAAGGCCATCAGGGTTCAGACTCACAAACCGCTGCAAATCTCGCAGCGAAATACGGAGCCCATCTACGAAAGCTCTACAAAGAGTGTAGAAGAAACGTCAACTTCACAATTGGCTTACTTGACTACGCCGTCGACTCTTGCTCATTGGACAAGGAATCGGAGGTTGTGGGGGGATTTAACAATCTTGAAACGTCTGAAGAGTACCATTCTGAAGGTGATTTAGAGCTCCCCTGGGAAGAAAGGGCGGAAACATCCCAGTCCAGTGCCGCCTATCCCACCCTCGGCCAAGAAGATCCTGATTTTACAGAACGACTATCGGCGCATTGTCCTATCCGCGAAGACGTCTCCCAGCCTGGCCAAGTTCAAAATTCGCAAGAAACTATAATTATTGCACCTGGTTCATTCCATGATTTGCAGCAAGGGCAACCTGAAAGTGAATCAAATCTCTCCGCCAACCCAGCGGCAGCACAGGAAATACCGGAGGATTTATTGGCTATTTCGAGAGCATTGATGGACCAGAGCTTTGCTGATATGGACAGAATCATCAGCTTGGACGACTTCTTCTTTGAAGATGCTACAATGGATATGTAAAATAACAACTCTATTTGTATATGCGAAAATTACAGCTATTTTGGCAACACCTACTTGCTGCCTAATTCGAGATAGAAGACTAATTAAATTTTATAAGCATCACAACCCAGCACTTCCGGCACCAATACGAATGATAATTCAAATTATGAGAATTTAGATGAAAACAACGACAATGGGAAAAGAACACGTCAAAAAACTGCGAGATATATTCGCAAAAAGTCTGCTGCGCGATTTGCGTGCCCTTGTCAAGCCTTTGAAAGATCGCAAAACTGCTTTCGGCCAGCACCTCGCAATCCAAAAGGAGGATGTGCAGATATCCAACGCCCAAAGTGCTCTTTGGGATTTTCTTTGAGATTGCTGTCGCGGAATAGCTGACTTGGGCCAGGCAGCACCTCAACCGAAGACATCATCTGCTTTACCGTTGTAACTAATGCTGGAAATCATTTGATACAAAAGCCAAGGTTCATGAGCATAACCAAAAAGAACGCGCAGATGAAGTTTTGGATAACTTGCTAGCCTTTGAGACCCTGCCCGATAATGTCTACAATAAGCTTTCAAAAGTATCAGCCATTTTGCAAGGCATGATACGGAGAAGTCAGGGATAGTGCTCGAGAACATGAACTCTCTCCCTCGTCTTCTATTGCCCCATCCGGCTAGATGCCCTGTTCATGCTTGCGAGATGTTTTCTCTAGTGGTTTGCTTCAATTCAAGTTTTATTTGAATTTAGAGTCATTATAAATATGCCATTAGATCATCGCCAGTATTGCGGCGTGTCTGCCTTTGTAACGTGCCAAGCCTTATCCAACGCCTCAACCACCTCGTCTGGGAGGGGACCCTTCTCGCAAGCTTCTACGTTCTGCTCCAGCTGCTTGTATGAGCTAATTCCAATAATAATTCCATCGTCTCCTCCGTCGGATCGCATCTTGAGCTTGCTGTGGTGCACGCACCATCGCAGCGCCGTCTCAATGAGAGGGATGCCGTGCTTCCTGGACACGGGCTCGACGACGGCGAGCGCATCGAGAACGGACTGCTTGAAGTAGCGGTCCTGGTAAAGTTTTCCCAGGCTCGTCTTTGTGCTGAAACGTCCCTCATCGGGCTCATCCAGGGTTGTGTACTTTCCGGAGAACAGGCCCGCGGCTAGCGGGTTGTAGATGACGAGTGAGATGCCAAACTTGCGAAGGCAAGGTACAAGCTCAGACTCGATGGCTCGGCCTGGTGCAATGAATTAGGTTTCTGGACATGAAAAAAAAAAGACAATGTCTTGGCAAAAAAGACTTACTGATTGGGTTGTACATTCCCTGGTAGATTGTGGGTTGCACGAAGCCCCTGTGCTAGTCAGCGTTCTGTTTTCAATTCATGATATGCTGTTCAGTCAGGAGGCAGCGTACCGGCGCTTGCAAATGCCGACAATCTCAGCCACCTCCCAGGCGGAATAGTTGCTCAGGCCAAGCTCTTTGAATTTTCCCTCAGTGTACAATTGGTGAACGCCTTCGAGGGTTTCCTCGTAGTCTGTCGTGTGGTCAGGAGCGTGGAGGTACAAAATGTCAGCACCTTCCACGCCGAGCTTGTCCAGGCTGATGTCCCAGGACTCGCGTAGCTTGGCGGGCTTGTGGTCGCCAGGCTTTGTGGGCATAATCTTGGATGCGATTTTGAAGCCGCGCTCCTTGAAGCCGGCTTCGCGGGTGAAGCCCTCCTGCTGGCCACCAACGTAGAGAGCGGCGCTGTCGATCTCGTCGTAGCCCTTGGATGTCAAAAAGTCCAGGCACTGCTTGTATTCGTCAAGAGATGTGATGCGGGCGCCCAGGGCCTTATCGGGCCCAATGGTCATGGTGCCCAGGATCAGGCGGTTCTTTGGAGACGACATGGCTGCGGCGATGCGGGCTGCTGGATTCTGTCACTTTCGGATGGAGGAAGTGAGAATTGAAATAAGCTGTATTGCAATTGAGACGTATAACAAGCAGCGATATCATAATCTCCATGAGAAGGATCGTGAGGTATTTAGATAAGGACTTATTGAAGCACCATGTTGCCGACCCACCCACTTCCCAATGGGGATTGTGCCGGTCGCGTTTGAGGCCGATGCTCGCCTCTAGACACTAGTCATGAGCCAGCTTCGTCTCGAGCCGGGAAGCATATGGCTCCACAAGCTCGTCAAGCCACGCCATTGGCCAAGATGAAAGGCTCGCGGAAACCACTTGATCATCGGAATCACAGTGCTGCATGCCTGAGCTTATCCGCTGGTCGTGAAATTGGTGAATCAAAGTCGCATCTGTCTTGTTTCTTTTAATGTGCGTCGTGTTTTTTCTGCTTCTTTTTCGAACCCCAATCTTGTTGTTGCCTCAAGCCTTTTCTTTCCCTTGATCCTTTCACCTTGACACTAAATTCACAGACATCATGCCGGAAAATCTCTCTGTAGGCTTTGCGGGCCTCGGTGCCATGGGATATGGAATGGCATCAAATCTGCTCAACAATGGTTTCTCCGTGACCGGATTTGACCCCAGCCCCATCGCGCGGGAAAGGTTCGCAGCCATCGGAGGGACAGTTGTTAGCGACTTGGCTGATGCAAGCCGAGACCAACATGTCTTTTTTGTCATGGTGGCGACTCCAGCACAGGTAGACACTGTGGTCTTGTCTGCCAAGGGCCTTGTGGCTTCTCTTCCAGAAAATGCCATTCTATGCCTCTTCAGCACTCTGCCCCCAAACTATGTGGCTGATTTTCCGGCCCAGTTGGCGGATAGAGGCAGGAGCGACATTCGCCTTCTTGACTGTCCTGTGTCTGGGGGTGTTGTAGGCTCGCTGGCGGGCTCGCTGAGTGCACGTTTGCTCTGAACCATTCGTATCCTATCGTGTGCTCACATTTTCGCAGATTATGATCGGAGGAGAAATGTCGACTTTCGACCATATAAAGCCATATCTACACGCTATAGCATCCCCAGAACGGCTTTTCTACTGCGGGGGTCTTGGTGAGGCGAGCACCATCAAAATGTGGGCATGCATCATGGATACCGTTATCCGAATCTTCAAACTGATCGATGCATAGGCTGAATCAGCTGCTGGCTGGAACTCACATCGTTGCTGCCGCTGAAGTGCTCTCATTCGCCAGAGCCATGGGTCTTTCTACCAGACAAGCCTATGACATTGTCATGTCTGGCATTGGGGCAAGTTGGATTTTTGGCGACCGCGGCAAATCGATGCTCAGCGCAGATTGGTCACCAAAGTCAGCTGTTACTATTTTTACAAAGGATCTTGTATGCGAAGGATTTCCAGAAATGAATTTCATGGACGAATTAACTAATCTTTAATTGTAGGGTATTGTGGCTGATGCTGCAAGGAGGGCTAGCTTCAATGCCCCGATTACGTCTGCTGCACTACGTGAGTTCCAACTTCGGGTGGACCGTGGCCAGGGGGGCACTGATGATGCCAGCGTGGTAATCAACTATGAAGACGCCATTCCCAGCCCAGTCTGTGAAAACGAGCCCCATGACTCGTTGCCTACTCCACCAAACGAGACTGCTCCTCCACTGGGCCCCTTGACTGGTGTCTCGTTCTTGTCTTCTGAAAACGTTGAAAGGAGTTTGTCCATCTCAATTCCACAAGATACAAAGGCCGATTCTCCAGGGCTATTTATCATATCAGCGCCGGAAGCTAGCACGGGAGTGAAATTGACTGGGCTGCCAGATGGAAGCGTTGTGGCTGTTACTGGCTTCATCAACCCAACCCAAGCGAAGGCTGGCTTGCAAGAATTTAGCCTACGCTTCCCTGGCCTTCATTTTACTGATAGTCACATAATTCCCACGCAAGACCTGAAGGGTGCTCAAGTATGTGTCCAATTTTCTTTTTATAAATTGTTTTGAAAGCTGTCTAATGGTTCATTGGGAATAGTTCTTGTTCAGTGCAGAGGGTCACGAGGTTGCGTCTGCGGTCAGAAAAGTCTTCCCAAAGCAGCTCACTGCTGTACCCGTAAAAGGACCCATTGGATCCGCCTCATCCATGATGCTCGCAATAAGACTAGGCGTTTTAATCCACGTGGCTGCGGCAGCGGAATGCTGTCGCTTAGCACAGGCTAAAAAGGTATCAACGGACCTCGTTTACCAGCTTATTGCTGGCGCGGCTGGGTCCAGCTCCATGTTCAACCTGTACTTTCCATCCATGCTCGAGGGTGACTACGAAACCAAAGCTATACAGGGGTTTGACACGTTTGAAAATGCGATCCGGGACCTAGTAGGTGACGTCAAAAGCTTCTGTTTGGGTTCAAGCTAATGTGATGTAGGCTGTTCTCAAAGAGGTCACTGAGAGTATTGGGTTTCCAGGGAATATGCTCAATGCTACCAGCCAGATATTTTATGGCGCACAAAAGAATTTAGGGGGAAGTCGAGTCTCTGTTGCTGCTGTAGCTCAGTTTTGGGAGTGATAGAGACTGAATGATAGCATTATTCTGCCGCTCAAGAATCGGATTTTTATTTATATGACCTCGTTATCTCATTTATACATACACACAGACAAGAAACGGATGCGTTAATTTTGTTCCCACAGCCGTATTAGCTCAGTTGCAATATACCTCGTCCTTCTTCCACTGCGCTGCTGACACTCATCAATCAACTCTAGCGTTCTTTTCCTCTCCTGAGATCCTTCAGTCACTAAGCCAGCGATATACAAACATTGTGCTGAAACAAGGCTCCATGCATCCGGAATTCCAGCATTGGCTGTGATAAATATCTGCTCGCGGGATTGTTCAATTCGACGCCGAATGGAGAGGGCGTCACACGTGTTTAGGCCGCGCCTTGTAGGCAAATGCCCAGGAAGATGCAAAGCTAGAATAATCTTGCTAGCATGATGTACTTGGTGCGCGACAGCTGCATGTAACTGTATGATTAGTGCTGCATTATAACATTGGGCGAAGCATTTGCGTACCGCTTTGTGGAAATAAAAACCATTTGATGGGAAATTTTGGATTTGCGTCGTCATGCTCATCAGTTCCTTTTGCTTGTTTGGCACAGAAGCAGGGCATGAAAGGGGTAGCTTTCGACAGCCAGTCATCGAGAGCCATATCCAATCGCAAAGCTCTGGCCTGGCTGGCTTGGAGCACTTGTGCAGGTTCCATGTCCTCTGAGACCCCGTAACCGTTTGAAAAGTTGATGCATTGTCCGAGAAGGAATATTGCCCTGTTTGCAACGTTTTCAATCTCCATATTCTCGAATGAGGCAACTTGAGGCGGTTCCCAGTACGTCTCGTCCAGGGAGATGCAGCGCCCGGTTTGCAGGGCGGCCCATACCTCGTGTCTGTACCATATCCAGTAAGACGCGCCTCTGATACCACCAGCGTACCCTTGGATCTGGCGGGATTGGAGGAGGGAGACGACGCCCTTGAGGTGGGAGCCGAAGTTCTCCCCGGCCACGTCGATCATCTCATACCTGTCGAAATAGGTTAGAAGAATGAGAGCTTGGGGTGGTAGCGCTAGGATCTTGGCTACTGGACTGGGGTCTGACATACGACGATAGAATGATACATGCGGCAAGGATTTCGTCGCTCCGGGCATGTTGGGGGTGCATCAAAAGTTGGCGTACTTTTTTGAGCGCGAGGCGGTAATATCTCAATCCGTCGCTTTCGTGCAGTCCAATCCCTGTATGAGACCCAGTCAAGATGAGCTGCTTGGAGGAGAAAGCCAGACATGAGTGCAACAATAGCGGGCATCGTAACGCCCATATTGACACGAGGTTTCGAAACGGACGGTCGTGTGAAAACGAGTCGATCTTTTGAAGCATCAGTAAGACATTCCTTATCGCCAGGATCAAACTTTTCCACAATGTGCAGAACAAGAATTGACTATTTCTTTGATACATACCCATCTTGACACGTTTTCGACGTAGTTGCGATAAATCGCAATTTCAACACCCGATAGCTGAATGGGCTCATCCACGTGGAGTGGCTGCCATTGGTAGTCTAACTCTCCCAACTGATCTGCATAGTCGGACGTGTCCCTGGGTTGTGTTTCGGGTTCCCTGCTCGTTGTATTCCACAGCTCCGTGTTGAGCAACACAGAGCTGAGAGTGGTAAGGAATGGCGACTCTGGGCTGGTGGCCGAATTGTGCGAGACGGCTCCAGCCGGAAATTGAGATCCTTCGTGCTGCTGTGAACCATGAGGAGATGACGCATTGGAATGATTGACTCGGATGGGGATATCCGGGGAAGCCTGGTGGCTGGTTGCATCTCCGGATGGCTGGCTTCTGTCTGGGGCCTTGGCACTGCTGCTTACAGCCGCTGGCCCGTTTGCGAGGGGCTCGTACTGGCAGATCCTGTTTTTCTTTCCGCAATTGGCGCACTCGGGCCTTCTTTCGTCACACTTGACGTGTCGGCGGCGACATGTGAGGCTGCAAGCGCGGGTCAGCGAGAGAGGCTCGACTCAAGGTTCCTCCCGTGGGCTTACCATCCAGTCGTTGCGCGGAGTCCTCTTTGCCGAGGTCGTATTCTGGGCTCTTTCTCGGGCGCCATGGGCAGCAGGCCATTGTTGACTGAGTCGTGAAGCCTATGGGAGAGCATGCCGAGGGAGCAGGCCGCTATAGCACAGTCTGATGGCTTAGCGCAAAGAAAACTCGTGCCGAGATGTTCAAATCAGCGAGAGCGGGGTCCACGAGCGCCCCACGCGACATCATGTGGTGAGTATGGGGAAAAGGGCCGGGGTCGTTAGAATGAAGCATTTGGGGTGCGGGGAAGGAGGGACCTTGCACCTCGACGCGAGAAAATGGAGTGATGATTCGCTTGGTAGACACACCAAGTTGTAATGGTGCAGAACTAGCGGGAGGCTAACGTGTAAGAGCCTGGGGTTGTGGCTACTTCAAGTGTCATAAAAGCGGCTGTATTCCAATTCAGCAATGCGGGGGGCTGGAGATCAACAAGAACATCTCACATCCATCTAGGGACTCAGCGCTCGTATTTTATTTATATTCTTGCATCACACACTTCTGAAATTCATCCATCAATATTCAATCCCTCTCCCGTGCGGCCGGCATGGAGAAATCCGTCATGGACTCGGCGTCTGCAAAGCTTGACTGCGTGGAAGATGTTCGATGTAGCGACAGTGGCGAGGTAGAGCCCATATACGATGAAGCCGAGTCCAAGAAAATCCTCCGCAAGGTCGATTGGAGGCTTCTTCCGATGCTGACCTTGCTGTACATACTTTCATTCATTGACCGAAGCAATAGTAAGGGAACGGACCTCGACAGCGACGGGCACATGACTGACAATATTCTCGACAGTTGGAAATGCCAAGGTAGCAGGAATGAACGAAGATCTGAAATTGACCGGAACCCAATACAACATTGCGTTCGTAGTACTTGGCTGAACAGAAAATGGACCCGAATCGCTGACTTTGACCAGGCTCACAGTATTCTTTTTCCCATACGCGCTTCTCGAGATTCCGAGCAACATGATGCTAAAGATCGTTAAACCTTCCCTCTGGATTGGTGGCATGATGCTCGCGTGGGGCCTCGTCATGACATTAATGGGCCTGGTTAAAGATTACCACGGTCTCGCTGGCGCTAGAGCTGCGGTAAGTTGGAGTGATCACTGTCTACAAATGGGAAAAGAAATTAACAACCGTATTGTAGCTGGGCGCTGCCGAAGCTGGTTTCTTTCCAGCCAGCGCCTACCTTTTAACCACATGGTACAAGCGATTAGAGCTACAGAGCCGCATGGCCATCTTTTATAGTGCTGCGTCAATGGCCGGTGCTTTCTCTGGGCTTTTGGCCTTTGGCTTGCAAGAGATGGATGGCATTGGTGGTCTGGAAGGATGGCGATGGATATTTATCATCGAAGGCATCGCGACCGTGGTTGTTGGTATGACGTGTTTCTGGCTGCTGCCCGATAGCCCTGAGACTGCTTCATTCCTCAGCTCATCTGAGCGCCGTTTTATTTGCGACCGCCTCCGAGCTGATGCCGGAACGAAAGCCGGCAAGGTGGATATGAATGACAAGTTTCACTGGCCGACATTCAAGTCGGCCTTCATGGATTGGAAGATTTGGCTTGCTGTTATCATTTACTGGGTGAGTGAAATACCACGACTTGGTAGAGATTGGGCCCCAATTCTGACTAAGGGCTTTTAGGGCAATACTATTTCCATCTATGGATTCAACTACACTGCACCAACCGTCATTCTGGGGCTGGGTTACTCGGCTGCCCAAGCCCAGTTGCTCACCATTCCCATTTACGCGGTCGCCGTCATTGGAACACCTCTGATTGCAATTTGGGCAGATAAACGCAAAACTCGCTGGCCTTTCGTTGCTGGACCGTATTGCATCTCTGCCCTTGGATTCATTGGCCTGCTCTCGATTCCTCATCCCAGACTTCCTGGTCTTACATACGCTTTCCTTTTCTGCATCCCGGTCGGTGTCTATCCTCCGCTGATCGGGCTTGTTTCGTGGATCGGAAATAACACGGCTCCGTCGTGGAAGCGAGCTGTGGGAATGGCGCTGCTGATCATGCTTGGAAATTTGGGAGGCACTGTCGGAAGCAACATTTACCTGGACAAGCAAAAGCCCAACTATTGGCTGGGATTCGGCTTTGGATTGGGAATCTCAGTCGCTGCTGTGATTGCGACAATCATCTTGAAGTTCGAGTACGAGCGTTTGAATCGCCAGAAGGAGCAAATGGGGACCGAAGAAGAAATATTGGCAAGATTCACTGAAGAGGAGCTGCTTGCTATGGGAGACAGGAGCCCGTTGTTTAGATATATTGTGTAGCCAAGTTTAGCCATGTGACTTACTGGCGAGGATCGAGAATATAAGTCAAAGAATTTATTATGTGAAAGTTTTGGGGCTTTGAGCAACAGAAATCTCAATGGGCTTGCGTGTAGAGCCTTGTCTAACATTAAAGTCTATTAAACTTTTGGCACCATGAAAGAGTTTAGCAGCAGCGCAACCTGCTTCATGCAGATCAAGTTTAACAAAGTTGTGTCAGGGGTAATAGTTTAATGCCACCGCTGGGATATGTCAGCTTTCCCAAAGATAGTGGCTCTCGATCAAAGTTCTGGGCTGCTAGAATTTTATCTAGTGTAGTAACAACCTCAGCGCTATCACTATAATTTTGTGTGCTTTTTCGATGGTTAGTTATAACATCTCCGCAGGGGACCGGTGATGGAAGCTGTTAGATTGCACTATCAATGATGGTGGCTTGAAAAAAAGTTGATTGATGGCTAGGCAACTGTATTTATCTCAATGTATAATGTATAATATTTCGATGTAGAGCTCAAGTATGTAAGATGGACATATTTAAATTAATCTGGCCTTGCATACACTGCAAGCATAGAAAAACTTCCGACTGTGCTAGTTGTCCTCACATCAACCTTTATTTGACAAGACTGCGCTTAATCGCAAGCCTTCTGGGCGGCAATGACCAAAACCCAATCATCATCAACGCCACCGCTTGTTGGGGGAGTAAATGTCTTCTTGTCCCAGGCCACAAATGCCTTGCCCTCATCTACTTGCTGTCGCTCTGCATTGCGGGGATCAAACCAGTATGCAGTAGCCTGAACCTTGGGCTTGCCCCAGCCCGTTGAGATGGCTCCAAGATCGAGCTGGAACCCGTCTCCGTACCCCGAGTAAGCCCAATAGTGTCCCTTTGTGGTGATGCCGGAAATGTATCGGTCTTGTTCGTACTTGAGAACGTCATCAGCTGCACCAGCGGGCGAGGAGATGAACTCTCTGGCGGGCTCCAGGCTGTCAAACAAGTCGCGCGGCAGAGAGGAGAAGAGCTTCCAGACATAGCCGGTCTGCTTTGCGCCGGGAAGGTGCAGACCTTCATGCCAGCTGGCGTTGGCATCCAAGGCAAGTTGAGGCTCGATCCAGTGTTCTGGCGATGCGACACCCGAAAGCCTTTCATAGCTCTGTTGAACTGGTAGGCTTCCATAGGTATATCCGCAAGCTCCGCTAAATACAGCACTGTAGAAGCCATGGCGGACGTGTGATTCGTTCCACATAGGCTTGGAGGTGTTGAATGCGATGTGAGTGGCCTCGTAATGATTCTCAACGTCCATTACAGGGCCGGGGAACTGGCTTCGCATCTCAATAATGTTTTCATAGTTCTTGCTTGAATCCCAGGGAGTCAACACAGTGAATCTGGCATCAATGCCTTCAGGATCCGGAAGCTCGTGGCCGGACTGAACCGCGTCCATAGAAAGCGTTCCTAGACTACCGTTGATGTACTAATAGCCGTGTTAGAGTAAAGTCAGCAACAGGATATATTTGGCAGCACATACGTTGTGGCCATAAGGCTTGGGGGTGGGCGGGTCTGAAATCCAAGGACTCGTAGGCTGGAAAGTGACAAACGCATCGTAACCATGTTCAGCCTCGCCCTTCTTGAAGCCTCGCATCATCGCAGCCCAGACATGTCGCGTATCTGTAATGGGGTCAAGGAACGAGGTCGGCTCAGCAGTTTGATTGTCTCGCCAAGCTTGACGAGCTTGCGGCACATTGTCGGTCCAGAAGCCGTTTGTGTCTCCGCCAAGCATCTTTGGGACTCCAGGATATCTTTTTCCAAGGAAATATCCGAATATCTCGGCATTTGTTTCGTTGAAAAGAACTTCGCCCAGAGTGCCGTACCAGCCGTAGTTGACCCATCGGCCCCAGGTTGGAACAAAGCAGATGAGAAGACCATACTCTGCAGCGCGCGTTGTCATCCAGTCAACATAGCTGAAGTAGCTCTCGTTCGGAGTTGCAGGATCAGCATTGTCAAAGACAAGGTCGCCGTAAAAGTTGGGCAGTGTTGTGGCGTTGTACTTGGACACAACCACAGCTTGAATGACGGTAAAACCTTTGGCCGCTCGGTCTGCAAAGTACAGATCGGCATCTGTGCGATTCAGGCGATGGAAAAGCTCCCAGTTAGTATCAGCCACCCACATGAAGGGCTCCCCAGTCTTGGTTCGATGCAGATACCGTCCATTGGGAGGCGCCGTAATGGCGAGGTTTGCCCAAGCCACATCTTTCGATGCAATGGCGGCCCCGGCTGCAGATGATGCAAACGCCGCAAGGGCAGCTAGAGTAGACAGAAACATCTTGGTGGCTGAAGAATCCAGACTGCTTGATGGCACTAATTTTCAGACGTTGAATCGAGATGTTCTATTTATAATTGACCGTGATACATTTCCCCTCATCTCAGTCTTCCATGGTAAAATCAATCCAATGATGAAATACTGGACTGCTAATCGGGCCGTAGGTTCGCATACGATGGAGGTCACCGCCCACATCGCGAAGGGATGAGAATCTCGTGCCGAGAAATTGGCTTTCGAAATTCCTCGCTAACCGTTACTATTGGCTGCTCTGACTCGTGCCAACTCCAGTGAGTGGATCTGCAACGCTCCGGCATCAGCGCCAAGTTTTTAGTCTGCTGCTTCCCCGGATGAAATCGACTGTTTAAAGTATGGGGATGCGGGGAGAGCTGGAATATCAACGGCAAAAGCTCTAGTTTGGCCCGTTAAATTGCCGGCAAGTTGGCTAGGTAGTCCATCAAGGGTTATTGCGGTAATTAATCATGGTGGGAACTAATCCACCGAGTTGTGGAACATCTTCGCAGCTCCGGACATTCAATATGTCCGGATAGTCCATGAGAGAGTACAGAAATCATCTCATGTGAACCCTTAATGGCTCACCTTGGCTTTGATGATGAGTGTGATCAGACGTATATCAATTATGTATCTGTCCCGAGCACGCGAAATGGTCGGAAAAAGTATATATTCGCGTTACTTCACGGTAAAGTTCCAGTCAATCGGGTTTCCATCAACGAAATTGCCTTGCGAGCGCTATGATGCTGAATGACCAAAGTTTAATTTCCCGAGAAAGAGGCTTTAATCAAACTTCATAATAAACGAGTCCAGATTTGAGTCCAAATTGCCGCTTTTTGTGGACAAACTCGGCCTGTCTGCCCACCTTGCTGTCAAAGATTTCCTGTTTACAGTTCTTCCTCCATTTGCTTTGTTTGAATAGGCAAATATTCCAGTAGCGAATATGAATTCTTTATCTTTGCTCAAGTCATCCGTGGTGCTACGGTCGAGAACTGGGATTAGAGTCCTGGGATAGGCTAGATTTGTATTAGTATCAGGTTGTAGAGGCCTGGAACTTGTCGAGGTCCATGTTGGCTCCTGGTCCAGAGGGATGTCCCAAATCCCACTATAACCAGCGGTTGAGTGAATTAAAACACCGTGCTCAGCTTCGAGGATACCTTCAACCTTTTCAATGTCTACCCCAGTTCCGTTTACCACCGAAATTTTCGTGCCATTCCCTCGACACAGCGGGGATGCGAATCCTCCTTCAATCGTGTGGAGAGTACGCATCGGGCCTATTATGCGAATTCTGTGCACACGGATATGCCAATCGGGCCACCGATCCGTAGGCGGAATAAGCATTGTTTCGACCTCAATCTGCCGATCACTCCAAGGATGCCACCTGACAGAGGCGACAGTAATTTTTACTGCGTCTTCACCCAATCTCAGGGTGATTTGATGGAATTTAGCCTCGACACACTTCCATTTGACCGCCCAAGTCTCTGCGCCATCCCGACTCAGGGCCAGCGAGCAATCTGGAGCCATTTGTTGGATCAATGGACCAGTCGGAACTGAAAACGGAAAGGCAGAAGAATACTCGAATTTGCTATACTTGGCTTGTGTTGCCTTTAAGGGCCAGGCAACAAATTGTGACGGAGATAGAAAGAAGTGGTGGTTAGCTCCAGGATGATTGCTAACAATTTGTTTTGGCGCAGGTACAAGGGTGGGTTTGAATGGCCCTGGATATGGTTTCTCTTCGGCAGTCCAGAACTCATCATCTTGCCCCAGAGATACCGCAATCAGCGTTTTCATACACCAATATGGCGATTGTGGCGAATTGTAATCTTCACACATGTACGTGTTCCTATATGCAGTTAGGTCTGGGTAATCTATATACATCATCAATACGCTCTTACGGATAAAGCCAGCCAATGTTCATTGTACCATCGGGGTAAAAGATGTTGTCCGAATTTTTAGCCCACCAACGTAGGTGACGAAGCAGGAAACCCTTGATACAGCCAGGTTCAGATAGAGGAAATGGCATATCAGGAACCTTGGCCACGGCCAAAGCTGCGAAGAAGCCACCACATGCAAATCTATAAGTGAGAGATCGACCAAAGGGAATAGCAGAACCTGCAAAGTTATGACTCAGATGAATTTCAATAGATTAGAATGGTCAGACAACGTACCAGCAGAATCGAAATATCGCCAAATGGACGCTCCAAAATCTTTTGCCTGCTGTTGGTACTTGGCTACACGTTCCGGATCAATATCCTTGGCAAATTTGGTATACAAAAGTTGACTGAATTGAATCGCAAAGCTTCCAGAGTAGTAGTCAACTTGGCGCCCAGGACCTATAGCATCTCTTCTGCCCGTCTGCTCGTAGGCCCTGGCCTGCTGCTCTTCTTGCTCGGCTGTCAACCACGGGCCGTCACCTGACCAGCCGTCTTCAAGATAGAAAGAATCGAGAATGGCAAAATCCGACTTCATCTCACCCGTAACCTCTTCGCGAGGCACTCCACAGACAAGAGTCAGAGCGAGATTGGCAAACACTCGAAACCATCGCCAGTTGGTGTTGGGCATTTCCTTGCCATTCATCCCCAATAGCCAAGACGCAATGTTGTGTTTGGTCTTTTCGTCTTGATCATGAAAGAACGGTCCGGGGGCAGACAGTAATGCGAAGGCTATAATCTCTGCCTCTACCATGCGCTGGTCCATTTGGCCCACAGAGCCCCAATATTCTGGATGCTGGGGATCAGTACCATTTTTGATGCCCGTGATCCATGGCTTGACCAAATCTTTGATCTTGCTTGAGATACTAGAATCTGAGACCGGGACAAGAGAGGACAAAAGACCACCCACTGCCCATAATGGACGGGCAAAGCCCTCTAGGTCAGCAGCTAGCTCATCAAAATGGGCACCCGTTGCGACCGGAAGACGGATTCGTGCAGTGCCCTGAGAAAAACAGGGAAGCAGCGGCTCCAAAAGTGAGACTGTTGCTAAAACCAGATCATCTCTGCTCTGCAACGGATTTTCAGAAAAGCCTTTTAGCGGAGGCATCGTTCGTATGATGGAATAGGAATCGCTGTGGTTGTAGATTGGGCAAGCGCATCAGACCCCTCGCATGTCTCTCACTTAAGAAGGCACTCGGGGAAGGTCTCGGGTATCCAACGCACTAAATTTATCATCATCCAATCGGAATCCTATCAGACCACATGTCTTGACAATACCCGCATTTGACGCATGATTGTCGGGCATCGGGAGAATTGTCGGGTGGCCTCCCGGCATCACATTGCGAGCCTAGCCGGAACAGGAAATTGCATGTCACGATCGCTCTGACAACATCAACCCTGATGCAACATCCAGGCCAAGGTGCCCGGGAAATTGGCAAAGTCGCGGACACGGTGGCTGAAATCGATATTTATTCACCCTTGTATCACTATGTCAGTCCAGGATACACAAGTACTTGCAAACCTTCTACAGAACACAACCAAGGCAACGTACAAAGACAACGTCAGTGAAGTATCAACCACCACAGGAGTGAATATGAAGGCTTCAGTCGACCCAAAATTGGAAAATGCCAGTATCGGCACAGAAAGCGAGGCTTTGAAAGCCCGACAACTTGGCAGGCGGTTGAATGAGTTGTTTGAAGAGAACATCACGGCCAAGATAATTCGAACCGCAGTCAACTGTTTGCAGAACAATGTAAATTTGACTTTCAATCCTTCTTTGAACACTGCTAATGCCATGAAATAGTATCCAATCACTGAGTACCCAGAGTATGTACCCCAGAACGGAGAAGAGGCGGGGGTGTATATTTGCCGGGAAGCGGATTTCTGGACATGTGGCTTCTTCCCGGGTTCCATTTACAGCCTTTTGGAACGATTCATAAAATATCCGCAGGCAGCTCCCGGTGGGGGACAGAAAGCTCTGGTAGCCAAGAAACTCCGCCAACTTGGGGCCATATGGTCTGAACCCATTCACAACATGGCGTTCCGCACAGACACGCACGACATCTCATTTATCGTTCAGCCTTCAATGAGACAACGATGGGAGCTTCTCGGGGATACTGAGGCTTTTTCATCAATCGTAACAGCTGCTCAGAGCCTGCATTCCCGCTACAGCGAAACTGTTGGCGCAATCCGATCCTGGGACCGCCTTACGCAGAAGGATGTAACCATCACCTCCATGACGGACGATTTCCTTGTCATTATTGACTCAATGTGCAACTTGGATCTCTTATACTACGTGGCTTCTCACAAAAACCAGCCTGAACTGTCTGATTGCGCCACACGACATGCCCGGACTCTTATTAAAACATTGCTGCGAAAAGAGACAGGAAAGGCTCGCGAGGGCTTTGACGGACCTCTCTTCAGCACAGCACATGTGAGCAACTTCGATCCCAAATCAGGCGGCCTAAAGGAGATCAGAACCGGACAAGGGTACGCAAAGGACTCTACTTGGGCTCGTGGTCAGGCCTGGGCAATTCTAGGCTATTCTCAATCGTTCCACTGGACCGGAGAGAGAGATTTCCTAGAGGCAGCTTGCGGGCTGGCAGAGTACTTCCTGCTCAGACTTGAGACTTCTCCAAGTTGTGTGGAGAAGCCCAGATCTGACTCGATGAAAAATGGCATCCAGGCTAGTGGGCGAGTCACATGTGGGCGTTATGTCCCCCTTTGGGATTTCGATGCACCAGTCGATGAATCTAGCCCCCTTAGAGATTCTTCTGCGGGAATCATCGCAGCAAATGGAATGCTGGTGTTGTCACAGAACTTGAGAAGCTGTGGAAAATATGATCTGAGCCAAAGATATCTCGATGCAGCTGTTTGTCTCATTGAGGATGCGCTTAGCTTCTCCTTATCCCATGAAAAGGCACTGCTTTCTATTGAGAACCGTGCCATTTCCGTCAAGGATTTGACACCCGGTATGAGATTTGATGCCGTCCTCAAGAATGCCACAGCAAATCATAACGCTGGAGACCATCGTCGTTACTGGGATCACGGCTTAGTTTACGGTGATTATTATTTGATTGAGTTTGGAAACCGACTTCTAAGAATGGGCCTTGTATGAAGTGTTATCAAAGAGTAGCATAAATAAATTGAACTAGGTATTGGTTGACCAAGTATTTTGCATGTTTTAAGCCCTATCAACATGACCATCAAGGGTTTCTGTGACATAGACCAACCAAAAACAGCTGGAAAAGGAAATAGAAGACGTTATCTTAACATATAGCTTTAAGGCATACCAGTAGGCATCATTGAACCAACGGGAGGTGACATGTTGATTGAAAACAACATATCATCGAGGCTAATGACTCGATCCATATCCATAAAGCTTCGATCAAGCAGCGTGTAGGATATAGCCGAAAGCTCATCGTTTGGAGATCCTTGGCTGTAGTCCTCTCTACTCAATCCATTTGGTTGCCCAGCACCATCACTTTCTTCAGCAGTTACTCTGGACCGAGCAGGCGGCAATGCACTGTCTTCGAGGAGAGCGCCGACGTTGCCGCTAGTGTTTGCATCGCTGCCATTTGGGTTCCACATTTGAGAGAGCAGATTTATAGATCCAGTGGAATTCAATGTCGCAGGAACTGAAGGGCTATTCAAGTTCTCCTGTAACTGGTAGGAATTATGTGTAGTCCTTTGGTTGATCTCATTACTTTGTGTCTGCTGAGAAGTGTTTTTGGGTGCAAGTCCTGCCCGGAAATTCTGGTTTGAGATCACAGTCGAGTATCCGAGTACGTCAACGCTAAAGCTTGGATCTGCAACGCATCTCTGATGCAGGTCCCGAAGGTGGTCAGCATACGTCCCCGCCAACGACCTCCCACCACCAGTTTCGGTCTGGATTGACCCGAGCCACCGACGCGCCATCAAGTCCAAGCTATCCACAAGTAGCCAAAGCTCTCTAGGAAGCTCTGAACCGTAGTATCTGTTATGGACTGGATGTAGAGTTTGATTAGTTTTCTGATTTGAAAACACCGCTTGGTGACTTACCCAACAGAACTCTTGCGGCTACAAAGACACAAAAGGCAAAAAGATTTCCAACTGGACTCATACTAGGAGTATTTTTAAGGTATTTTGCTGAGATATTTTGTATCTCTACAGCTGCATTATAACAGATTTCTGCACTGCACAAACTGGGAAGCTCGACAATATTGGTCCAGTCGGCCGGTGGATATGCGATTCGCTGATGAAGCAGAATCATCGAGGTGTTGTGTGTTGCGTGTGCTAGTGTGAGGTTTGGGTCCATATTGATAATGGTTGGTTGGCGAGATATGTTAGAATCTTTCCATTTTTGAGGCAGAAACATTTTCCAGCTACAGATTGGGTCAGTTCCAATCTTGGACTAGAAAGAGAAAGACGGCCATACTGAACTAAACGGAGGTCAAGTTCCTTGAATCTTGTCAGCCAATTGCTGACCTCCTGTCTATCATGAAAATTTATTCTTTGTTGAAGGAAAAATGTAGTTACGCGGCTCAAGGATTCAGTCGCTTCTATACAGTAGGCAAATGCTCCAACCCCAGACATGTCAGGCTGTGCAGGGTTCTTTGAGGCATGAGTTGTTGATTGTGGAGATCCATTTTGCATCGCCAGCTGTTGGTTATGGTCCGAATTCGAATAACTAGCTGGGAAAAATGCGATTGAGTTGCCAATTTTGGCCGCTGAACGATCCCAGATTCCGAAGTAGGGGGTAGTAACTGCATCCTCTTTGTGCCATAAACCCCCGTCAGCGGGAAGCTTACGGTGTACGTCATCTGCTGTTAAACTCGTATTCCAGCTTCCGCAATAGTTAGCATTTCATTCCACCGCGTTTGGTGATTTAGGTTTCTCCTTGGTTCTTACCCAGTCGTGACAGAGCAGAATCGGTCCAAGTTAAATATGCTCCAAAACACCCTCCGTCTTTCTTCCTCTTCCACCCATTGTTGCGGTGGTTGAAGAGACAAAAGTGGCTTCAATAAAGGTTGCGTGTCATGATCTTCCGATTCGACGCTTAGTTGGAGATATTCCACGGTCCTGCTCAATGAACCAATGATGCTCCAGGCTTTGGACGCATTGCCATGCCCAATCTAGCGAATCTTTAGCGCATAATCCATGAAATGTTGAATAAATATCTTACATCATCAAATGCAATTATGATCAATGCTTGTAAGTTTTCCACAGACAATCCATCCATTGCTGTGAGCAGCACGATACTTCTCGATTTTTTGGCCCATAATTCGAGGTGACGAGATGTTAGCCGGTGGGAATCTGGTTGTATGAATCGGATGGCTGCAACAACTATAGCGTGTAGGACGACTATAAGCCGAGGTTGCTGTTCAGGATCATTGATCCGGCCTCTGAACCTGGTTTCGTGCACAATTGGTATCCATGGCTGTATGTTAGCAAAGTATGAGCCAACAATCTCCTCCAGTAGCTCTGGTGGTGGAAGATTTGAAGGGGCATCAGTCAAGTCCTCCAGCGGAAGTTGGATTTCTATGTTTGGGTTCCCGCAGCTATCCACACGTCGCCGCTTCCGTGCTCTGGTTAGCGACGGATCAGCCAAGCTGGTTGTTTCGTGGTGGTGCCAGGATACCGAACTTGCTGGCGACAAGGTGTGAGCATTACCTGTGAATCGCTCAGAGTTCGCCATCGATACTGGAGATCCATTTTTGTTAATTATTTTGCACAATTCCAGGCTAAGGTTAGATAGTATGCTGAGGGATGTCTCGAATCGATTTCCATCTCCTTTTTGTTTCTCAATCAAGGCACTCTCCAGGGCATCTAACAAAAGCTATCAGCACAATCAAGGCCAAATCTACTTAACCAATCGCTCATGCGGAAAAGGGTTGCTTGAATGGATTCCCGGAACTTACCGATGCGGCGACTAAGTCCCTCGACTGCACCTGGCTTCAGGCCTGGCTTGTTCTTCTTGCCATCATAGACACAAGGCGATGCTATAAGGTCACACCAAGTCAGTCGCCATACATATGCAATGTTGCTTATGTCATAGCTCGGAGAGATGGTTAGTCATGCTTGCAGTGATAACGCACCCAGTCGGCTGCAATGAGAGCACACAGGAAGCTCTCTTGAACATCTCAATTTGCGCCTCCGACAACCTTGACAAGAGCCCAAATCGGTATCGCCCACAGCGTGGTCAGCATCTCCGACAATATTCGAAGACTCCATGGAGAAGGATCTTGTCCTTGGGACTTCGCGTATGGCCAGGCAGTGATCTTGAGTGCCTATTCACGACTTGGATGCCGCTGTCACTCGCAATCCCAGGATTCACCATAGAGAACGGGCCATCCCCGCTCTCGAGTGTGCCGACTTCCCCGAAGCTGCAAGGGTGGGCTCTCTTCAACCCCTGCAATTGATCGACACATAATCATACGGGAGAGGCGTCACCCCACACCCCAGATTCTCATCAGAGGGCCGGTGCGGGGAACGAGTAAAGCCGAGGCATCGGCTTTGCCTGTAGCTATTTGCCCGCTGCCCGATGCTATTGACGCGCCAATCACGAGACCTTGGGTCTTTAATCAACCCCATATCAAGAAACAGAGACATGGGTCTTTTGTGTGGGCCAAGAATGGACATTTCGCTCCACATGAAACATTCATCGCAACCCAGGTGAAATATGGCCGTTGGAGAGATGGACCTCTGAGCCCTGCATGAGAATATGGTAATACAAACTAGATAAAAAAGGATAAGTCAAAGAATAAGCTACTTGAAGAAAATTGAATTGTTTTGGGGTGTTTTGGGGTGTTTTGGGGTTGATTATAGGTAGAGTTAGCAAAGCTGACGTGGGCGAACTCTCGCCGCAACTGAATGTGTCATAGATAATCTCCCAGTTTGTTGATATAAATTCATTCGTGGTCTTGGTGCTATTATTCATTTTTCTCGTGGCTTCCTATGTTATTCCTGTTGATAAAATGCTCAAAATTCAGATTTCAAAAGACCTATGAACATAAGGCAAAGACTAAAGTGCAATATGAAGGCATTCCTCCATGTTAAACTCGATCCACTTGCTCTGTTGCTCCCTTTCCATCTTTTCCAAACGCAAGAGCATCATCTGCATTTACATCCAAACCCATCTGCTTCATAGCATTTGCGCCAACCAAAGCGTCTGGACCATCAAAAATAACAGCAACTTCCTCGAGGCCTCTGCCCTTTGTTTCTGGGAAAAAGAAGTAAATGAAGGTAAGGTGCACGCCAATGACGACACACCACACAATATAATACTTCCAAGTGATCGCATCCATAGCGACCGGGTTTGCAAAGCTGTTGTAGATTCCAGCAAGGTTTCCGGTGAGCTGATACAGCATGGAAGCCTTGGAACGGAGCGAGTACGGTACCACTTCCATGATGTAGGTTGGCGGAACCGGGGAGCACACATGATAAAAAGCCGAGTACAGGAATATCATAGACAACACCGCCCCTGCGTATCCCATGTTCTCAAAATTCGTTTCCTGGTTCAGCGCCGAGCAAACCGTCCAAATAATGTAGGACACACCCATGCCACTCATTCCAATGATGAACAGTCGACGTCGACCAGCTTTGTCGACCAGAGCGGCAAATACGCAGGCAACGAGGAATCCCCACAAGGAAAGACACCCGTTGACAATAAGCTGAGTCCTTGAGTTGGTGATGTTGATCGAATTCAACACTTTTGCCAAGTAGTATGATGTGAGAGCATTTCCACTCCATTGCATCATTGCCGGGATGTAAGTCGCGAGAAAGAGACGGTGTTTATTTCCCTTGGTTGAGATCCATTCAGCCCAGCGCGACTTCTTTTGTATCTTTTCCATCTCCAAAGTTGCAGTAATCTCCGCCATTTCAAATCTCACCAGGCGAGATGTCGGGTCCCCATCGCCGTGGTACTTGACAAAGAAGTCGAACGCTTCCTTGTTGCGGCCTTTGTAGATAAGCCATCTGGGAGATTCGGGGGCAAACAAGCTCAACACGGCTTGAATGACCGAGAAGACGCACTGCAAAAGACTGGGCAATCTCCAGCTCCATGACGAATTGTGCATCTGGAATGTTCCATAAGTCAACCAGGCAGCGATAAGGGATCCCAACGGCCAAGATGTGAGGTAAAAGGACACCAGCTTTCCTCTGTGCGTCGGGTAGGAAACCTCGGACAGCAAAGGAGGTGCGGCCACCGAGACGATTCCAAGCCCAAATCCCACCAAAAAGCGAGATGCCACAAACATTCCATAATTGACAGAAGTTGCCTGCAGAATAGAAGCAAGAATAATAATGCAAGATCCTCCGCATATCGGATATCTTCTCCCAAATATGTCGCACAGCTGGGATGAAATCAGGACCGAGATTAAAACACCACCCGTCGGTCCAAATGTCATGGCTCCAAGTCGGGTACCTGTCGGTTCGCCAAAGAATTTCTGCCATTGCGGCAATGATTGCATGCCATTAAGCATGCTACTGTCGAATCCTGTCGCTGTTTGTGTTAAAAGTGCACACAACAACAGCGTGTTCAGTTTAATGAGTGTCGTGTCCTTGTACCAAGGTTTGCGGTCTTTGGGAATCACGTCCTGGAGGACGAGCCCCTCAAATTCGTTCTCTTGGGTGCTTTCCGCCATTATTGGGTAGTCGATGGCATTCAGGTAACTTGTCGTCGATTAGCTCGCCAGCCAAGTTCTTTGGGTGGCAGGTATCTGTCTTTTTATCACAGAACGCAACCCAACACACTGCAAAAACAAGGGTATTTTCGTTTATTTCATCCAGCCATATGATCAGCAGACTGTATTAGCTTTCGCAAGGATCAGTTTTCCGAACCGATGCATCAGCCAAAGGCAAATTTCAGTGGCTGAATCTCCGCACCCCGCAATCCGTGCGATCACCAACTAACTAATCCCCAGCAATTCTTATGATGCGGGGAACGGGCATCGGGATATTGGGAACCCGATGCTTCTCCCGGGGACAATCCCAAACTTGGGATACTAGTGCCTTGAACCGTGCCTGCGGTCACGTTGGCGACTACCAGTTTGGCGCAGGCAAGGATGAAATGAAGCAAGCGTGAAGCAAGCGCACCAATGATGATCCGTAGTTGGCCGCATCAGGCTCGGGGATCCCGGTGCCGAACGGTTCAAACTAAAAGTAACCCTGCTCTACAACTCTCAATCGGCTAAAACTCAAACTTAGCCGATCGAACATTGGTTGACTCTGCTTAGGTAACAAATCGGAACATGGGTAAGAAAACCTGAAAAGACATAATACCAATGGCATGCAACTTTCCTGGCAGCCCTATCCGACCTGGAGATGAGTCCTTGAAGTTCCCTCCCGGACCATCAGTACAACCCTACAACAGGGGGATGTGGATTTAGAATTGCCACATCATTAGTAATATGATTCGCATTAATGTTACTAGGAGTTCTATCAGTCTTAATCGAATGGAGAGCGTAAGCTCCATGACGAGCATTGCAATTGTCAGCATGAGTCTTGGTAGATTCCGCTTAATCCATTCCAATAGGGGACACATACTTGTCAATGGTTGGGTTAACAACATTATTAGGGCGCAAGGTAATTGTTTCAAGAGTAATTGTGACGAATCAGGGCTAGTGTAGGCTGTTGAAGTTCTTTTTTTAGTGAATTCAGACCTATCTAAATGGCTAATTGGCTGCCAGACGCGTGCCTTGAGGCTCAAACCCCTGTCCATTATCATTTGCCCATGCCTGTCAAGACCCGTGACTTTCGGGTCTATAAGTTTGAATCCTTGTTATGACCAAGGGCATAGGGCCAGCTCCAACTAGACTCACGCAGCTCAAAACTTCAAATAAGATTCGGCTGGCCCAGATATGAGATATGTGCAGCATCATCCATCGAGTATATGGTTCAGCAACAAATACTGCATGTTGGCTAAGTTTCTTTGAAAGAAAATCTTTATTCAATCTTTTCTCGAAATATAATTCATACTAAGCGCAAACCAGCACATTTCCATCACACATGATTGCAGAAGTTAAATCACTCATAAAACACCAAGCATCTCACTTCAATGCTTTGCCTTGGTGGTGCATCGCTCGGGGTCGTGGGATCGGAAAATGCAGTGTGCGGAGTCAGTGCAGCAACACCATCCTTACCTCCAGGCTGACCTTGGCTCCTGGAATCAAAACACTTGATGAACATGGCCTCCTCGGGCGTCATGTCCTTTACGTAGTAGAATTTGTGCTTTTCGTTCGGAATGATTGAATACGTCTCCCCTAAAGACCCTTATTAGCTGCGGTTCTAGCCAACTAGAATTCCAAGGCTTACCTTTGACCTCATATCCTTCCGTGGACTTTGCATTTCCAGGATCCGGCAGCACCTCCTTTCCACGATCATCGTCGTCCGTTGGGTCATCTCGCTTGGGATACAGCAGGCCAATCTTAATCAAGTCCTCGGGCGACGTCGTTCGCCAGTCAATCACGGCCAGAGGGTGGTCTGTGGCAGGGTTCTCAATCGGCCGCCAGACATTGATGAGCTGATACCGGCCCTTGAGCAGCTCCTCGGCTTCTTCCTTGGGAAGATGACGCCTCACGCGGACTTCCGCGGCCCACGGTGTCTGGTCTACATGGACCTGCTGCACTGGCTGGCGCGGCGACAACTCGAAGCGTCGACGAATGGTGTGGTCAAAAATAACAACCTTTTTGACGCCGGGGAGCTTGGCTCGCAAAAGTGCCTCAACCTCGCTGTAGTAGCCGTTTCTCACGGCCGAGTCGTCCGTGAATTCTTTTTCCTTTGCCGGCCAGTGGTGGACCGCAAATCCGGAAACATCGGTGCCGAATTCGAGATCGGAAGTTCTGATGTTCGTCACGGACCGGCGACGTTCGGTTCGCTCGTACGAGCTGACGTCGGTATCAACCTTGGCCCATGCCCGTTTTGATCCACTCTCCAGGCTAGCAGGGTCAAGATAACGGAAGGCTGCGGTGGTCATGGTGGGCAGAAATCCTTGGTGGGTTTGGATGGTGCTTTGGATGGCAGTCTCAACTTTGTGCGGGGGAAATATTTTGCTTCTCGAAATGTCATCAGTATCACCCGGTCCAGCGGGCCATCTTGGGGTCTTAAACGCGTCTGCCAAGCCATCGGGCTATTACATTACTCAGCTCCCACCTAATTAGTCATCGGTCACCGAATTTCTAAGCTTAGTCGATGAAGAATGTTGGAGAAACCGGGCTTTGGTGGGTCATCAGCCATGACGATTCCGAATCTTATGGTTCCACAATGCGGAGAAGGACCTATGGGCATCGTCGTTTTGCTAACAAGTGGGCCGTGATGTAAACCGATGGAAGGATGATTGCCGAAAAACGTGGCGGAGCCCAGCACCAACGCGTTACCCTATAGCATACTTGTAATATTGAAATGCAACTTCACCAAAGAACAAGGTATTTCATAAATGGCTCTCAATTCTTTCTATATCGGGGGGAAAGAAGTAGCAATTTTTGCTGAAAAAAAAATAGTGCAACTAAAAAGACAAGCCCGCTACCCGCAATGCAAGATGAAAAGATGATTTTCAGTCGTACCACATTACACCATTAAATAAACAAGTCGCTTCCACCAACGCCACATTCACACACTAAAATGCCAGCTGCTCCTGGTTCATTTTACTGCAGTCAACCGCTGCGCAAAACTTGAGGTCCTTTTGCGTGGTGGCGGCGTTCTTAGGCAGTCGCTGACGAGCAGGCCAGATCTCGGCATCAAGCTTCTGCTCGGCGTGGAAGTGAGACTGGACTAGGTCTTGTACAGCCTTCTTGAAGGCTGAGGCACCCTCCTCCGAGGCGGAGAGGTTCTTGTCCTCGGACATGATGCGCTTGTACATGCTGTTGATGACTTCAAAGTCCTCGTCACTGGCATTCTTGTGTCTGTAGGCCTCGTACTTGACGATGGACTTTGTGGCGCTGACGGGAATGAATCGCTGCATGAAGAAGAAGTGTGGCCTTGGGAAACAGTTAGCGGTGCAGAACACCTGGCTAGGTGGATGTACTCACGAGATGTTCATGGAGGCGTTGGGGAAGTAATATGTGCTGGCAATTTTGAAACCCTTCTCAGTCTGTTCGGGAGTGGGGCTGCCAAACTGCTCAATATGACTGTCCTGAGTCTGAACATAGTAGGACTCGGGGGTGGCAGCAGCGTTGGAGTGGTAACTCTGGTTGTACTTCTCCGCGAGAAGTTTCCAGTTGAAGTCAACCTCCATGTCCCAAGTGTGGTCAAACTGGTAGTCTTCAAAGTTGTAGGCGGAAAACCGAGCCTGTGTATCGGCGCCATGGAAGTCGTCGGCCCAAGAAGTCTCGGGCTTCTCGCTGCTGTCCAGGTTGACCCAGACGAAGCCGTTCTTGTCAAGGTGGACGTGGACGGGGAAGAGGCCGTTCTTGGACTTGTCAAAGTCTGGCAGGTCCTGGTAGCCAGGAGCCTTGGCAAGGTTGCCGCTGAGACCGTACGACCAGCCGTGGTACGCGCAGGAAAAGATGCTGCTGTTTCCTTTCTCCTCGGTCACGATGGGGAAGGCTCGGTGCCGGCAAGCATTGTGGAAGCTGTTGATGTTTCCCTTGCGGTCTTTAGCAATGAGGAACTGGAAGTTGGCAATATCGAAGCGGATCCAGTCTCCCTGGTTGGGGATTCTGCTCTGATGGGTAAGGAGCAGCCACTTCTTGGAAAAGATGGCGCGTCGCTCCAGCTCATACATGTCCGGGGACGTGTACAGGGCTTCGGGTAGCGTTTTGGGAATGTTGGGGACGCCACCCAGGCCAAGATAGCTCTTGAGAAATGACTGTGCCATTGCAAATATTGGGACTGTCAAAAAAGACGAGTATTGTTTCAGAGGCGAAGAACCTGTTTGAGCTCGTGTGTGGCTTCAGTTTTGGTGTCTCAATGTCCAAGTCCAAGAAGCCGCTACCACCACGGGCAGGTCTTTGATATAGACCCCGGCTCACACTATCCAAAGTCTATCTACCCCAGACTAGACCTCTATCCGGCTCCTATCGGTATCCCTGCCGCAATGGCTTACACTGATTTGGTTGCTAGACTATCAGCTGCCGACTTGCACCGGGCCACACCGCCGATCACGTGACCGGAGACCCTGTATGCGGCCCACCAGCAGATAGGTGCCCGAAGTGCCCACACGTGATCGGCGCCAGCGCCTGTGCCACCAAAAAAAAATGAGGCACGCGGTCGCTTGAGCGTACGTGTCTCGCCCGCCATGATAATGCACTGAAGATGCTTTAACGCAGCTAAGCAAGTGCTGCAACCACGACCACATGGCAGATACCACCTCGCATAAGTCGAGATAGTGTGCGCAACCCCAAACTCTGTTGGTTCATTGTGGCGCGCCGCCTCGTGACCGCTGCCTGCCGGCCTTGCATTGCCATTGTTGGGGGTGTCTTTTTTTTTGTTCAAATTGATTCCGAACGAGGCTTTGGCGAGACCTTGGCAAAATCTTTTGGTCGTGCTGCCGCCGAAGGATCCGCGGGGGAGGAGGGGTTGAGGGGAGGGGGGGAAGCTATTTGGACATTGAGAAGTGACCAAAATTGCTCACGGGGTCAGAGTCATGCCCTCCCGCAATGGGATGATATGTCGGTGTAATACGAAGCTATCGTGACTCTCACAGATTTCTGGTGTGACATCGTGGCGCCTCGTTTACACGTTGTCGAGCTTACCCCAGGTTGGAAGTTGACAGCGGCTACCAATGAAGGTTGCGTCTAGAAGTTTTCTCACCCACACCGTTGTTGCTTCCCTCTTTGAGACAACTAGTTCACCAGGGGCTTCCCGCACAAGTCGGGCAAAAACCAAGTATGCCATTGGTGTTTATCGACAGCAGCGAGATCCCGGTATCTGGCCCAGACTGTAGCGCCCGTCGCGGTGGCGTGGGGGACCAAGGATGAGGCTTGATCTACCGAGTGTGCCGTGCTAGTAGTCCCCTTACCCTAGAGAACAGATAGATCGCCGCCGATCAAGGCGCGCAGCCCGGGAAGACAATCTCAAAGCGGCAGTGGCACGGATCAAGCGCGAATCCCCCCCGCATCCTTATTGTCCGGAGTCCAAGTTCCGTGGCGTGGAGGCGAAATGCGGCCGGGGTTGGCACTGTTGCATCTTTGACACACTGGATGGTAATGCTGGCCTCGCAACAGGCTAGGCGAATGCCACCACCTCCGCAAACAGCGGCCATGTCGACCAATCTATTAATAGTGTGGGCCTCTGAACCTAGCTCTCTCCGCACGATCCCAACCCTGACCGGTCGGCACATGAACACCGATAGCATCTGGAAGACGATCGATGCGAGTGCCGCGCGCCGGCCCCCCCCTCGTTGTACGTGGCTTCCGGACCCTCCGCCTCGGCCGCTTTGACTGCTACCTCGCCCCTCCAGTTCTTATCACTTGACTTGTGCCATGGCCCTTAAAACAGCCGCCGCCTCCGACACCGCAGATAACATGACAAGCGTTGGGCGTACTTTGACAAGCTTGTCATTTATCTATCGGCTAGTCGGTATTCGGGATCCACGTGATCGGCCTTCGGAGGTTTTGCCCGACGTCGTCTGTATAGTTGGCGGTATGGCTGAGAGGGGCGACAACTGTTGCTGGAAGAGACAGTATAAGACCCAATCAACAAATCAACAAATGAGCCACCTGTTTGCTTGGAGCTAAGCCGTACAGGTTCTTGCGCAACATTGGCAAATCAACTAATTGCTGCCATTTTATTTTATTTCACCCTTTAATCTCCACCGTTTGTCCAGAGCTGCTGTGACTAAGACAAGAAGTCGTTCACGTCCGAGATGGCCTCAAGCAAGCCATCGTACCTCATTGTGGGAGCTGGAGTCTTTGGCGTCTCCACTGCCTACCACCTAATCACAAAGTACCCCGATGCTTCGGTAACTCTGGTTGACCGGGATGAGTACGATGCCGAGACCCGTGTTGCCGCATCGTGGGACTGGAACAAGGTGGTCCGCGCTGACTACGATGACCTTATCTACTGTCAGCTGGCGATAGAAGCCCAGGACGTCTTCAAGTCTGATCCTCTGTGGAAGCCCTACTTCCACGAGACTGGCGTCTACTGGATGTGCCGAAGCGACTACGCTCAGGATGTCATCAACAACTACAAGAAGCTCGGCCGCAAGGCTGATCTGTTTGCCGTGAGCGTTGACGAGGCTCGTAAAATGTACGGCGGACTGTTCGAAGATGCCGACTACTCGGGCGTCAAGGAGGTGTTGATTAACAAGTCGAGTGGCTGGGCTGCGGCTGGAGATGCCCTGCGAGCCGTTACCAAAAAGTCAATTGAGCTTGGCGTCAAGTACGTGACTGCCGAGATCGCATCCCTACAGCTCGATAGCGCAGGCAACTGCGGCGGAGTCAAGACGGTCAAGGGAGAAGTCCTGAGCGCTTCGCATGTCATCCTTAGCACCGGCGCTTACACAGCCAAGCTGCTAGAGCTGGCTGCGGCAAGGACCGGCCGGGCCAACCTGCGGGCCGGCGATAGGATCGTGGCGGGTGGCATCACAACAGGAATGGTTACATTGGACGAGAAGGACCTTGGCACCTATGCCGACATGCCTGTCGGATTCCAGGGGTACACTGCAGCTGAAGGTTCTTTGACCCCCCCCCCTTTCGACCGCGTTGCATGTGCGCTAGTCAACTAACTGGTGTATAGGCGCCTTCATCGGTAGTCTCCCGCCAACCAAGGACAGAGAGATGAAGTGGTGGGGGCAAACCATCTTCAAAAACACTAGGGAGGTGTTGCCTGGACGCTTCATCTCGACGCCACCCCCAGAGCGGGACTTTGGACAGTGGAAGGTTTCTGGCCCGCTCAAGGATGACGTGACCCGCGCGAACCAGGTGTTTTACGGAAGGAGACTTGCAGACTACAAGATGGAGAAGCACCGCATCTGCTGGTACGTGAACCCTCCCTCCCCGCCGTTGCAACGACCACACCACACAAGATTTGAAAAAAAGAAGAAGAAAAAGAAAGCTAACGTTGAAAAAAAAAAACAGGGATGCCTTCACCACAAGCGGAGACTTCATCATCTCTCCACACGCGGGTGCCAAGGGTTTGTACGTGGCAACGTGCGGTTCGTTCCACGGCTTCAAGTTCTTCCCAGTGCTTGGAAAATATGTAGTGCAGATGCTGGAGGAGACGCTGCCTGCAAACCTGGCCGAGAAATGGGCCTGGGACCGCGAGCGGCCGGATCCCGCGCTTAACCCAGAGTGGCCAAGGGTCGAGATGAAGGAGCTTCTGGACCCAGTTGTAAAGTTGTAGATAAACCAAAGGCGCTTGCTTGCTGGATGGAGACGGGACCCATCAAACGAGATAAGGGACGGGACGGGAGGGTGTCGAGCTGTCAGTGCTCGCAGGGTCCCTGCGTATATTTTTTTTTTAATGTATCATGATCATGTCGTACTTGTTTAGTAGACGCATCATAGAAGCTAGCACCAATACTAAATTCTCTGAACAAAATTATCATCTTGACTATGCATTTATACAATGGGACATAAAAAAAAAACAGAGCAAAAAACAAATAAATAGGGAAAGCTAGGTCCAAGCTATTAGTAATGATGCAGCTATATTTTGCCCATGCATGACTCTGCCGTGGTTGGTCAACGCGGACCTTGAGAATTGGAGAATGAATAAATTGATTGCATCGGGAACGCACATATGATCAGGGGGGGTCTGGTCGCGAGATCGGGACGATGAGCTGGCGTTACATTTCTAGAAGATGATGCAATTGACGATAAGACATTCAAGATAGAGGACGTGAAAAAAAGAAAAGAAAAAAGATTCCAAATCGATTTTCTGGCTTCCTTTTCTTTTTCTTGGTGCGCTTCCCTCTCTCACGCACCGCATCGCTTAGCAGCGCTTGGATCGGTCCGAAGCACCAAACTTGGGCAAGCCCACAGCCCCGTTTCCGTCCCTGATTGCCTTTTTCAGTACGGCGGATAGTTTGGATAACGACGCCCGGGTGATGGAGTCTTGTGACGGTTTATTTTTTTAGTCATCGTCGTCGACTGCAGATGGCCACTTTTCCCGCCACGTGGAGGGAGAGTGGCCGGGAATGCTGGCTGGGGCAGGCATCTTGCTTGAGTGTGCATCCCGGGTGTGCGCCCTGGGCTGGTTCGCGGGGGGTAGAGAGAGAGAGACAAAGAGGCAGAACAAGGACCCAAGATGCGCCGCAGAAGGGCTCCCCCCCCCCTGGGAGCGAATTGCCTGCTGTCTTTTCCTTCTCCCGCAGGGCAATTGGCTGGGCCACCCTTCTCCTATCTCGGGGTGCCGGGGGGGTTGCATGCGTGCGAGGGCTATGCCCGGATAGGCATAAACACAGTCTGGGGGAGGGTGGGTAGCACAGGCCGATAGTGTTGCCCCAGGCGTAGCGTATGAATGAGGGGTTAATTATTTAGGTGGAGGCGCGTCCCTTCTAGACGTTCAAGGTCGTCAGCTGGCTCCTCTCTCGGGTTCGAGGTCGACAATGACACCGCCAGAAGAGAACACGACTGCTCGTGGAAGACGCCGATCGCATCATGCCTGTCTTACTTGCAGGTCTGTCTGTCACTGATATCGCGGACCTCTCTGCGCGTTTGGGAGGGGGGCTTGCTGGCTGACTACTGCCGCAGGAGAAAAAAGACTCGGTGCCCTGGCGAGAAGCCAGCGTGCTCGAGTTGTGTGCGCCTCAAACAGCCATGCTCTTATCCGCCCGCGATAAGATCGTCTCAAAGCGGCCCATCGGTACATTATACGGCACGCCCTCTTACGATTTACGTCTTGACAATCAATAGGAGGAGAGGCTGGCGCACTTGGAAGAGAAGCTGGACCGCCTCTTGAGTGGAAGGTTGGATATCCTTTTTTTTTTCTGTTTTGTTTTCTGAATATTTCTTTTTTGTTTAGTTTTCCCTTTTCTTTTCTTTTACTTTGTTGAAAGGAAGAAAATGGTCAATATGAGATGAAAAAAATCATATGAATGAAAAAACGAAAACCAAAAAAGTAAACAAAGAAAAAAGCATGTCTGACTGCCTCGAACAGAACCAACCATGTCGTCACACGTCAGGAGCAGGCATTCGACGAGATGACAGACAGCTCGGAGAAGCTCTACTCGGTGACGCCGCCAGCTCCTGAACAGAACCACGCAAACAGTCACCCGTCGACGGGCACGTTTGACTCGGACAACTCCAACCTCAAGCCGGGCCCGTCAGACATGGCCGTCGGGCTTAGCCTCTACTTTAGATTCTGCCACAGGCAACCCATCTGGTGCTTTGAGCGCGAAGAAGTCAGCGACTACGGCTCCCTTGATGAAGAACTTGCCTGCAGTATCCTGGCGCTGACTTCGCGCTTCTCAGACACAAGCACAAATGACCAGCTGCAGCTCTACGGCAACAACGCGAAGAGCCTCATCATGCTCCGCGTGGCAAACGGCACCGTGGGCCTCGCGACGCTCGAGAGCCTGTGCCTGCTGTCGTACTCTTCGTTTATAGGCATGGAACAAGGTCCTCAGCCGCGATTTGAAGCAACCCAGAGTAGCTAACCGCTTGTGCGTGCCAACAGATGGAAACGTCCACCTCGGCCAGTTCCACCTGGGACTGGCGTTCCAGCTCTGCCGGTCCGCCATGCTGGACGTGGAGTCGGTGTACGCGCGCGAGGACGCCAACCGGGAGCGCAAGAAGCGCCTGTTCTGGAGCCTGCAGCTGCTGGAGCAGTCATACGGCCGGCAGGACGGGCTGCTGAGCGTGCCGACGGAGACGTGGCGGCCGTCGCAGCAGCACCTCCACCACCACCACCACAACCACCACTCGGCCCTCCGCGGGGGCCAGATGGAGCCGGACGCGGCGCGGGCCCCGCCGTTGCCCCGGGACGACCTGGGCACGTCGTCGCCGAGCGAGCCCGGCATCTGGAACACGAGCGTGCACCTAGGGTGGGTCTGGAGCCAGGTGAGGAAGTACGTGTCGGACTGCGCTCACAACATCCTCAAGGAGCCCTGGCGGCACGACTCCATGTACGCAAAAGTGCTGTCCGACTTTATGGAGACGGAGAACCGCATCCCCATGTGCCACCGCTACGACTCGGTCAAGTTCTACGAGCGCAAGGTCGAGGAGCTTAAGATGAACCGCGACTACTGGGCGCCCTGGCTCAAGGAGCAGTTCACCTACCACGTCATCCCCACCGTGCTCAACCACCCCTTCCTCTACATCGTCGGCGCCCAGCACAACTCGAACCTGGCCATCCCAAACACCTTCTGGCGGAGGTCGTCGGAGCTGGCCCTGCTCCACTCCACCTGGATTGTTCGCATGATCGACATGGTCGTTGACAAGCAGGTCCCGCTTGTGGATCCCTTCTTTGGCCATGTCGCCGCCATCGCCGCCACCGTCCACCTGTACTATTGCTGCGCCGCCGCCGCCAAGCTGAGGCACAAGTCCAACACGGACTTTGCAAAGTGCAGAATGTTTTTGAAAAGCTTCCTTCCCACGTCTCCTGCCTGTGCAGCGCTGGTAAATTTTGCCCCCCCCCCTTTAGTTTGCATGAATATAAATAAACAGAAAGAAAGAAAGAAAAAGACAAAAAAAAAGAAAGAAGAAAATTTGGGGCTGACGTGGAATTCAAACTCTAGGATCGCAACTTGGATAGAATGACGAGAATCGCCGCTGGCTCGGAAAGTATCGACGTCGAAGACTGGATGCCGTCCAAGATATACCTTAGCGTGCCCCTGATGTGGAAGATACTGCAGTTCAACTGCATGGCCGAGTCGCAGGAGATACCCACGACGGGCCTGCTCGACTCGTCGCTGCTCCCCAACCTCGCCGACGAGGACGCGGGCGAGAGCACGACGCTCGAAATCATCGTCGCCACGTCGCCCGAGATCACCATCAACACGGCCGACGGCGGCCAGGAGGCGCCCTCGCTCTCGTACAAGCCGCCCCTCGTCATCCCGCCCGACTCGTCGTCGCGCGAGTCCGTGTCCGAGGACATGTCGGTCGAGCACTCGGACAGCCTGACCTTCAACACGACGCCCTGGCTCTACGCCGACTCGTCGCAGTTTATGAACATTGGGGACATGGTCCACGACACCCAGCCGCCCATTGGCGAGAATAGAGGCGTGTCGTGGTGGGAGGGCTCCAATTTCAGCAACATCATGTTTAATCAATTCTGAAGCCGTCGCCGCCGCAAAAAGAAAAGCGTCGTTCCCCGCATCTCTTGCCATTCCTTTTTTTTTTCTTCTCCTTCTTCTTCACTCGGGCGTCAAGATTCTAAAATGTAAAAGAGTCAAAGGTTAATAGATGTTCTATTAGGGACCTTTTGTTATTTCTGCTGCTTGCTATAATCTCCATTCTGCGCGGCCGCTCTGCTCGTTGCTCCTCGCGCATGTCGAGAGAGGGTCTCCCCTCCTCTCACTTCCCGTGTGGTGTTTATGTTGCGCGTGCACCGTCATCATCACAGCCATGCCCGGATCATCATGCCCTCACCCCTCAGTTTGCGTGCTCCCCGCCGTTTGGTCCACTTCTGTTGCAGCACCGCGGTGCCAGAAATGCTCACCGGTTTTGGCCCTGTCATGCAGGGCTTGGCGATTGCCAAAAGCTTGACACAGAAAAATGACGTGGTTGGCTCGGAACCAGATTTAAGCTACTTGGCTGGCCCGGAACTAAATTGAGTCCACCCCAGCAGCAATGATGAGCAAGTGCGGCGCTAGCTTTTTTTCTTGCCTTGCCGGGGTGCCGAAGAAGCGCCCTGCTGCGTAGGGCAGGGTATGCGAACGAAGGGGTCCAGAAGGACTCTTCTCGGGCAGGCAACCAAGAGAAGGAGAAAAAAAAAACAGGAGTTTGATGACGCCTCGGACGCCGAGCTAACCCCAAGAGGGCGTTGCAAGAGAAAGGCTTACCCACTTGTCGGGAAGCGCAGGGTGCATATCTCGGAACTACACGCGTGCCCGCCTCACTTTGGGCTGACTGTTATCTTTTCGCACCTTTGTCTATCTCCGGGTGTGGGTAATCACGGACGGGTGCGGAGCAGTCCGTACGACTCCAAAACGGCTCTAGCAGGGGGGTCGTCGTCTTCGAGGCCAACGCTCGCCGAGCTAGCGTCTTCTGCACTGTGCCGTGTGGGGAAGCGGGGAGGCCGCGATAACAAGGGTTAGCCATTTTGGGGCCACATTAGCCGCCTGCCGAATGGGAGAGGACGGGTTGGAGAAGGGGTCACTAAGGAGGACCAAGGGGGGGTGTGTGTGTTTGTGAGGTGTGAGGTTCACGCGAGAGTGAGGGAGGAGCCAGGATGCGCCTCGAGCGATCTCGGCTCCGTCCCGGCTCCGTTCGCCGAGAGACCGCCGCGTCTGGGGTAATGCCAGGGTGCTTGCACAATCTGGGGGAATAGTGTGCTTTTCCTTAGGTAACGGATACCCACGCGTAAGGGGGCTGGGGAGACGGCATGCCCCGAAGTCGTATTGAAAGACTCCTTCGGTGCTTCTTCTAGCCTTGGCTACATACAGGTTTTAGCCAGGGGTTTGCGCATGGTCTCTTCCAATCACGACCGCCTCGTCGTAGAGTCTGGGGAAATGCATGTTTTGTAGACTCACGGACCAATTCGGTATACGGCTTCGACGCCGTCCTGCGGATACATCGGGTTTCGATTCCATCCCCTTTAATCACGTAGGCCGGGCGCAAATTAGGAATCGTGAAACACTGTGCTATCCTATCACATCTTTTTCGCTCCTCGTTCTACCAATTGTGCCGCCTTGGCTTAAACTCTGTCTCTTCTCTTTATTGCCTTTGTAAGCATCGTCATTCCTTCAGCATGGGCCTCCGTGAGAAGCTCCATGATGATAGCCCACAGTAGGCCCAGATCGTGGCCAGAATTGACAACCTGCATCGGCGGCTTAGTAGCCTTCAGATCCAGCTTATTGCCATTGGGGGCTTGATTGGAACGGTACTGTTCATCAGCATTGTGAATGGCCTTGCGGCTGGAGGCCGAACTAACCTTTTCCTCGCTTACATAATTTACTCATTTGTCTTGGCGGGCGTGAAAAACTCCATTGCTGAAATGATTACTTTGTTTCCGGTTTCCGGTGGCTTCATAACGCTGGTCGGGAAGCGGGTAGATGATGCCATAGGCTTCATGGTTAGCTGGAACCTTTTCTTCTACGAGGCTCTTTTGATTCCATTCCAGATTATCGCCGTAAATATCGTCCTGAAATTATGGAGGGACGATATCCCGGTGGCAGCCATTTACAGTGTTGTTATAGCCACCTATGCGTATGACCCTCTCCCTAGCGCTTTCTTTTGTCATGTCACAAATACAACATACACCAGACATGTACCTCTTTCTTTTGATCTACGTGAGTAAAATAAATGCTGAAATTCAACACATCTAGTTGCATTAACCTTTTTGCCGTTCATGTGTACGGAGAAGCCGAGTTCTGGCTCTCCGGAGGCAAGGTTGTCTTGATTGTTATGCTCTTCTTCTTCACCTTGGTCACTATGCTCGGCGGCAATCCACAGCAAGATGGTTTTGGCTTCAGGTACTGGTCAAACCTGGGGGCTTTTGCCGAGAGCCCGTTGCGCTCGAGCACCAGCAACGTGGCTCGGTTCGAAGGTTTTCTGGCCTGTCGGTGGTCAGCGGCATTCGCCATTGTTGCCCCGAGTACATCTGCATGGTTGCGGCAGAGGCCAAGCACCCCGTACCCGCTTGAAGCTGGCGTACGAGACAATGTGCTGTAGGTTCCTCATGTTCGTTATTTCGGGTGCCGTGTGCGTTGGTGTTCTGGTTCCCTGGAACAATGCCGCTCAGGCGGTTCTCACTGGCAAGTCAGAAGAGACTGGCACTGCTGCCGCGTCGCCGTATATTATTGCCATGAGTAGCTTGGGCGTCGATCTTATCCCCCAAGTTGTCAACGCGCTCATGATTACGTCCATTTTCTCAGCTGGCAACACATATACGTACTGCGCGACGCGATCTCTGTATAGTCTTGCTCTCGAGGGGCGTGCACCCAAGGTCCTGACCAAGTGCACAAAGAAAGGTGTCCCAATTTATTCGCTGCGGGTGGTTCTGCTTTTCCCTTTTCTCTCGTTCCTCGCGCTGTCTAATAATGCCTCTATCGTCCTGACCTGGCTAATTGACCTAGTCACGGCTAGCGCCCTCATCGACTACATGGTCATGTGCGTGACCTACTGTTCCTCTACCGCGCTTGTCAGATACAAGGTTTTGATCAAAAAAGATTCCTCTACACCGCCACGTTCCAACCCTATTCTGCTTGGATTGGCCTCATTAGCACGACTCTCGTGTGCCTCTTCTACAGCTACACCGCTTTTGCGCCCTGGAGCGTCGAGTCGTTTTCCCGGAGCTACGCGATGCAGATTATCACACCAATTCTGTTTCTTGGCTGCAGGTTTATGAAAAAGACCAAGCTGGACCAATCCGCGGAGCTGGACCTTCAATGGGAGCGACTTGTGGCGATGCCTACGAGGCTAATCTCACAGACCCGCCGCTAGGATTCTGGCAGGAGGTGGGGTTGATGGTTCGAGGATGGTTGAAGAAGGGCAAACAGGCAAACTCGGCGGAGGCTAGTGCGTAGCGCACACGGGATTGTGTATGATTTCTGATTGGATGACCAAAGCTGGGGAGACAGTAGGGCATGTTGCAGAGCGAACTACACGCAAGCATTTTGCCGAATGTTGCGATGGTCAAGACTGCACCGTGCACATCATGTTCCGTTCCTTTTTCTTGTATGACGCTCTACTGTGTCATGGATAAGATAGAACCCGTGGGGTGGTGATAACTTGGAGCGATCGCCGCGCGCATCCGCACGAGCCCCGCGGCGGGCTTGGTGGTGATAGCGAAACGATCTGACACTGGGCCAAGGCATGAAAATGAAAATGATGAGAGGGAGAATTAGAAGACCTACTTTTATCGGAAAATAAGCAATGTTAATTTAGCTCTGTTGTAGCCTGATAGAGGAATGCAGGCCAAGCGCGGAAAGCGACATCGGCGCGGGCAGCGTTGACACGTTGGCGGTTGTTATCTCGTGACTCCAAGGCTTTGATGCTCTAGCTCCGGAGATCGTGATAACGGACAGGGCCAGCGCGGCATCTCGGTGTATCAGGTCAATAGACATTCCGGCGCCTCGTTATCTCACTGGCAGCCACGACGCTCTCGAGATACACCAGGCCATCACGCGCCCACGCCCATCGCATGTCAATCGGTGGGTGTGCATATTGCCGATCACGTGATCGGACCGATGGGCCGATGCCCGGGTCATCTGAGTTGGGCCCAGCTCCTCAGGAGTTACGTTTCCGTAGCGTGCGGGATACTATTACTCCAATTGGACTTTTGGGGTAAATCGGGACAATGTATTTTAACTCGTGGTATAGCTGTAGTGTCATAGGTCAAGATGGCTCCTTTGCACGAACCCTTCTCCGTCCCTGACCACCTCATCAAGTACACATCCGCCATGCCGTCCTCACCACGCGTCGTCATTATTGGAGCAGGCATTGTTGGTGCCAATGTCGCCGATGAGCTGGTCTCACGCGGCTGGTCCAACATCACTGTGGTCGATCAGGGGCCCCTGGACATGCCCGGCGGGTCTACATCCCACGCTCCGGGCCTTGTATTTCAAACCAATTCCTCAAAGACCATGACTCTGCTTGCCAAATACACGGCGGAGAAACTGCTCTCGCTTGAAAAAGATGGCCAGTCATGCTTCAACAAAGTGGGAGGCCTCGAAATCGCCACCACTCCCGCGAGATGGGAGGACCTGAAGCGCAAGCACGGCTGGGCCCAATCCTGGGGCATCACCTCCCGCCTGATTAGCACTGATGAGTGCCTCAAGCTCTACCCTCTCCTCAACAAGGAACTGGTGCTCGGTGGCTTGCACTTCCCCAACGATGGCTTGGCGCTAGCTGCCCGCTCCGTACAGCTTCTCATGGAGCGCACCCGCAAGGCTGGCGTGCGCTACATCGGCTCTACGCCAGTTACTGGCATTGAGCAGGCTGATGGCCACGTCACGGGCGTCAAGACTCCCTCCGGAACGCTCCCCGCAGACATTGTCGTCTCATGCGCTGGCTTCTGGGGTGTCGAGGTGGGCAAGATGGTTGGCCTCCCCGTGCCCCTGCTCCCCATGGCCCATCAGTACGCCAAGACGACGCCTGTCCCGGGACAGGTGGGTCGAAATGCGCTCCCGAATGGGGCCAGCCTGCCGATTCTGCGTTACCAGGACCAGGATCTTTATTACCGCGAGCACGGTGACCAGTACGGCATTGGATACTACGGCCACCGTCCTATTCCGGTCGACGCCGCCGAACTGGGCCTCACGCCCAAGCACGTCGATGAGCAGAACATGCCGTCACGCCTCAAGTTCACCCCAGAGGATTTCGAACCTGCGTGGAAGCTTTCGCAGGAACTGCTCCCTGCGCTGCGCGAGACCACAATTGCAGATGGTTTCAACGGCATCTTCTCCTTCACACCCGACGGCGGGCCCCTTGTCGGCCAGGCCCCCAACCTCGACGGCTTCTGGGTCGCCGAGGCCGTGTGGGTTACACACTCTGGCGGCGTGGCCCGCGCCGTGGCTCAGCTGCTGACCACGGGCAAGTCTGAGATCGACCTCGCCGAGTGCGATATCAACCGCTTCGAGGAGGTGCAGCTCAACCGCGGCTACGTGACCGAGACGTCGTCGCAGAACTTTGTCGAGGTCTACGATATCCTGCACCCTCTCCAGCCGCGCGAGTCGCCCCGCAACCTGCGCATCAGCCCATTCCACTCTCGCCAGCAGGAGCTCGGCGCCTACTTCCTCGAGGCTGGCGGCTGGGAGCGCCCGCACTGGTTTGAGAGCAACGCAAAGCTGCTTGACAACATCCCTCCCCGCTGGAAGCCTGTTGACCGTGATTCGTGGTCCGCCCAGTTCTATTCCCCCATCGTTGCCGCCGAGGCGTGGAAGACACGCACAGCCGGTGCCCTGTTCGACTTGACCCCTTTCCGCCGTCTGGAAATGTCCGGTCCTGGGGCTCTTGATCTCCTGCAGCGCCTGACAACAGGCAATATTGCTCGCAAGGTCGGAACTATTACATTCGCCCTTCTGCTCGACGACAAGGGCGGTATCCGCAGCGACATCTTCGTTGCCCGCCTGCAAAATGATGTGTTCCAGCTTGGTGTCAATGGACCCGTGGACTTTGCTTACTTTGCCACCGAGGCCCGCAACCACACCAAGAAGAACCCCAGCAAGTCTATCGTGGTCCGCGATATCTCTGGTGGAACCTGCTGCATCGGACTTTGGGGCCCCCGTTCGCGGGATGTTCTCTCCTCCGTCACCAATGATGATTTTTCCGATCAGGGGCTTCCCCAGCTCCACGCCAAGCCGACCATTATTGCTGGTGTCCCCGTCACAGTTATGAGAATCTCGTATATTGGAGAGCTAGGCTGGGAAATCCACGCCAGCGCCGAGAACGGCCTCCGACTCTGGGATGCCCTGTTCAAGGCCGGCCAGGCCCACGGAGTTATTGCTGCCGGTCGCGCTGCCTTCAATTCCCTGCGATTGGAGAACGGATTCCGATCTTGGTTTACAGATATGAACACTGAGCACGACCCGTTCGAGGCTGGTGTGGACTTCGCTCTCCAGCCAGGCAAGGAGGGATACGTCGGCCATGCCGCAATCAAGGCTAAGTCCAGAGAGACTGTTACCCGAAGACTGCGCTATATGACCATTGACGATGGAAAGTCCGTGGTGCTCGGAAAGGAGCCAATCTACTTCATGGGCCAGGCAGTTGGCTACGTGAAGAACGCAGGCTTCGGCTACACTATTGGCAAGCCAATTGCCTCATCATACCTCCCCAGCACAGTTGCCGAGGGAGACCCTGTGGAGATTGAATACTTTGGACGAAGAATTGCTGCCACCGTTACGCCTGAGCCATTGGTCAACCGTCGTCGCGAAGTTACGCGTGACCAGGCTCGTCTATAAGGGAATCATGGTTGAGCAAGCTGTCAGGGCCTACCAAGAAAATAGGCCGTGTTTGTCGCATCTGTTGCGCAGCCTGGGATGAAAAAGGCATTTGAGATTGTAGATGATTGAAATGAGCGTGATGTATTTTCAAACTTTAGCAAAGAGGATAGCCTCTATAATGATAGCGAATACAATTACTATGGTGTTCTTAATCGTTCAGTGTTGACTTTCGTGATTTTGGTCGTGGTCCAGATGGCATTCAATGCAATAGGATATGGATATCTATCGGAAATTGGACCTAGATGACTTTTCTATCCTTGGACACCCATCCTGGGAGCGTTACTACTCTGTGCTTTTCACACCCCAAAACTCTGAGCCTCTTAAATATCATCTCATTCTCTTTCACCGGGCTGAGAACGATTAAGAACCGGGACTCGTAATCACTCACTATGGCTACCCAAAGACCGTGCTCGCAGTTCGTTTCCATTGTCTTAAGGAGCTCGTCTGTGGCGGTATTCAAGTAGACGGCTGACTGCGTCAACTCTCCGTCGGACTTTTGGACCTCTATATGGAACGGGAAATAGCAATTGGATCCACTATTTAACCAGATAGGTACCCTGCAGAGATCTCCCTCAGCAGCTAGCTTGGCGCCTGTGACGCTGCCGTACACATCTGGGTCCGGCCAGGAACACTTAATGTGGATTTTGGTTACATTCGGAGGATTATTTGCCGAGCACCCGCTGCTAAAATTCCGCATCCAAAACAAAAAGATGATGAGACAGGTGACACTAGCCCGAGACCAAGTGAAAACCACGTACAGTCGGATACGACGGCTGCTGCGATCTACATCTCGTTCACTTTTTAGCCGCCAGTCCACTGTCTAGAGTAGGGTGGATGGAAAATGATCCGACCACGGTCCTGTGTAGTATTTGCTGGTCTTGTGACCGGAATGAGCTCGGCTGGTCAATCTTACAAGACCCACCAACTTGTCTTACGAAAAAGGGAGCTGTCGTCGAGTGTACTGCTCCACGATTTTCTTCCAGTACTATTTCAGGTTCTCGGCGTCACTCTTGAGCGGCCTTTCCAAGTCGAGCAGGGCATGTGCAACCAGCTGGTGAGGTTGTGTTTTGCACTCGCGGTAAGAAGCTGAGGCGCATCTCTCACTGACTTCATTCGGAATCAAATGGAGCACATGTCGGGGCAGCAACCTTTGGCACAGTACCTGGCCACGTCTGTGTAGATAGCTACACTGCTTAGTTAGGGTTATGACCCCTGCGCACTGTCTAATACTCAGTCATCAGAGTCTACTAAACCCATCAGACCCCCAAAATCTCTTGTTGGTCTCATAAAGTTCTCACCTTGACCTCCCCTAGGGCTGTGACAAAGCAGCTTCCGAGTAGATCTTACCAGCCATTGTCTTTTAAATTCTCAATAAATCTCGTATGGGCATTTTCTGCAGCATCTGTTGCGATTGCGAGCAGGCAGTTGGCGTAGACCTAATCTACTTTGAAGCCCTGGACATCCTAATCCTCGTTTGAGTCTTGCGTTATGCAAATAGAATCGATTCATACGTAATCCAACATCAGGATACGGCAAACCTAGATACTATTGGAACATTTGGGGGAACTGCGAAAATGCGTTGCGCTGTTTGAAGCCGTCCAATGCGTCTTTCCTTAGTTCAAATGGCACATCTCCTTCTAAACGATGACTGAAGGCGATGTAATTGCCGTGAACTCTTTTAATTTCGACTAGACGTGGATGGGTTTTACTGCCGATGAAAATGACTATATTGGGCAGTGAGGTAGAGGATCCTGAGTGCTTTCTGTCGCAATCCGGCAATCATGTCTTGATAATTTCTAGATATTTAGGGGTAAGCACTGATACAACACATCTCGCCTTGCCGACAAGAGGCAATTTTCTATCGCTACTTGTCAAGTAGATCTGAAAGAAGGACTGATTGGTTGATAGAGCAATTAACATACGGGGCAACCAGCCACATGGCCATGGAAGTGGTTTGCTGCAAGGATACGCAGTTCGCCGTCATACAAATCTGGGCGATCACATTTGAACTTATTCAAAAAATACATTTTGGAAGATTTCCATAATGCCAGCGCACTGAACGGAAAGTTGAACTATCCGAGTTTCCATATCTACAACGTGCCTGTTTTTGTAGATCTCACTACGTGGCTTTCGGGCGACAATAGCTAGGAAAACACAGGGCCAAACAACGCGCTAGGGCCAATGAGTTTTCAAACATCCTTGTCAGTGCAGCACCAACGGGTACCACAGCATTTTCTTGAACGGAGTAGTCCTAGATGTATACCGTCAACATTATTCCCGCTAGAGAAAAAAAAACGGAGTGCCTTGCTACTGATCGCCCGGACTACCACCTTCTTGCTGCAGTTGGTTCTCGGCATGACCTGCGTGTTAAAGACGTAAGATTTACGAAAGAGCTGTTGGGAATTGCAGCGCTCCAGCCTCGTCATCTCTAGTGTTGCTAGTAACACCACTAATCACAATTACATCCAATCAGACCCCTGAGCTCATGCTGTGAATCCCAAGCCACATCCCAAGCCAGGCAAGGACGCGAAGTGCAAATCGGATCAACTGAACTCCGAAGCCATGTCTTAGATGCCGTGGGGCATTTACCCCTCGTTTGACAAACATCTAATCTTCACAGATTCAACGCCCCGCTGTCCTACCCAGTTTTATCATGGGTTCCAATTGTAAGGACGTTGGAAGTGCGAACGCTGACATTGCAGGTCTGGGTGTGGGTATCAATACATGGAGCTTTGGTACATCAGAGCTGATTGGTATCAAATCGGGTTGTCATTGCCTTTGCAATCCAAGCTAGAGTCTCGCTTCTTCTATCCATATGGTCGCTATTCCTCTAGAAAGAAGCCATGAATTCATTGATCCAAATGACATCCACGGCCCTTGTCAGCATGAATCCGATAACTCTCCAGGCCCTCTCGACCGCGGTTGTATTGAGAGGTATCCAAGATATGTGTAGCAAATTTGAGGCGCTGAAACTTATTGAAGAGGCAATAAGTTACACCCTTGCGGGATTTGGGAGCGTAATTGAAGGGGCCGAAAATTCCTTCACTTCTCTACAGCGCAGCTTTTCAACTTTTTACAAAAAACATGGATCTCGCTGGGCCCTCCAAAAAAGTATTATTGATCAGATACTACTCTCTATTAGTGACTCTCAGACGCTCACCGGTATGTATCAATTCCAACTTTGCTTTCCATGTGCATGTGATTTGCTCATTACAAAAAGGTCTTGCTTTACTCATTGCAGGCCTCATTCAGTGGAAGTCACTCAGTTTGTATCATCTACGTATCATATATGACACAGTAAACTTTACGGCGTAGGTAGAAGTCTCTGTAAAAACCGGGTTCGTACATCACATTCGGAACATGGCACTAATACTTCTAATTTCAGTGTTACGATTTGTGCTAGCCTCGTAAACGTCATTGGTCAAACAGGAGAGTACACATGGAGCCGCCTCACTCTATTGATTGCATTCATCCTCGCATATATCATATACTCGATCTTCTTCGCCATAAGACTCAAGCAATGGGATGACAGTATCTCCGGCCACTGCTATAATACAAAGTTCATCGCCAGTGCTGAAAGTGATCATCCTTCAGCCGATTTTGCATACCTGGGCATAACTTTCTTTTATTGCTTACTGGTTCTTGTGGCTTGTGCTACAGTCCGCAGCATGTTATCACCATCAGCTCTTTCGACTTCGAGCTCAGCCCCCGGTGGTGTGATTGCAAAAGTCAAGGATGTCAGAATAAGGATCATAGATTTGATAAAATCAGTGAATCCAGGCGTCTCTTTAACTGCAGAGCTACGAATGAGGATTGCATCTTTGACAGTTGCACTTGCCATATCACAATATCCGCTGCACTTATACATGGTTATTGCACTAAGAGTATCCAATAAAAATAAGCTCAAAGATGAAAATGAATGGGGATTTGGGCTGATTGTCGCCCTCATTGCATCTGCCTCAACGATTCTCGAGTGTATTAGAGGGTTGTTTGGTATGTTGTCAAATAGTGAAGATAAGTTATCTGTTCACTGATTCTTTTCTATTAGATTACCTTTCGGAGGTTCCTAAGTTACAGAACACAGCCAATCCCGCTGTACACCTAGCAGTTACAGTAAACTCTGGGTCTTCTATAGCCACCTGAGTCATTTTGATGGAAAAGAAAAAAGACCCACGTTACGGAATGTGCCAGGATGCGTATGGGCTGTTTATGTTAAATATGTGGCTGCATACCCTTGAGCTTTGTTCAATTACCGCTGAGAATTGCAAGTCTAATGATAAGTCTATGAAGGTGGAACGCCCCGAATTATTACAGGGACATTTGGGGAAGGGCGGAAACTGTTTCGACCCCTCAGTACCCAATCTATTGCTGCAATAGAAAATACTATGGCATAAAGAACAGAAACGTAGTTCATATCTGCGATGTTGTCAGCCTCGGTTGTGTTGTGGATACCGCTCCCAACTCACTCTGCGCGTCTGCTGGGTAATACGCAGGGAAAGAATACCTTGTGGATCAATGTTAGTAACTTTAATCACTTTCTGGAAAGAAAAGAAAAGTAACACTAACATGATAACGGTAAAGAGTGTCCAAGAAAGAAGGATGATGTTTGACACAAGACCGAAATTACCCAGCCAGAAAGGACCAGGTCGTATAGTCTGTCGGCCTCTTATCAGTAGACAGATGACGGGAACTGAATAAGATAGATAGGGGAGAACTATGCACCCTGAAAGCACGCTATAATGTGTGAGTTCATTGGTTGGATTAGGTATAATGGCAACAAACATACCTGTTGAAAGCGGTTGTGGAGCCGACGTAGAGACATCCCAGGATCGCCGCTAAAAAGGCACTTATTGCGTGAGCATTCAATGGCACGTCAAGTCGAGGATGGATCTTGCCAAGGAAACCAGAGAAAGGGATGCCGCCGTCCCTTGCAAAGCTCCAGCAAATTCTTGATGACCAGGTATGGCAGGCAGCCAAACATCCTACTCCAGTACAAATGAGGAAAACCTCGAGTACAATCGCACCACTTTTATTCCCTACAGCCTGGTGAAATAGTTCAAGCATGGGAACTCCTGTAGGGCTTGCGGAGACTAGCTCATAGTTTGACAGACTGAATAGCATAGAAATGACGAAGCCAAAAGAGGTGACAAAGCCTATGCCTATGGTTCCCATGATGGCAATTGGGATCATTCTCTCGGGGGCATGAATCTCCTCAGCCATGTGAACGGCTGTATCAAGACATGAGAAACCCCAATTGACATTTATTAACCCAACAATGAAGGCTATGCCATTCTGCGGCCAACCTGTATTGTTGATAAAGGTGGCGAAGACAAATGATGGATCTTGGTGGGTTTTCGCAGTTGCTGGTACGGTAATTAGGATCACGACAAAGGAAATCAATGTCGTGTATAAAGAAACCGTGGCGACAGTTGGGAGAAGCTTTCCGTAGCAGTTGAACAAGAATACGAAGAGGTTTGACAGTTGATAGCCCACGAGAACGTGCCATGGTTTAATTTCACTGCGGAACGATGGTCAGTGTTGGAGTGGGTTTCGAAAATCAGGGAATAGATAGAATCTAGTGCCACATTGACTTACAAACTTGGATGTGTTAATTGGTAACATCCGATGGCAGCAGTAGAAACCGAAAGCGCAACAGTTCCCACGGCGCAGATGGAGCCGGCCCATGCCAGCCATCCAGTCACGTACGACGCAGCACGAGAATAACGTCTCGGGGCGAGCTCCAATGCCCAGAAGATCTGACCGGAAGCACTGGGCATGGCGCTGGCAAGCTCTGAGAGGGACGCGGCGACGCCGACAGACACAAAAGCCAGCAGAATGGTGCCATAGACGAGAAGACACGGCCCACCCGAATTGACGCCCGTGATGAGGGCAGCCGACACTCCCCACCACGAATTGGTCAAAGAGAAGCCGACTCCCAGGACTGACCACACCGAGAAGTTGCGCTTCATGTCCTGGGTATATCCCATCTCGGCCAGACGCTCAGCGTCGGCGTCAACGATGGTTCCGCGAACCTTTTCCGTGTTCTCGTGAATGCCCATGCCTAGAAAAGCGGGAGTGAAAATGATGAGAGACAAAAACGCGTCCAGCCCCCTCAAATTTCAATCAATACGCGCGGGTTGCAATAGACAGTGCACATGTACTACTGCAGCCCCCGCACGAAGATCTTTGGGTAATTGGTTTCAGCCCGTCTCGATAGGCCAGTGGCTTGAGCAATGTCTCGAATCAGCAATCGAATACGGTCCTTATCTCCGCATCGACCATCGTATTACTTTTCCCTTTCAAGAGTGACCAATCGTCTCTGGCTTTCACATGCGATGCTGCATACGAACTTAGTAATCATTTTTCGTGCTAAAATACTTGGCACCAGATTATGATTAAATATACGGTGCTCAGGCCGGCACTTTGCGATCCCGTGCGCATTGATAAGCCACCAACGCTGATCAACATGGCCCTCAACATTGCAGCTTTCGCCACGATCGGCGGGGTACTTCTCTGCTTATACAAATTTCTAATCCATCCCTGCTTCCTTTCACCCTTGTCTAAAGTCCCCAGTGCTCACTGGAGTAGCCACGTCTGTCCGTTGTGGGTTTACTATATTCGCTACAAGGATGTTGAAAACGGCACTATTCACGAGCTGCACAAGGAGAAGGGCCCTATCATCCGCACTGCACCTAATCAGCTCAGCGTCAATTGCTACGAGGGCGGGCTGAAGACCATTTACAATGGAGGGTTCCCAAAGACGGATTTTTACCACAACCGGTTTGTTAATTATGGGCAAGTCCACCTGTTACCCTACAGTGCGGGCGATGCTAATTAAAGCTGAGCAGTGTAAACCCCATGTTCGCCATGTCCGGGCAAGCTCACGCCCAACGCAAGCGTATGCTTTCACATGTGTATTCCAAGTCCTTCATCCTGGCAAACCCCACTACTCATGCTACGACCAAGGCCGTTCTATTTGACCGGTTGATGCCCATCGTCAAATCCGCCGCCGACTCGGGGGAGCCCCTTGAAGTTCTGGAAATACTTGCGGCATACGCCATGGATGCATTTATGACCTACCAGTTCGGGCTTTCTCTTGGGAGCAACTTCCTGGGGAATGTGGAGGAGAGAAAATGGTACTTCAAGACATTCTACGCAAGAAGACCGTATCTCTTCTGGACGACTGAACTCCCAAACCTTACTGCCTGGGCTCGCAAGATTGGTATCAAGTTGGTCCCGGACTGGGTTGAGGCTACCACTCTTGATCTAGAGAATTGGCAGATGAGCTTTTGCGATAAGGCTGAAAAGCTACTCTCAGCAGATGTCGCCATTGCGGTGGAGAATGACCCCTTGGTATATGGCTGGGAGCGAACAGCTTTCAAGAAGCAGGATGGGAAGGCACAAGTTCTCAACGGGCAACCATACGCGCGCCGGCTGGAGATTGCGAGCGACATGTACGATCACAACGCGGCTGCCCACGAAACTAGTGGCGACACGCTAACATATCTCTTCTACGAACTGTCTCGAAGACCGGACCTTCAAGAACGGCTTCGGGAAGAGTTGAACACGTTGTCACCTCCCTTGGCTTTTCCTGATGTGCCTGATGAAATGCCGGATCCGAAGGCTGTGGACCAACTGAAGCTGCTGGATGCTGTGCTCCAAGAGACCTTGCGCCTGTGGGTCGCTGTTCCTGGCGGCCAGCCAAGGGTCACCCCAGCCACATGCACCCTTGCTGGGTACTCCAACATTCCCCCTGGTGTTAGGGTGCAGTCAGCTGGGTACACTGTTCATCGAAACCCCCAAGTTTTCCCAGAACCGGAGGAATGGATTCCCGAGCGGTGGTTGGACCAAACTCCCGAAAGGCTGTCTGAGATGAGACGATGGTTTTGGGCATGGGGCAGTGGAGGCGCCATGTGCATTGGGAGCAACATTGCCATTCACTGTAAGTCAGGTGCGCGTCCATGTTGTGTTTCAGGCAACTGACATCTCTTAGCTATGAAGCATTGCGTAGCTGGGGTTTACACCAACTACAAAACAACTATTGTGAATGCACCGGATATGGAACTTGCAGAAGGGTTTACTGCTGGTCCCAGAGGAGGAAGGCTGGAGTTGAAATTTGAACGTATCTAGAGAGCAAAAGCCATATAACTTACAAATTCAAGCTCTATTTACTACTGATCTACCATGGACATATCTGCAGCGATAACAGTAAATAATATGGGTGTTCGGACGCTACCGTTTTCACGTTCAGGGTTCTGTGATTGAAATGGTCTGGGAATAACTCGAGTAGCGAGGAAAGGAGCGGAAAGGGAGCGGGGACCAAGAAGGCGAGAACCAGTGAAAAATATAATCTGATTTGGAGGTCTTGAAGATGGGAACTGACTGTGTACTAAACCCACTGATTTTTTTTTTTTTTGAATGATGGCGTGATTTGTGTGTATGGAACAAACCTAGCTTTCCACCGAGGCGGTATCAATTCAACATGCATGAATTGGGAGTAAGATGCAAAGATATACCAATGGCTGACATTTGACTCTCAATAATTTTCAAGCTCAATATTTTGATCGAAATCAAGAGTTGAAGCGGACCATTTCTTTCCTCACTCCCAAGGCGCTTTCGCCTTGGACTGAATATCATATTCGCCCATACTTCCCACAACCATGGCTTTCGGTACTCTCCCAGCATCCGTGATTTCCTCCCACTTCATACATAGCTCTTCAGAGATGTCGTGAAAATCATCCAAGAGTCCTTCCTTCTCGATTGCTTCCCACACCTTGTAGCCTCGCGCCGCATCTTCCTCTATAGTCTTCATGACACAGCCATCTTGCTGAAATATCATGAACCTGCCCTTCTCTTCGAAATGCTCCCATGGCTCCTTCTGGTTGGCAAACCTAATCCACATGCTAGACATTTGCTCCGAGATCTTGCGATGAGCAGGCGGGAGATGATCTCGGAGCAGGGACCAGACGTAGACATTGTCGAGGGAGTGGTGCGCGAGCCCAGACCACTCGTTGTCAAAGGGAGACGGAACATCGAAATGGTAAGCGTAGACGGATGGATATGCTCGAATGAGAGACCAGTTTACGGCCGTGTATAGACCATCCGTAGTGAACTTCTCCATTTTCCAAAAATTGTCGTTTTCATTGGCTTTTGGGTCCACGTTGTAATGGCCCAGCAGCCTTTCAGCCTTGGAGTCTGACTTGAGAAAATCTCGGACCCTCTTGAAAAATGCTTCGGCATTCAAAGGCCGGAAGCTTTTGTTCCAGATGACACATTCATTTGCAACATCTCCAATCATAATTCTTTTGCACCACGAGGGTGGCTTGAAGTTTGAATAATCACTATAGATGGGCATCGGCCCTTTAATGAGATAATTATCATCGCAAGGGCTGAACGTGATGACCGGCGTAACGCATACGGGTATCATAGCCATGGTGACTTGATTCTCATCCATGTCAATCAATCGCTGAAGGCGCTCTCGAGAAGACAAATCAGCAGGGATTTCAAGAACCTGGAGGAATTTTTCGTAGATGCCTTGGTATTCCTCCACCGAGAGCACGCCGCACAAGGGAAGTAGCCCTGATTGAATAATTACCGAGGAAAATAACGGCTCAGGTCGGAGGAGGTGAACATTTGCGGCAACTTGGACACGTATGTTAGCAGGAACGCAGACAACTGCACGTGCTTCACTTACCACGTCCGGCGCTCTGGCCAAATAATGTAACTTTTTCTGGATCTCCGCCAAAGGCTCTGATGTGTTTTTGAACCCAGCGGAGAGATTGGATCTGGTCCCAGAGGCCGTAGTTGCCGACACTATCCTCTCCAAACTCGAGGTTGTATTCACGGATCTCCTTGCTGGCTAAAAACCCAAATACTCCGAGTCTAAAGTTAACTGAGATGATGATTGTCGGCTCACGCATGTCTTTGGAAATCTCGGCTAGGGCTCGTCCATCGTAAATTGCTGCCCCACCTGCTGCATGGACGAATGCGCCTCCGTGGAAGAATATCATGACGGGATACGACGCTTCGCCTGCAGAATCAGATGGTTTGGAAGGAACAGAGATGTTAAGACTTAGACAGTCGGCAGAGCTAGTCGAAGGATTTTCTACCCATGGTCTTTCCGGGTTTGGAATTGGGTAAAAGTCTCTGGGAGGCTGGCATGGGAATGGCCTGTGTTGACGCATTGTCAGAATATGATGATGGTGCGCCGTGATGTGGGAGCGAGTGAGAAGACGAGGCTACAATGAAATGCTTTGGAAGGTCCGTGTACAAGGAGAATGACAATACCCAAGCTTGGTGCCATCCCACTTCCCCTCGGGCCATCGGCTTTCGATGGGTTGCGACCGGCGAAATCGCCCGGGTATGGTTGCGTACGGAATGCCCATATATTGACAAACTTTACTATCGAAACAGAGCCCAGAAAGGTTGCCCAGCTTAGGCACTTCGAGCTCGACGCGACACCATTCAGTGGGATTCATTTTGGGGGGCTGGTGGTAGCGAATGGTAGGTAAGTGGATGAGACGATGATAATGCAATCAAGATGGTGGTTTATGAAAATGTTGATTGCTAATACTGATAAGAGGTCTACGACATATACAGGTGTTTCTGGCAAGTTATACCATCGACACTGCACTATCAATGTCGCGACAATGCAGGCGTGGATAGAAGGTGTGGGTCGAATTTTTTTGCCGAATCGGGTAAGAAACACGACTGCTTACGAAGCCCAACACAGATCATGATTATGCGAGATAAGGATTCGATGGCGCCCGCTGGACCAAGTTTTCACCATGCAAACAGTCGTGATGCCGTTATCACTGTGCTGCAACCTTTCAGGGCCCTACCCCGCAATCCGTGAGAGTTGTGTGATGCTTCGCCACTCATTCGCATCCCAACTTCTACTTCTCATCTCAAATCAAATTAAAACTTCTTCATTGATCCGAAGTATTGGTTGATACTATGTTATTTCGGCATGGATAGTTCAGCTACGCGTAAGGTTCGAGCGAAAACGAAGGGTAAAAGTCGTGTGCATCGAGGTTACTCTCGTAATGGGTGCTCCAGATGCAAAAGTCAGCGCGTAAGTTGATTGCAACACGGAACATTTAGGAAGTATGGGAGATGAGAGATCTGATGTATAGACAGACAAGATGTGATGAAAAGCAGCCCTCATGTGGTCGTTGCACGCGCGTTGGAGTTCAATGCCCAGGCTACGGACTGGAGCTAAGATGGTCGACAAAATACGAGTTTCACTGCCCTGCTCTACCTAAAATTGAACAAATAGAGAGTTTAGGGCAGCAATTGCCCAGCCCGGCTGCTGAGCAATCTGTGGATGACCAAGGAGCCTCCCATTCAGTCTCGTTGGCTGATCAACAAGATCCGCCTGACGTCCAATTCAACCAGCTACTGGACGCACTGTTTTCTGACACCTTCCCAGAGACACCGGAGGTTTCTGATTACACAAATTTACCGAATTTTCTTACAACTAGTCAATTTTTGCCTGTCGCAAGCAACAAGTCGACTCCAGCGGAATTGGGTTGCGACATTTTGGACCCAGGTGATGGGCCACCAACAGATGAGGTTTGTTTGGGGATTTCAACGGGGCTTGACCGAAGCGTAACCATGTTCAAATCCCTACATGAGATTTCACCCAAGAATAGAAGCACGAACCAACCTGAATTAGCCTCGATGGATAACCGCAAGATGGTTCAGATTTCCAAGACGTTCCCAGATGTTGCGATGCGGAACTGGAAAATGACACCGCCTTCGAAGGCCTTCAACGATCCGGTATCCGTTCTTGTCGAGTTTTATTTTAAAGAAACAGCGCAGCTTTTTTCTTGTTATGATAACTCGACAAATCCGTTTCGCGCTACTATTTGTCGTCAATGGCAGTCATCCCCCTTGCTCCATCGGACCCTTTCGAGCATGGCTGCAACAAGCCTCGTGGAAGACTTTCCTCAATTTGGCGTCCTGGGAAAGAAGCTCAGATCTGAGACAGTACAGATGCTGGATGACTCTTCGGGCTGCGAACTAGATTCTCTACTTGCCATGCTGATGCTTGGGGGATCCGCTAGCTGGCATGATTCAACCGACCTTGGATTGCGCTTTTTTAACAGGTTACGAAGAACTCTCAAATCAATGCCAAATGGCATCTTTGAACAACATGATTTAGACTACCGGTTTTTTGATCAGTCGATAACGTACTGGGAGATGCTACTGTCCTATGTTGTCGATGACGAGGAGCTTGATGCTTCTGAGGAGACTGTTTTTGACGGATGCGGCTCCTTGGACTTGACCCCACATCCATGGACTGGTTTTGCCCAGGATGCACAGCGCGCAGTTCAAAAAGTCGGCAGACTCATTCGCCGACAACGCAAGCAGGCCTTTGCGCACCGTTTCCCCTCCATGGCACACATCAAGCAGCTTCAGACGGACGTGGCAGCAGCCAGTGATCTTGAAGAGTATCTCTGCCGCCTATCACACCCTCTTGAAAACATGGTACTTGATCCGAAAGATACAAACACCCCGGTCTGGCATTTGTTGAACTTGGCTGAGGCCTATCGTGCGACGGGGTTAATCCAACTTTACCATATTTTCCCCGATCTCCTGGACCGTCGACTCGCTCGAGACCATCTCACACATCTCAACACGAACGATGATGACACCATTCAGAAAAGTGGATGTGAAAACCTGCACAGTGATTGGCTCACTGCGTATACTCTACGTGTTCTTAATTTGGTTAGGTCAATTCCCGTGGAGTCAGGGACTCGGGATTTCCAACCGTTCATTTTGGTATCCCTCTCAAGTGAGCTAAGACTGCCTGTCTCATTAGCTGAAACGTCTACTGGCGTGTCTGTGACCTGTATCACGGATGATGTCGCAGCCATTGGTTCTCAAAGTATTGAAATTATGCGAATGCGTAATTTTATCGAGAGCCGTTTGGAATCATTCACCCATATCCTTCCGCCTAAATCTATTCGTGTTTGCTTGGATATTGTGAGGACTACTTGGAGGAAGATGGATGAAAAGGCGAGGGCGGTGGGGTTGAAGAATGGAAAAAGGAAAGAAGCCTTGGAAGAAGTATATTGGATGGACATTGTAATAGAAAATGGATGGGAGACCACCATGGCATGAGAAACTCCCCGACAAAGCTTTTTATTCGCTTCTATACCAAATATTTACCACAACTATTCTAATTACTCTATGAATCCTGTCAAAAGTATTGAAGAATTTTAAAAACCGATAATGCCTGGGCTAGAACAGGCTTTACCTTGCATTTGCACATGCCACTTTGGCTAAAAGTATCCCATAAACGGTTCTGGTTTCTTTTCTGATTCTAAAGGAAGTACGCCGACCGGCTTGAATTGGATAGCGTCGAGTCCCGTAAGCTCCGCTGATTCTGTAGGCGGCTGCTCCGCCCGTGGTTTCAATTGGATCGATAATCGATACCCCAGACGTACGTCAAGTTGGAGCTGCCCGTCATTAATCAGTTCCCACGGGTCGGTGAGGAAGGCAATGCATGGATTCTTTCGCACGCCAGAGATGAAGGCTATGACGTGGACATTTCTGAAAGGGCTATCTGGCACGTCGGCCTGTGGCGGCCGGAGGATCGAATACTCTTGTGCCTGGATTTTCTTGATTAATTTTCTCCCCGTCAATCGCTCAAAGCTGATGGTGATTTAATACGTACTCGACTGAGCTCTTCTTTTGATAGCCTAAACTTTGTTGGTGACCAGGTACTCGCCGTCTTTACATCAATATGATAGATAATGTTTCCATGACCTTGGGTTCTCCCAGTAAGACCAGACAGTCGGGCCAGGACCGCAGTAAACCGACCTTGGTGGTCTGTAAAAACAAAGCATGCTCGACTCGGGGTTTTGCTGTCTCTGTTTTGCCAAACTAACCCTGGCTGGATCGGGTCACCTAGCACCTCCTCCAACACGTCCGAGACCTGCGTCCGATCAGTATTAAATCTATTCCCATTTGAAATCGGACTTACAATCATTTCTCCAACGTCACTGTCAGATTTTCGAAGGCCTTTGACCTTTTCCAGGATCGATGGTTCAGACATGGTTCCCCTGCTACCCTGAATTGTGCCCTGGCTTTGCCAAAACTCCAGTTGCATCAACGTGCTCCTCATTTCCGGCACAGGAATCGTTTGAATCACGGGTGGTTGGCTCGGGCCATCTTCATAGCGAAGAGGGGCTCCATTCTGGGCGGCCACGGAAGGTGAGAAGCGCAGGTGTTGAAGCAAACGGGCAAACCGCGAAGCGCTATCTTCTGCAGGTCGACTGACTGGCTTCATCCTCTCTTGACTTGGATCAAAGCCAGTCTCGCTTCCTTGATCGTCTTCGTCCTTGACAGCATCGTCGGACAGAGGAGGAATTCCTCTTTCTTCAAAGATTTCATTGATCCTCTCTGCCCGACCGGTCAATACTAGATTCAACAGGTCCCGGTCTTCCGGGGGCACGTGAAAGAATTGGCGGAGCTGCTCGGCTAGCTCGCACATATGACTCTCTGACTCGTAGCCTCGACGGAGGTATATCTCAAGCCGTCCCCAAGCATCGGCTTGAATAAACGCTACGCCTTTGCTGAGCGTGCTCTGGATTTGTGTCAATCCAAGAGGGGCTCTCCAGAATTGCACTATTTCAGTAGCAAGATAAACTTGCACTGTGCGGAAATTCCATACTGCTGACTCCTTTTTGCGCAGGTGTTTTGGAATAAGGCTGTTACAGGTAAGTATTTCGAAAAAGATGGGAAATCTTTGGAACAAACCGTAAGAGATAGTCTGCACGCGCTTGATAGCGCTCCGTCAGCTCGTCTGAAACTTCTTCGTCGCCGTGAGCTTCAAGTACGCTCGTCGCCACCTTACTAAGGAACCGACTGTCGAGATACAAAAGTTTCAGAAAATCCTGAATCTTCAGGATGGTGTCAACAGGGAGGGCAACCAGAGGCAAAACATGCCGGAAGTTGGCCAGAAAGAAGCCCCGATCGGCAATTAACCAGTTATGATCACCATCAGTAGCCGATAGATAGGTATATGGTTTGCTTTCATCCTTTTGCGTAATAGGAAGCATGTGAATGCTTCGAAGCCTGGCTCTTTGTTCGGCTGTTACCGTCTCGTGGCGAATGTGATCTGTAAATGCCAAAAGAATCCTTGTGATACGTGAGATCTTATCGCCCTTTTTCAGCTCCTCTGCCTCTTTAATAATGTGTTGGATTTCAGAATTTGTGATGAGTAAGTAGTTGCGAAATAGTATCTCATTATCGGGATAAAGCTTTTGGAGGCCAAGGGAGCGCTTGAGCCAGCTCTCGCCCCTCCAAATACAGTCCTTCGCTGTTGTCCAATTCGGCGTAAATGATGGGGCGTAGATGAGCCTTTCACTCTGGAATGCTTGCCTAAATTCAAGTCAATATGTATATGCCCCAAGTAAGCCTAAGGGTTGTTGGGTACCGTAGTGAAGTCACATCGCTTGCACCCTGCAGCTGGACCTGCCTCATGAATTCGCGCACTGTATCTAAGTTAATTTTAGGACTCTTGGACGCGCCCCGAAGACACTGGAGGTAAAATTTGAGATTGGCTTCAGAGCCTATGTTGAGGCTTTTCAAGAGATTCTCCCATGTAGGATCCTGCGGCTCTGGAATAGATAGAAAGGGAGCTAGACCCTTGCTGGCTTCGATTAGCTTGGGCAGCGGGCTGAAAGTATTTTTGACTGCTACCAATTCCGTAGATCCAAGGCATTTAGTCGATGCATTACGGAAGGAATCAATGATTGGCTGACGCGTAAAGCTAGGCCCGACCCCAACCGGATTTGAGCAGCTTTGGTCGAGGAAATGCTTATAGTAGTCCCAGCCATCTCTGAGAATCACTAAGCACTCCGTACTCAATATACCATTCATTAGGACACGAAAGTGTGGATGAATAGAGCCCGAGAGGACCAAGCTGCCGGGATTAAATAATCGCGGGTATATAGGGATGAATAGCCGATCTTGCAGAAACTGGACCCAATCCTCGTCTTGTTCTCGGCCCCCGGCAAAATACTCTGGGTGAAGAAATTCACAGCTACTGGTCCTTGGCAGAACTTTGCTGGCTGATGAAGGCAACGTGGAAGGGATATACATAGAGGATGCCATGCGAGGATTGCCATCATCAGCGGCCATCCATAAGTTCACATTACCAGTGTTTTCCCACTTTACTTTGAATAAAAACAACGAATGTGAAACAATCGTTTCAGTCGAAAGCTTGGGGGGATTCAATGCACAATCTCGATAGGTTTTGAGAATCAAGTCCACAATATCACCATCCTGATATTCCTTGACGCCCATGAGAGTATACAGATTTCGGCGGCCGGGGTCATTGGCCGCCTCAGACTCGACAACCCGAGCTGTAATTCCCTCCGGAATGGCTGAGTCGGCTTTGTCGCCTTTCGGGAAGAAGATAGGCTTTACGTCGGGTTTCACCCACTCTCCTGACCGAAGAGGAATAACCGCCAAGGAATCACGGTCAGCAGCCGGCATAGTTGACACTAGCTGACAAAAGCTGGCGTGCCACTCCTTGTCTCTATTCATGAAAAACCTTTCAGCGCTCTTTTCAAGAAGAATCTTGGCCTGGTTCATGAATTTATCGTGGGCCATGACTTGCAACCCCATATTTATGATATGTTGTCTGTCACTTTCTTGGTATCGCTCACAAAGATATTTTGACATCGGGTCGAAGTGTAGAAGAAAGGGTTGTCCTTTGTTGTCACAAAACCGCTTTGGCACGGCGATTGTTGAGTTAGGGGACGACAAAATTCCACCTTGCGTCTCTAGAATTGCAGCGTTCCTAAGCCTATCCAAAGCACTGTTACGGAAGGCCTCAAACAGAGGAGAGTGGGACTCCTGTGACGGTATGAATCGCACAATTGTGTACCGAAGCTTGCTCTGTTTGCCAGCCATGTGCACCATGGCATCAACGTAAGCAGATGCGGCGGCATTAGCCAGGCGTTTGTTCCAAGGAGAGTCTGCAATAACGTCTTCTCGATTGGCCGGCAGGAGAAAGTCTGCCTGCAGAAGGAACTGGATAATCTTTTTAGAATTTGATGGGACTCTGATGGACGGTTTAAGCTTACCTTGAAGCCACAATCACGAATTGGTAAAAAGGCGTAGACGTTTTGCGCTTGTAGCAGTGGTTCATTCCTGTCCCGGGTGAGAGGAAAGGCAACTGTGATCTCAGAACTAGAAATACCACGGCGTCGTTCCTCTTTGGGCATATCGTGGACCGCCTGTTTCCAAACAAAATAATCGCTCTCTTTTCGATCCGTTCGGAGCGTCATCATAACCGGGTTTTCAGATGACCACTCCCCACGGCCGAGAGTCCTGGTGAAATTACCCGTCCTGAGCATGCTACCGGTATCCACTTTGATGATCAATTTACGTAGCCTCCTAAGAAAGAGCAGAATTCGCGCGTCGTATGACTTTAGCTCATCGATAATGGCCGTCTGATTGCAATCCTTATCCAGGTCGAGGAGAATGCTGGTCCACCCTCTCTTCGTTCGATCGGGGAATTTGCGCCAGATGGGTGCAATCATGCCCAGGTGGGTATCACGATCGAACTTGAACGAGTAATGGCCCGATTTGATCCATACTCTGGATGCTGCCTTAAACACGGCCTTGAAGCCGATACCCTTTTCGCCCACAAAACCCAAGGACTTGCTTCGGCCGCTCTTGGTGCTCATGCAAATGCGACAGATGGCGTCGACGTTTTTGAAGCTGAAGCCATCCTCATTGCAATCGATTCTGACGCGGTTTGGCGAGTACGAGATGGCAACCGACGGCTCATGCGTTCGCGTGTAGGCATTGTCGTCGGCGTTTTGAATTAGCTCGAGGAGGAAGTGTGTCGCCGTTTTGTACAAGTCGTCGGACAGGCTGAAGCGGTTAGAAACAGGATGCGCAAATTGGTAAGCCCGGACGGATGTTATTCTTACATCCTGAGTGCAGACTCGAGGTCTGAAGCATTGTTCCCGATCTGATTAGGCCCATCACCGAGGCCTTTCTCGGACCGAATGCGACGAATATGCTGTTGGGCCTCTTCAGCCGAGGCCGGAAACTGATTGTCCTCCATTCCACTCAATTCCTAAAGTGGGCGAAAAAAGAATTTTGGCCTGGCAATATAGAACATTTCCATCACGGCATGAAACCAGGCCAAGGCGATTGTTATATATCTCTAGGGCGTTAGGCATATTCCTGGACTCCAAATGCCGTTTTGGTGTAAAGTGGCGTTTTAGCTGCTGCAGCCTTGGCGCTTAGAGGGCTGTGCGGGGTAAAGTTCGCCTTGGCTGACATGTAGAGGTAGGACACGTAACTTAGTCTAGGACTTTGCTCTTGATCACATGATGGTTCTGTGAACTTCAGAGTAATGCCATCCACAGTCCTCGTCGAATGATTGAGAGTAGCGTGGATCAATGATTTCTTTTGGTCTTGGAAAGGTCCATGAACGCTCGGTGGGCAGCAAACTCAATACCCGCAATTACACTTCAGGTTGAAGCAATTTCAAATATGTATTACATTAACACGTCGTTTAGGCTGCACCAAAATCCGCCTTGCGACTTATGCCTGAGCCATGGTTTGGTGTTAGCGCATGCCATGCTCGCCTTGTCCCCCATTTTCAGCCATTGGATTCAGGTACAGTAGTGTATCCACTTAAAGGCATTAGCATACGCCATCTCACCGGTCACAACTACAAAGTCCCATTTTGCAATGTTCCTATCGATGCCCAGGAGGTATAATATTTGGTTGAGAGAAACTCCCATGAACTCTGTCACATTTTAGGTCTATCATATTTCATCTCAACGCCACGAAACGCCGGATAGCAAGAAGCCGGACTTAACAGTAAGAGATCAGTAGCATCACCATCGGCACAGTCATTTCCGAAGATAACAGTCACTAACAGTCACTACTGAATTCATCCATAAAAGCCTGACCTACGGTCAGTTAGATAGAAGAAATCAAGCTCTTCCATGACATTCATTTTTCCCCCTCATCTTGTGATAAACTCAATAGCAGTTTTGATAATTGTTTTATTTTCCAGACCACCTATCACTGTGCCTATTTCCACATGCTTTATTAAGTCCGGCTAAACTTTCTAAATGTATTTACTTCTGAATAAAAAAACAAGCTGCAGGCTCAACCAGCTGATCCAGGAAACAAGCCACAAAGGTGGCATACAATTTGAGTTATAAATGGGTTGGTTGCGAAAACTTATCGCCCTAACCAACGAAACAAATAACTTAATGTTCTCTTCCAAAGAAAATTTTGCCCTTATGAATCGGAGGTATGGTTAGCTTCTTACTATCTAAGACGTCTCTTGCCAAAACCGGTCGGCTCAATGCACGACATTCATTATCCAAGACAAACACGCATTGAATTCACCAATTGGTCAATCCACCACAATGCCTCAACGTGTCGTGTTATTTGCTGAGGAAAGAGGTTTGAATCAAACTTAGCTGCAAGCACGCCTGTAGCTGAAAGGCCCAAAATAAAAAGGTAAGAATCCAGATCACCAAATCAAAAGCGCGGTTAATACAAATGTGTGTGTGTTACAATTGGGGTGTTAGAATTTGCCATGCAAATATATATTGTTAATAAAGTAATGGTTATTCACTTTCGAATAAAAAAACAACCTATAGGCATGACCAAATAATCCAGATACTAAGCCATGAAGGTAATATATAATTAGAATTATGAATAGCAAGATCGGAGCTCGGATTAGGCGGCGAAGGTTGTAAAGAGTAGTGTATTTTATGTGCAAGGAACCTCCAGTAAACACCACTAACACTGACATTTACTTCTGAATAAAAAGGAACAAGCTGCAGTCTCAACTGGGTGATCCAGGAACCAAGGCACAACGGTGGCATACAATTAGAGTTGTACAAATCGGTACTAACACTCACATAATCCAGTAACCTAACTCGATCAACTCTAGTACTTCTTGTGGCAGAGAGTCAACAATATATCAAGGTATTATTCAATCAGAGCGAGTTATACTATCTCTACCTGAGACGATGGGAAATATAATAGCGTCCTACTCCTAAATTATCACGCCCAGCTACAACAAGAGCATCGTATTGGCGGATAAGCCACCCAAGGTGCGCACGGTATAGCTCAGGGTTATTCACATAAATACCACGATCAAGACATCCTAGCATGTCATGCACAGCCCGTGCACATACTACGTCGAACTCGTAGTCAGCGTCATCCCAATCGCATGGGGTGGCTGCTAGACCCTTCCATGGGGGAAGTTGTTCGCTGGCGGGATAAGTAGCCGTGTCATGAGCTCCACCAGATGGATGCTTAGAGTCTTTCTGTTCTTCTTGAAGGATACCAGGATGCGATGAGAAGATTTCACGCAGCGTGGCACGAAATCCGTTGACAGGCTTAACGTCAGGGTCAGGAATCGCTGTCTGAGAAACAGGAATGTAGGTGTCATCCAACGGAAGGCCTGGGTTGCAGGGAACAGAGTAGTAAATGTACCGCGAGGTGTACATGTACTCGAATTCCATCAATAGGAGTGCAAAAAGTGCGCCTGGCGCCTGGTAAGCAGTCTTTGCAGCAGCGATCAAGCAGCCGCGAAACATGCGTGCACATTGAATTGGGCCATCAAAGGTGCCAATGGCCCAACAGAGATTGGCCGCTCTGCCGGAGATTCCATCCATCACATAGTCGAAAATATCGTTTGACAGGAGTGTTGCCCAAGAAGCGGTGCGGGCTGCCAGAACAGATTCAGGGTCTATGGACTTGAAACAATCCAGAAACGACGGTAGGGTAGAATCATAGAACCTTGCGAGGAACATGGACTGTAAAGATGGCTTTTTGGTATCCTTTGAAGGTGGCTTGGAACTGATTGTACAGCAATGGTATGAAAAGAGTGCTTGTTCGAAGAGCTTAGGCTGTGGCCCGCTTAACAGTCTCTCAGCTGCCACCAACGGCCCTGCAACGTTTGGAAGCCTTGACCATATGCCCGCCTGGTCACATACACTGAGCTCATCTGCGAATGGCAACCCGTTGTAGAAGGCGGTTACCAGACGAGCTTGCCCGGCCATATCTTCTGGGCGGTGCAAGGACAAATAGTAAAGCCCACTTAATCCTGCAGTGGCCAGGTTGCTGACTCTAGTGGTGTTTAGCCCCGTCATGGCACTGATTTGGTTAATCCGATTAGCCGGTTTTGTCGCTCGTGTGACGACAACGTGTGGGTCAAAAGCAGACTCAGCAGCCTGCGCTTGCATGAATCCGAGAGCCTCTTCAATCCACGGGGGATGGAAAACCCCAGCCGACACAATGCCTGAGAGAGGAGCATATACGGCGGGTGGCAAGGAGAGACTGGGGCAGCTATTGCCCTTCATTATTGAGGCTGCACCTTCGGGAGTTGACCATTCAAACGAGTCAGAATGTGGATGATCTCTTGCGACGGATGCGAGTGGGTCTTGATTCCGACCGCCCCATCCTTGGATGACAACTCTGGCCATTTGAAGCCAAACTCGAACGGGGAGGGAATCCTGAGGGCCAGGACTTTTAGCGTACTTGGCAGCGACCTTCTGAATCTCCTCAACGCAAAGCGGTCGCGGATTTTGACATATGCCGTCACAAGTGAGAAGCTCTTGAGTTGGCCCGTGATACGCATCTTTGGGTTGCGTATGCGAATATTCGGCACTTGTGGACAGGGAAAACCTTTTGTCAAGCAGGGCAACCATGGTTATGAATTGCGTGTTGCTGTAAAGATATCTGTAATTGTAAGGAAGAATTGGCAGTGTAGTGTAACTGACACAAGATGAATCAGTGTTGCGACAGGATTCCACGATTGACTTGTTGGATTACAACTAGTTTATATAGAAATCTGGATTTAAATGCCTGCCGCAGAAGAATTAGACCCTCAACAAGTTAATTGAATAGAAATTACAAACGTCATACACGGGATGGGCATTTTGGACATAGTTGATATCTGACGTCAATGTTTGTGTTGCGATCTACACCAACAGACCTCGTTACAGTTTGGATAACTTCACGCAAAGACTCACTGTACTGCGTGACTTGGGATTCCTGTAGGCAGTGGCTAGCTGCTGCGCTAGCCGCTCTAACTTGCAGCTATGAGCCGCCCTTACAGGGGTCGAGCCGCCTTAAAAGGGGCTACTTGCAGCATCCTTTTAGCTTTTAGGGTGTGATCGGCTGTGAGGGTTATCTCTTTGGTGGTGCTAAAGCAACACTTAACTCACTACCAATTATAGTTCAATAAGTCCTCTGGATACTCCAATCCCCTGAATCCTTGGGCAACTTATGTGGGGAGAGTACGGAATTGTTGCCTTAGCACAACCAATGGGATACTAATCCTGGGATTAAAAAGCGATATCCCCACTTTGGTGCCGTAGCTACACCATGGGAGCGGATAAGTTAACAACCAAGGACGGGAACCTGGGACCTGGGTTGGCGGCGACTCCGAGTCAGTTCGAACCTGCTAGCGGGCCAGCCACAGATCGCGATTACGTCAACTCAATCAGTAAGCCCTAGACCAATCCAATTAGAAGTGGTTCTTTATGGGCCTGCCAATGCAAGTATATCAGTAATCAATCTCTATCGGCAGCCACCGCCATTGCGCACTGCGTAAAGTCCGATGTGCCGTTATTTAGCTGTGCCCCCGGGGGTTTTATACCGTACACTGACCCACAGTTAGAGGTTTTTTTTCGAGTTAAAACAGGGTTGCAAAGGCAGAGGGATTAGCCAATGGACCGTGTATTCTCTCTCTGGTATCAATTTATAGTGTGTAAATAGATCTCTTAGCTATAAATGAAACTGACAATATTATATTATACAAAGTGATATTGGGGCCAGTATAACTTGCTGATATACCTATTGTGTTGGAGGGCGCCGCCCTCTAGCCGAATTTACCATAGTTTCAGTAGTCAGCTTCTGGACAGATAAAAAGGGAAGCCTGTCGGCTTTCTGATTAGGAGAAAAAAAATCAACTTTGTAATAACATTTTTTTGCTTTCTAATAAATTGCTCTTAATACATTTGTTTCAAGCGTTGCCCAAGAGTTCCTTCTCTTTTACTAAATGCTTTGATGATGCAATTTAGTTCTACATATTGTAAGCCTTCTGATTAGAAGTTCTATGATTAGTTATGCGCTTGTTGCTCAAAGAATTTACTGATATTTGCAAAACGTGGTTCTCTACCCTGAAGTTCCTTGGGTAGGCAAATTGGCTTTTTGTGTGGTTTTGTCCATTTTCCCCTTTTGCGAACAAATTATGATTTGAGTCATTCTTTTATTAGAATTAAATAAGTTTAAAATATAAAGATTTAATAGAATTTCCCAGAAAATCAATGTGGAGTTCCATCTGGAAGACTCTGACAGTGTCTATTCATTCTGGCGCAAGGCTTTGGGTTTCTGCAAAACCAACGCGGACTTATTGGTGTACGGAGACTACAAAAGTCTACAATTAGAAGATGAAGATGTCATGATGTTTCCCAAATAAGTTAAAAAGCCAGCCTGAGATATGACCCTCGTTGTTCTCGACAGAGAAAATGCAATTGTTGGCTCCTAATGCTATGGAACTTGGTTTCGGGTGTGGCACAGCCATGAAGGCAAATTTTATGATGACAACTCCTGCGTCTGATGGTCAGGATGCTGTGCTGGAAGCTTTTGAAGGACGAGCTTATCGCATCTAGCACGATGTTTTAACCGGTTAGATATGCCAAAATGCCACACAACTGCTTTGCGATTGAAGTAATACGCAATTACTGATGACACCCCCCTCCAACTGATGCGATACAACTTCGTTAGGCCGTTGTGGGTCTAACGATCATGAATAGCTAGCTTGCCAAATGAGAGGCATCTTAAATGCTTAGCGTTTATGATATGTTGCTTCTCAAGAATCAGGCTGTTCGCCAGGAAGTCAATGAGACCATGGCTGATGTAGTAGGAGGCACCGACCGGAATCTCTGAGGGTGAGTTCAATCACAATTTTGGGTTATTGGCTTACAGCGCTTGAAGTTGCACTCAAGGTGCAAGCAGGTGAACTATGGCAAGGATCACCAGAAAGCCGATTAGAAAAGTAAAAAAAAGTAATGTACCGCTGCCTGGATGCTCCGGCCCTTTTTCTTTTTTTTTTAAAAAAAAAGCATGTTCGTTTATCAGGTCATAATTGATGCCCCCAGAAAGTGCTGAATCCTTGGCTGTCACTTGTTGCTTTGTGAAAGCTTCAAGTCTTCAGCTACTCAAATACAGAAAGTTAGGATGATTATTTGTTCATGATGCATGCTATGACTGGGAACTCGCTCTTCTAATAAAACTCGAAATACACGCAATTAATCGAAAAGAAAACTTGACAAACGCTCCCTTGCTTCCTCATCCTCCCACTCAACCAAAATCCGTTCGTTCGATTCTTCCATCTTGATTTCCACCAGCGGATCCATTGCTGATTGCTCCTCTTCACTCAGAAGATGCACCCTGGTTTTCCACAATTCGGTCGCAGGAATGTTCTTGTCCCGCTCACCAAAGAACCTTTCGTCTAAATATTTCCAGTAGATGGCATCAAAGGACCAGCCTTTTTTGGCCGCATAGTTTAGCCAGAAGCGCCCCGTTGTCCAACTCTCTTTCATGTATGCCGAGAGAGGCAGCGGCCAGGGACCCATGCTTTGCTCCACCTTCTCCATTGCCGATATCCAAGTTGGCAGTCGCTCTTCGTAGACGCGAGCCCAATCGTCAATTCCATTATCCCACATCTCGGGCACATCAAGCAGCAGCCACCAGGGCGAGTCCAAAACAAACTGTGTTGGTCCAACATAGGTGTATTCCCAGTCAATAACCCCAAGGACCTGGTCATTTTCATCAGTGATGACGTTGCCTGGCCGGAAATCATCTGACCAAAGGCGGAATGAGCTCGAATTGTCTGGGGCTGGCAGCGTGGCAGGCGTGCGTTTGCCGGAGACAGACCAATCGTCTTCCACAAAGCCGAACTTAGAGAGTCGTCCTTGCTTAGCCAATCTGCGAAACAATTGGCGGGCGACATATTTAGTTCTACAGTCATCTTCCGATAAGACCATGTCGTTGTGCTGGAAGATGAGGATTGCCATGTGCATTTCCGCTAAAGCCGCATACCACTCATCAGCAGTTTGGTAAGTAGTGCCTTCAGGCGGAAATATTGACTTGGGAATGCTGGATAGTTGAACCATGTTGTTCATATTAAGGGTAAGCGGCCGCCCGAGTACATCGTAAAATCCAGGACTTATTTCGACAAGACTTCCGATCCGTGGGAAAGTAGGCTGTGCAAGCTGCAATACACATCGCGCTAATTGAACCCATAGACTCTTGAGTTTAGTCTCGGAAATACCGGGATTTAATATGGGCGGCTCGTTTGGACCTAAACGCGGTACTTGCAGTGCTTTGCACATTGCTCTTCGAGACTTGAGGGCTTCCATAATAATGAATGGGCCGATGTTGGGATCAACACCGTGGTAGAAAGTCTTTGGAACCGGAACTCGAGTCTGCTGTCTGACGCACGCGGCGGTAGCTGCTTCGGCAAATGTCTTCTCTTCAGGAAACACAGCCTGGTTTGGACAGGGCACACGGACGAGAATATTGTTCGCAATGCCCTCAATTTGGAAGGGGTACAGAGCATTGTAGCCACCGATGATTAACGGGGTGACCAAGTTTGCATTCGTCTTGAATATCTTTTCGGCAAAAGATTTAATGGTTCGACATGTGGATGTTAATCGCACATGCCTCATCGCCTCCGCGAAGCGAGCATCTGATTCATCCCACGCAAGGTTGTCGGAGTCCTGTCGGGCATCCATCTTGGATTTGAAGGCACACGTTGAGAGTCTGAGGGACTAGAAGCAAAAAGAAAATGAAGGGTTAAATGCGAAGGATGCAACATGCAAACAGATATGAGCAACGTCTAGATGTTGCTGGCCTCACAATTGGGCATTTACTACCTTAGTGGAGCCGAGATGTGCTGGTTCTACAGCAGATGGACGCCACAAGGCAGGTATCCCTCAGGCAACCCATTATTGCAGGGACTGGCCAGCTCACATCTGATGGGAAGCTAAGGGGTGGAGGCCCTCGTTAGTACATTCTATGACTCGGCAAGCATTGTTTGGCTGGTTGGCACAAAATTGTGGGCACGGCCCGTAAGCGCCCAACAGTATATATTTGACCACGACTACCTTTAGCATCGACGCCCAACAGTCCCATGCTTCTAGCCATTCAGCTGCTAATTTTTTGCTCGTTTCTTGCTACCTTTAATTCGAGTATTGCCTATCTGTACGGACGTTGAGTTAATCCACCATAGTGTGTCAGACTCTACAACGAACTGCTTTCGAAAATCATCGCACATGTTCCTAGAATGACGGAGTGAAGTACTGAGGACATCATACTAGACGCAATCTTTTAAACTCTGTCAAAAAAAAAGACCAATTTTCCCACCCGATCGCCTTTGTACCGCTTGTTGGCATCACAATAACTACAAACCAGATGGTATCCCTCATACGTCGTACATAAATAGCCAACGCCTTACTAAATGTTTAAAAGACTGGGTTAAGGTTTCTAAATTTATTTGTCAGAATTTTTTTTTTTTTTGACTTACTCAAGAAGCAATGTCTCTGTTGCTCTGGCTTTCTCCTTTTATCCCTTGTCATCCTGGTTCTCGATCGCTTAGCTAGTCTTGTTTCCTCCATACCCTATACGGAAAAACAATAGCCAAAAACAATTACATGATTGAGTCCCTGCAGCAGCAGCGAGGCTAGCAGCAGGCGTCTTAACTTTCACCGCTTCAACCTCAGTCAAATTCGCTACCTTCCTGCATGCATAGCGGCGCGATGTCTCCATGACGACCACCGCCCTTCGCCTCCTCTAGCATGGATTTAAGAGGAAAAAGTATTACGTGATTCGATGCCAAGTTTTCGCGATCAACAGGCTTTCTGGGGGTACCATGGTTGAAATGAAGAGTTCGAAGGTTCGCTTCAGAAGGGCCCATATCCAGGCATAATATTTGAACACTCATGCGAGTCTTTCAGTGGTTGGGCAAGAGTCACATTGTTTCCTCATCACTGTTTTTGACTTTTTGTCAAGATGCACTATTTCCTTCTCGGTAGAGAAAGGATAGATCAAATAATAGTGAACTAATCGAGTATGGAAGCGCGGCCACTCTTCCTGCAACCGAAAGGTCGAAATATCTATAGACCTATTCGGTTTGAATTCCGCTGTGGCAAGTTTCTACTTCTACGCATCAGGGACCCGTCAAGTCAAAAGCTGACTAATCGCCACCGAATGAGGAGAAAACTCCAAAGTAGTCAAAGACAGTAAGTATATAAATAAGCTGGAGGAAATAATTAGCATGGAATTCAGGAGTAAGATATTGTAGACGCGGTAATTATGATCCCAGCCCTTCAGAGGTTTGCCACCAACGGCCGGCTCGAGGTGAGAGGTTTTCCACCATTAACACAATCTGTGATATTTGTATGAAAACCTATTCACTGTAGTCATGCTTGCTCTCAGGTCACATACTTTTAAGTAGATAGCATAACTAAACGATATCAATATACGTGAGCTTGTCGCTCGAGCAGATCTACTGTGTGCGGTAACAACTGATACATAAATCTCTGCGCGTGATGCCTAGTGTCTCGCATCGTTCATGGAGGATCAATAATCGGATTCGAGAACTATTTTCAATCCTAAAAGAATTCATACCCGGCTGATGGTTGGTGGATGACATGCTGAACTACAAGCTGCAGAAGATGCTAATTGCATTCAAAAAGTTAGTCGCTCATGCATTGGTGAAAAGCAACTAATAAACAATTATTCAATTGATTATATAATTATAAATCTCACAGTGTGGCATACTGCGAGCTGGACATAATGGCGTCATGGCATTCCGTGTCATCCCGGGAGCCCGATTGAACAAGACAATCATGGAAGATATTTCATATGAGCATGACTTGAGCTTGATTCAAGGGGAAAAAACGGTCGATTTCAATTCAGATTGCAATTGACTAAAATGAATCAATGCCAACTAAATTCAAATGCATTTAATTCGTGGGACTTTTTCTCATCGCTCTACTTGATCATTCAGTCACCCATTTCCCTTTTCGGTATTCACTCCTTGAAGCTGCCATTTTTGCCACATCTGCAATGGTGCTGCTTCCCAGAATATCGAAAATTGCAATATCAGCCCGTAGCTCTTTCGAAAACCAGCTCCTGATCTCAACTGCCACAAGAGAGTCAACGCCATAGCTATTCAACGGCCTGGACTTATCAACATCTTTAGCTGTGAGAGACAACATTGTAGCAATTCTGTGGACGAATGTCTCCGTTACTGCCGCCGTAGCATCCTCAAGCGATGGTGCTGTTGCGAAAATCGTTCGAAAGTTTGCTCGACCCGTCGTTGTTTCCCCGGACCTGACAGTGGAGTCATGTATAGCCAGATGGCTGAATGAGGGCTTTTCAAGCCAATAGGCTGTGTCGTGTTCGCGCAGTTTAGCCGTGACATTTGCGCCGATCATTGGCTGACTCTGCGTCGGTGTCCAGCCCTTCTCTGGGGCGTTGCAGTAATGATCAAGAAGAGCCAAGAGCTCGGACTCGGTTACTGGATCCCATTCATCCCTTGGGTCCACTTTGTTACCCAGCCCCTTCTCCGTGTGCATGATTCCAAGAGATTTGAACATGCCCAGATCCAGCGATGTTGCATTTTCGCCAAGGCTGAGCCTATACTTTGCCAATGAGTCCAAGAAAGTATTGGCTGCAGCATAATTGCTTTGCCCTCGCAGCCCAACAACGCCAGATACTGAGGAAAACATGATGAAAAAGGCCATGCCACTTGGCAAAGCATGGTGCAAGTTCCATGAACCCTGCACCTTGGGCCGGAGAACTGCATTCCATGACTCCCAAGACAATCCCTCAAACATGGAGTCCTTCAAAACCATGGTTGCCTGAATGCAACCCTTAATCGGAGGCATATCTGACAAACACTCCGACAAGGCAGCTTGTAACGAGGCCATGTCGGCAATATCACATGCAGGTGTCCGTACGCAAACTCCCTGCGCATTAAGATCACCAACGAACGCCTGGGTATCGCTATTTCGGGCACCAGATCGAGAAAGTAAGATGAGATTCCTCGCGCCTCGTTCAACAAACCATTTTGTAACGCTCCGTCCCAGGCCACCAAGCCCACCTGCGATCACGTAGGTCGCTGAAGCTTCGAACGTGGATGTTGGCTTGGTATTCAATAACATCTTGATCAATTGTTAGTATAATAAATATCAGGGTGAGGCACTGCTAAAAAAAACTTACCTCGACATGATCATCAGGCCGGAATTCAATCACAATCTTGCCAGAGTTCTGTCCACCTTGCATGACACGGAATGCCTGTTCCATCTCTGACACTCCGTAGACCTGCAAAGGGTGTGAGGGGGCCAGTACCCCCTCAATAACCAATGGGTAGATGGCTCGCAACGCCTTCATACAAAGCTGCGGTCGTTCAATAACCATTGAGGCAATATCGATGCAGCTAAAAGTGACATTGCGGGCAAAGTAAAGCATGTTAAGCTTGCTTTGGCCAAGGACATCTTTTTTGCCAATCTCAATAAATCGACCATATGGCGCAATGCATTCCCATGATTTAGCCAGCTTTTCGCCAGATAGTGAGTTGAACAGAACGTCGACCCCTTGGCCGTTGGTGAGGCGCTTGATACTTTGAGCAAAGACGGTGTCGCGACTAGAGAAGATGTGTTCTGCGGGGATGTTGTAGCGACTCATCAGGAGTTCCTTCTTTTTGATGCTGCCAACAGTAGCAAAGATCTTTGCTCCCAAATGCTGCGCCACCTGGATGGCAGCCTGTCCCGTGCCTCCGGAACCCGAGTGAATGAGAATGGTTTCACCGGCCTGCAGCCTCGCGATCTCAACAAGTGAGTGCCAGGCCGTAATGTGTGTAACGTCAACTGCGGCTCCGGCTGCAAAACTCAGGCTTTCCGGTAATTGGCAAATATTCTCCACATTGGCGCGCACAAAAGTCCTGAATATCTTCAGAGCAATCACGGCCACGCGCATGCCCACTTTGAGGTCGTTGCAGTTTGACCCGATTCTTGATATGATTCCTGTGCAGCAGCTGCCCATGCCACTCAGGCCCCTGCGGCCCATGGCGATGAGCACGTCTCGGAAATTGAGACCAATGCATTGAACCTGCACCTCAATCTCATTTGGCTGTAGCTCTGGGCTTTGGGTTATATCCTCAGTGAAGTGCAGCGTGTTGAGAAGCCCTGGAGTCCCAACAGCCACCTCCAAGGCCTGAGCGCTTCCAATTCTCGCCTGTTTTCTTTTTTTTGGAAGTTGACGCTCATGAATGCTGCGGTTCAAGATTCTGGAGTCCACAACTCGATTGATGTGCAGGACACCATTGTGTTCGATATGCTCCCTCTCTGGGTTTTGGATTGTGAAAAGTGATTGACAAAGCTTAAAAACGTGATTCAACTGCCTGTTGTTAAGTGTGCCTTCGCATTCCAGCGAAACATACGCATAGGCCGAATTGGCAATTTCAGAATGCAAGACTCGAAACAAGCCCTCCACCAAGCGGAATGAGGGGCTGGGTGAGTCAAATCCGCCGCCTCTACCGATCCAAAGCACTTTGGATGCTTGGAGGAATAGCTTCTGGGTGTTTTGGAAGTCATTCTGGTTCGGGCTCTCCCAGAATGGCTCGCTGAGTTCTAGCAAAAATATAACCAGAGGGTCAGAACGAAGCAATTCTGCTGCCTTGTCCAGGGTTGTTGTCTGAATGGTCCAAGTTTCGGATGACCCAAGAGTTCGTTGAATTACTTCGGCAAAATGCTCTTGGCCTGAGCCGTGCACGACCAGCACGTTGCGGCTCTCTGGCTTTATTTCATTTTCCGAAACAGCCGTAGATATCATGACATTGCGCTCGTGATGGCTCAGATTGTTGTGGCCCGTTAATACAGGCTCACTTCCGGAAAACCCGGACCTCTTGAGCAGATCATTCCACTGCGTTTCCTTGATATACGGTTGGCATGCCAGGTGTTCACCAGAGCCTATGCAAGGTTGTGTCAGAAAGGAATTTCTCCCCGATGCTCCAGGAAATTACTCACATGGCCACCCATCTTCAAAAAGACCGAACACAAAGGCTCCGGGGTACTTCTCTTCTTTGGTACGCTCCAATAGGATGAGCTTGCCTCCACTAATAATTTTTAGCATTTGAGAGCGTCGAGGGCTGAGGTGCTTACGGCTTCAAAAGTTTCCGGCAATTTCCCAAGGCCGCTTCCAAATTGGTGCCATACAATACCTGCATTTCATTAGCCAAGAAACAGAATAATAATCCAGAGGGCATACCTGAGAAACTACAACGATATCGTATGTTCCACACTCAAATTTCTGAGATGCGGGATCGAGCTCAATATTGAGGGTTTTGAATGACATGAGTTTACCATAGGAGCGGAATTTTTCCTTGGATTTCGCCAAAATATCGTCCGATACATCTGTAAAGTCAAATGAACCACACCTTGACTTACCCTGCTCACCCTCTTCTGACGCTGCGATGGCCTTCAGGACATGCTGCGTCATAGCGCCGCCACCAGCCCCCACTTCGAGGATTTTGGCTCCAGGGTATTTGTGTGCGTACAGGTCGAGATAATTGCCAAGACGCTTTACACATGGTAGAGTTTTTAGCTGGTCATAATTAGCACAGGACTCTCTTGGTCACTATTTGGAGGAAATCAAAGTTTGTAGCGATGTGAGGAAGATACATGGGGGAGAGTGACGGTCAGATAAGGAAAAAGAAAAACCAATGTTTTACTCGTACTTACCAAATCCTCAGAAAATTGATCGTAAACGTCCGTAACCCCCCCGGGAAGAACGTCCCGGATTTGGATTTGGCCAGTCAGAATCTTTCCCAAATTCTGTCCTACAATTGTGAATATCTGTCCTCGTGTGTTGGCCTTGGAGACCGTTTCGGCCAAGTGACTGATATAGTCCTCATCAAGAAGACGATCTTTCCATTCCGTTGTGGTTAATGGAGATGTGGCATCCTGGAGAGATTCCATCTTTCGTAGCATCCAATCATGATACATTTTGGTTGTATGATCAGACTTCAGCTGATGATCCGGATCTCCCTCGATTTGCCGAAGCGCTCGCTGAATGAACGCCATGACGAGAAACTCCATATTGGTAGGGAAATCTACTGGCTTGCTCTCTTCCAAATCATCGGATGGGGGCAATGACAAAATGTCATCAATCAGCAAAAGATCCACATCTGGCTTCCACTCAATCTTATGACACCTAGCCTCAGAAGCTTGCTCTGAATCATCAGTAGCACCGCCAGAAACAGTGTTGGTCGCGTAGCCCTCTATGTCGATGAGCACGTCTCGTTGTTCTGTATCCAGAACAGCCATGCCGTATTTTGAACCGTGCATACCATGCGATTCCTGAACCATGTATCCCTTAATCTTATTGCTGTCGTGGTGACTCAAGCCTTTATTTGACACCCAAACGCGACTGAGCTGGACGGGAACTTCTGTCATCATTGTTTCGGTGGCTCCCTTGGAACGAATGCATGCTACGAGTTGCAGCATGGCATCCAAGACCGTGGGATGAACGGTGTATGGTTGAGGGGCCTCTTTATTCTCATACATTGCCCACGGAAATGTGTCGATTTCCGTGACCACATTAGTAGAACCATCATATGCCAAAGACGTGATAGGTCTGAAGGTAGGCCCGTATTCATAGCCGAATTTGGTTGCATGTTCATAAAAAGCCTCAGGGTCCAATTGGATGTCGCACTTCTGCAAGAGCTCTTGGTAGTGGAGAATATGTCTCTCTTTCCAGAGGCGAGACTCGTTGCCTTGGTCGATCTCTGAATGCTCAGTGGCATAGACCAGTTTAACAGATCCATTGCAGTTCTCAACCCAAGTATCATTGTCTTGGTGTCTTAAAAGGCGAAACTCAAACCACTGGGACTTTTCATCGTCCTGATCATCCTTCAGTCGAAGATGCGTATCGATTTCTACGCCTTGGGAATCGGCGGGGATACTCAGCGCGGTTCGGAAGTTCACGTCATTGAAGGAAAACCCGAGCAACTCGCGGGTGGGGTCTGATAGCTGTTTGACTGCTTCAAGCGCCATAATGAGCATTCCAGCACCGGGATACAAGATTGTACCATTGATCTGCGAGTGTTAGTCTATTATTCAAAGAAGCGCCGTGGCCGTCAGTTACCTTGTGGTCTCGAACCCATGGCAATTCCGTCAGACGAATAATTTGCCTCCATCTGGGTTCAAGATTATTCCAATCGTTACTTCGAGTACCCAGCAAGTCCGATCTGGGAAATTTCCTGAAGCGATTGTCCTTGCTAAGTCTGCTCTCGAACCAATACTTGTGGGTCTTGTTGAATGGGTACTGGGGCAACCCAACCAAACTCTTAAAGGGGGATTTAAATACCGATGCGTCGCAGTTGGCATTGACTCGACTCAAGTCTATGGGATAGCCCACGCAATAAAGATGACCAGCCGCTTCCAGAGTGCTCTGGACAGCCGAGACCTTTCGCTTTAACAGTGTTGTGTAACCACTTAGAGACTGGTCCAAAGAACGAAGAGTCTCTCGAATAGGCCCTTGCAGCGCACTGTGAGGGCCAATCTCCACAAATTGGTGAATAGTCTTGAAGCGACGATGGCTCCCATCTAGCTTCTTTTTCATGCCTTTGGATGAAGCTGAGGAAAGGGTTGTGATGGCACTGGAGAACAGGACCGGCTGGAGCAAGTTCTTGACCCAGTATTCAGGCTTCAAAAACTCCTCATTTGTGGCCCATGTTCCGGTCACCGAGGACACGACAGTGGGCAGGTTGTCCTTGGGTCTGTTATCGGAAGTAAGGTTGTTGAGACAAGCAAGGTATTCATCTGAGATTTCTTGCATCTGGAAGCTGTGGTAAGCAACTTCCACCTTCAACCTACGACAAAACACTTTGTCTTTTCCAAGAACGATTTGGAGATGGTCCAGGTGGCTGGAGTCTCCGGAAATAGTTAGACTTGTAGGGCTGTTCTCACAAGCAACAACGAGGCGAAAGGTTCCGAGCTCTGAAGTAACCGCATCAAGATACGGTTTCGCATCTTCCTTTGTTAGACCAACGGCCATCATGCCACCTTTCATCGTTGAATTTTGGACAAGTTTAGCGTTTAGCCGCCCGCGATGATAGGCAACTCTCCAAGCGGATTCACGGCTAAGAGCTTTAGAGGCGTACCTTTATCTTCCGTCAATAGGCATCAAGGTGGAGAAGAGGAAAACTTACGCGGCGGCGATTTCTCCAGAAGAGTGGCCAACAACCGTGGTGGGATAAACGCCAAAATGTTCCAACAAGTCAACTAACGCTACTTGGAGAGCAGTGCATAATGCTTGGGAAAACTCTGGCTTATTGATCTGACTCTCATTCTCTTCTTTAAGAAGCTCATCTATCACCAGCCTGTCAGCTTCCCATATAACCGCAGATGTAAGGGCCTTACCTAATGCGTTCCAAGAGCAACCAAGATGTCCGAAAAATGTGGCAGCGTCGACTATAGACTTCTTGAAGATTGAATATTGAGCGAGGAGTTCTCTTCCCATTGCATACCATTGCGCGCCTTGCTATAGTTGGAGGAAGATTAGAAAGATTCAACTAATAGGTAAGTATACATACTCCGGTGAAAACAAACGCCAAGTTTGACGACTTGGTCGCTTTTACTGGGCCAGAAATTTCATCTGCAATGGAAACCAAATTTGCATCTGTCCCCACGGCAAAGCTTCGCCATGGTAAGTGTGATCTTCTGTTGGATAAGGTGTGGGCGAGGTTTTGAAGATATGCCTCGTCCGTCTCCTGTAACCAAGGGCTGGCTGTGAGGTATTTTTCCCACACATTCTTGATGCGTTTCATACCATCTTCATCCGCTGTAGACCATACCAATAATTTGGCCCCTCGCACCACACTATCGCCATCAATCGCGGTCCTACGAACTTCGCTGCTCGTCCCCTCTAGGAGACGATTGAGACTCTGTGGGGATGGCGGTTCGGGAACTGTGTTATGGTTACCCGTCAAACCGTACTTCAACAGGCAATTATAAGCATCATCCAAAACAACGTGGCTGTTTGCACCACCAAATCCAAATGAGGATATCGAAGCTCGACGCAAACCGCTTGATGGCCACGGCACCGGTTTGGTAGGAACCTGCTGCATGGTCAATAATATCGCCGCCCCGCATATCGTATGAAACTTACCCTCAGATTGAGAAATTCGGCATCAATCTTTGGATTGAGCTTCTCAAAGTTGACACTCATCGGGGGAATCACACCCTTCTCAAGGGCGAGAATTGCTTTGATCACGCCAGGGAGTCCGCTGGCTCCTTCAAGGTGGCCAATATTAGATTTGACAGATCCGCTATTATGATGTCTTAGCTTCATCCTCTACCAGCGTTGATCAATAAACTCGGTGCTTACATGTAAAGTGGATCGCTAGGAGATCGGAATGAGCGGAACGCACTGCCGATGGCAGAGGCCTCAATAGGGTCACCAACGGGAGTTCCTGCAACTTTTTAGCACCCCTCCATACACGAAATCTACTGTCCACTTACCGGTTCCGTGTGCTTCGAAATATCTCGTTGCCCCCATATCGAGTGAGGCTTTTGTGTATGCATGACGAATCAGAGCTTCCTGGGACTTTTTGCTGGGTTGGGTAATGGTGCTGGTCTTGCCATCTTGATTTGAGGCAGAAGAACGTATCACAGCTCGGATTGTGTCATTATCCTTGACAGCCTGCTCAAGAGGTTTTATCACCAATACAGCAAACCCTTCTCCTCGGGAGTAGCCGTTGGCACGGTGATCAAAGCTGAAGCATCGGCTATCTTTTGAGAGGGCTCCAATATTGCTCATATGTTGACCTGTGCCGATTGACAATAATAAATTGCCCCCACAAGCAATGCCCTATTTTTAGTGGTAAGCAAGGTGCATTATGTTCAAAGTGTTGGAATGGTCCTACCATGGTGGAGTCGCCATTCCAGATTGACTGACACGCCAAATCCAAAGCCAACAAACTACTTGAACAAGCTGTATCAAGATTGGCGCTTGGTCCTAGAAGATTAAAGAACCAACTAATGCGGTTTGCGAAGAAGTTCATGGCATTTCCAAGCATGTGGTATTGGGCTGGCATTACGGGATCCAGGTCCAGAAAATTACCGTAGTCGGCGTTGCAGCAGCCTGTGAAGACACAAGTCTTGGTATTAGAAATATGTTCAGTTGACATTCCCGCATCCTCAACAGCATGATACACCGTCTCAAGCAAGAAACGCTGCATCGGGTCCATTCCAGTGGCTTCATTGCTGTTAATAGAAAAAAATGGCGCGTCGAACACGCTGAGGTCGTCGTTGATGAAATGAGCTTCCCGCATAGGCATCGCGTCCAATCTATCAACGTCCGGGTGATACCATGCCGAGATATTCAAACGGTCTTCTGGGTAACCTTTTGTTGCACATCTCCTCGACATGAGCATGTCCCAAAATGCTTCGGCCGTCGATGCATCCTCGGGAAGCCGCATGGCCATTCCGACGACCGCCAACGGCGGAAGTTCAGAACCCCCAAGTTTTGAATCCATGTGAGAAGCCATTGGCTCTGATAAGATTTCTTTTGTGACTATTTCCTGACATTCGATTGCAGCGAGAGCAAGATGATTATATCAACTACAACTTTCTCGTATCATCAATCATCACAACGGATCCTCTCACCCTTTTGACAAAGTTGGGCAGCACCGGCAACACCGAAAGCTATCCCGCCGCTACTGCCGCTCTAGATGATCACGAGGCCCGTCAAGAGAACTAAACAAGACATCGGTCAGGCCTTTTGTCCAGAAATGGTAGCTACAGTTGAGTATAGTTCCGATAGTGGCAGGATTGGCGTGCCCCTTCAATAAACTCCACTTTGCCACTCGTGTCCAGACCGTATTCTAAATATCGGCCGGATTACCGGCGTGAAGAAAGACCTGGAAGGACTTCTGGGACATGCAGACGAACTTGGACGCGGTCCAGAAATCCAGGCATGCAGTAGTACACGACTAAGAGTAAGTGGAGCGCAGGAAAAAAGACACTAATGAGACATTGAGATAAGCCGGCCTTGGTACACGAATGATCCGCTTCCAATATGTGTTTAACCCTATTGGTACCCAGTGGCTATTTGAGGGGACATACTATTGGATATTTTGATGCGTTTGGTGTGGATGAACCATCACTGGCTTGGTAGCAAGCTCAGCTCAAGCTTGACCCACCCGGTACATTACCCTAATGGATCGCGATACTGATTGGTCTATCAATCAATCTTTTGACGAGAAAATGCATGTAGAACCTTGCCTACATCTCAAGAGGTGGGTCTAGCTGCCGCGCCAAGAACCATTAGCAGTCGTTGGTTGCCAGCGCCTTGAAGCGCGGCAGAAAGCGAGCGGGGTCACCATCACCGAACAAGACTACTGCAACCTAAGGGTCTGAATCTGGATACTGTCTCACATTTTTGCGAGATTTTTATGTCGCTATCCCATCAGGTAGGCGGCACGGCACGGCACGGCACACGTTTTAGCGTCTCCAATTCTTTCTCAATACACCCACAATAGCACCAGGCGAGACAGATGCATCGAGAACAATGTCCACGTCAGCACAGCTATCTTTACCCGATTAAACTAGGATGCCAAGTGGGTACGAACGATTCCGGCTACCTGGCTTGCTACCTAAGCTGTAAGAAGCAGCCATCAAGAGAGCCAAAAACAGCAAATAGCTGTCTGTCTGTTGTATTAGATTGAAACCTGGGCTATTACCGTCAATTGATTGATTTCTGAAACTTGGACGCCTCTTCATGCGATTACTTTAGCCGTCTGACTGTATCCGTACTCAACTCAGTTTTCAAAATGCGCTTTCTTTGGTAGGCCGAACTTCACCCCACAGACTAAGGTTATTTTAACACGAGCAAAGCCTCCATGGAACTGGCACCAACTCAAAGGTGAGTATCATGGCTTGGTTACAGTGGTGCTTCAATTTCTAACGGACTCATTATTTTCCGCCAGATTTTTGAGATGCAAACGGGTAATTGTCATGAGCCCTCCTCTTCAACTTTCACTAACTAGATCAGCTGCCATAAGATATGAGTTGGGTAACCATCATGAATATGACTTCGTCGAGGGCACCGTACTAAGCGAGCTTGATCCTGGTAAGATTTTGACGATGAAAATGCCATGGGGTTTCACAATGCACCAGGTCGGGGGATTAACAAAAAGCAGAAATTAGGGCCTTAATTGCGATCGAAGGCGATACATACGCATACTTCGACTCGTCTTTTGAATCCAAGCTCAAGGCCATAAACGATTTGACTTCACTGCTGGAGTTTGACGGGCCATACGATGGTGTCATTGCCTTTAGCGCTGCTGGTACACTTGTCACAACCTGGATGCTTGACAGGATCAAAAGAGGGCAATCGCTTCATTTCAAGTGCGCCATTTTTCTTTCTGCATCCACGATCCCTCATTCTATTGAGAACTCGGAAATGGTCCCTGTTTCCCTTGAGGAAGTAGCAGAAACGATTCCTATCCCTACCGCACACGTATGGGGATCGGAAGACCACTGGGATGGTGCCGAAAAAATTGTCACTATCTGTAAGGCTGATCAGAGATCGGTCTTGATACACAGCGGCGGACACGAAGTACCCGACTTCAAGGCCAAGGAGGCATTGATAGGCACAGTCAACATGATTAACCGAGCCATTCAACGAGCTGAGGCTTTGGAAGCGTCTGCTTGATTTTTTCACGGATTGAATATAATTAATTTTGAGGTAGCATGTATCAATTACTCGCACTCAGGTTTATTGATAAATTGCTTTTTGCCAGTGTCGTGTAAAGTTTTACACCTCAGATAAGGGTCTTTTCCAAACAACCAAAGCCCATTCTGAAATTATTTTATGCAAGCCTTAATATGCATGAAGATGGAACAAAGCATTGATAGGCATTCTATCTTGGTCTATTCTCAAGGAGGACTCAATTCCCAAGGAGACTGCATGAAGGCGTGGCCCAGTCGCTGGGTCCCACTGGGTCCCGCAAGCTGCGGAGATTATACCATAAACCAATTATATCCTATTAATTCAAAGCCTCAAATGTCTCAAATCCGTCGCTGACCGACCGCAAGTAAATTGAAATAAGAATACCTGGGTTCTGTCTGCTCGCGTCTGCCGTCATTGGAGGGTGGATTAGTCGGTGTCTACGCGTCATTTTCTCAACAAACGATCCCCGAATAGCTCAGTTGGAAGAGCGTTGGGCTGTAATTGATGGAATGCCACCTGAAGGTCACCTGTTCGAACCAGGTTTCGGGGAATCAGCTTTCTTTTTGGCGATGTTGAAGCATTTTCAATATTTCGCGCAAATTTGCCTTCTGCTACATAATCGTGTAACTCAATGGCTATATCCCCTTCTTTTTTTCTTTTTTTTACCTGAGTTTATCAAAGAACCAGACTTTCGGAAAATCAATCTGTTTCCACTTTTTAAACACGACAAGCGCAACTGCCTGCTCATTATCGATCCTGCTTACTGGCTGCCCCTACGCCCGTCTCAAAACAGAGAAAGATTTCAGAGTATTTTGTTTCTTTCTTCTTCTAATTATTGCTTGCATATAAATCGACCATGTAGTTTTCAGTAAATTTGTTGATTTCAATTAGACACCACATACACCACATCTCTCAGATTTGTCTTAGAAGCTAGTTCGTTCGCTTTGAATACAGAACTACTATGGAATACCTTGGAAGGCTCTCCCACAATTCAATCTGCCCACGTCATTACCGTGTCTACAATTTCAAGTGACATCAATGATCTTGTTTTTGGGAATGGATATTATCAAAGCAGCCTTGAGCATGTGACTTTAGAAGTTGATTTGTAAATTTCCCCAACAGCAAAATGAAATCAAAACACGTTGTTTTTGGTATTTAATAGAACGAATACCCGCAACCCATTGTTCCAGTCTCCGCGGTATTGCTGCTACCAAGCATCCCATCGCACATAAAAGGAGCATAGCCTAATTTCCACATGACCGACATGGAAGCAGCGTGAGGATTACGTCACGTGTCGCTACCAACTATTCATAAGCACGACGTGGTGATCCAAATCAGGCCACCAAGCTTATCACATACGAAATACCGCGTGAGAGAGTTATTTAATCTACTGATTTCGTACGCGCCCACGCCTTGGATCCGACCGCGTGCGATAATGCTTTTGATAATTCAATCAATCTTCTTCTGGATTTGGAGACGATTTCAAGCTCTCAGGGGGTTAAACACTCGCATCTTGACCAGCGATGACGTTCCAGACGTCGATCTCTCAGGGAAATGGATTATAATATCCGGAGCCAATAGTGGAGTTGGCTTCGAAGCCGCAAAGCACTTCTCCAAGCTCGGTGCCAACCTGATCCTTGCTTGCCGCAATCCTCCCTCCTGGGAAGTACATCCCAGCGTTGCCGCTCAAGAATGCCAATCTATTGCTGCCACATCGGGGCACTCTTCGATGATTGAATGGTGGGAAATCGAAATGACCAGTCTCGGTAGTATACAGGCCTTTGCACGACGATGGCTGGATACGGGCCGTGTCCTAGACATCCTCTGCAATAATTCCGGGATTGCCGACTGGGGCCCTAAAGATACGGTCTATACGGAAGATGGGTTTGAGCGCGTCCATCAGGTTGGTCGATGATTTAAAAGACGAAACTCAGATCTAATGACAATAGGTGAACTTCTTATCGCACGTTCTTCTGACACTGATGCTGCTGCCCTCCATCGCCCGGTCTAGGGAGCCACGCATCGTTTGCACAACCTCGGTGCTGCACCTTTTGGGTGAATTCGACCTGGAGCATGTCAACGCAGAGCCAAAAAGAGGTAAAAAATATGCCAACAACAAACTTTATTTGCAGATGTGGCTCTCTGAGCTTCAGTCAAGGTTTTTAGAAAACGACAAATACAAACACATCACAATCAACGGAATCCATCCTGGTTATGTTTATAGCAGCATATGGAAGCGATTGCCCAACACAAACTATCCCGACAGATTTGGATTTATGGATCGCTTGGTCAGTAGAACGGCGCTCAACAACCAGCAGGGGGGCCTGGCTATAGTCAATGCCGCGACTGCGCCTCGATTCGGTTACAACTCTGAGGAGCGCAGCACCAGTACTTCCAGCCAAAGTGGCGGTAATTACATCAACAGAATCTGGGAAGCACCACAGTCACCCATTTGTCGCGATGAGGCAGCGAGGTTGGCATTGTGGAACCTGGTGGACAGGGAACTAAAGCTCACTGAGAAGGGGCTGCTGGATGTTTTTGATTAAGTCTCAGTTGGTACTATTTCATATCCATGTGCTGAATCGAGTACTGTTTGCTATTCCCCAGGCTATGCTTGAGCGCCGGGCCAGTCATTTCTACACTCTGTGGTCAAAGAAGAGATAAAAGTGTCCCAGTTTGATCAATATCTCGGAAATATGTCCCCATAGCTGCACAAATTCAGGTAATAAATTGACCATATTCTCGCTTCCAACCTCAGTAGCACTTTGGGAGTCAGCGCGGCCTTGCTGTTGATCACAGCGCTTGCCAGAAACCTGCTGAGTCTAAAATCATCGAAATTGCCTCAGTGGAGATGTTACTTGACATGGATTATCGGGCCGGTTCCCGTCGGACACTGAGCGATTCGTGCCGAAAGTGGGCACGGATCCAGAAATGTCAGTCGCTTGGATTAGATTACGGATAGTGAGTCTCCGATCTGTTTTCTAAGAATCGCCAGATTTGACTTTTTCTCAAGTACTTGTCGGGACATTTGCGTGGCTTTCTGCGCAAAATCACAACGCGAGTTAAATCGGGTTTTAGACACCAATGCATGAAGCACAACTCTTCAGCTGCAAATATAACTCTTGATAACCCCTTTTTTTCAAGAATTTGAGCAAGATCCTAAAAATGAACATCCAATAAACCAAAAGCAAGCAACTACGAAAACAAAGCGGCCGCACTGCGGGGATTCAGATGACGCCTTGGCACCTGATTTAGCCTAATGTTGGCATTTGATATTCCAAACACCGGAACTTCACTGAGGAAGCGTAGGTTTTCAATTAAGTTATTCCTTGGAATAATATCACGAAATTCCCACGAATTAACTTTCCGACTTGAAAATTGGTTGCTCTGTAAAATTTAACATATGTAATAGGGATGCCTACTGGTGAAAACCCAACATTATAGTTTGATCAAGTTCGATCCTAATCACTTCCCCAACATGCCCTCTCTCTTAACAAAGTTTCTTATTGTTGCCAGTACCGTCGCCGGTCTTAGTACCAGGCCACGCCAGGAACATGCCCCTGTTGCTCATCGAGCAGTTGACTTTCCCAGCAGCTTCCAGTGGAGTTCCAGCGATGTTTTGGTTCAAGCAAAAAATGACGGTCGCAACATTGCGGGAATTAAAGACCCCACAGTTGTCGAGGTGGATGGCACGTATCATGTTTTCGCCAGCACTGCAAAGGACGAGGGCTACAACATGGTCTATCTAAACTTCAAAGACTTTGGCCAAGCTGCATCGGCCGAGTTTCATTACCTGGACCAGAGCCCAATCGGTTACGGCTATCGAGCAGCGCCGCAAGTCTTCTTTTTCGAGCCACACAAGCTTTGGTACTTGATTTACCAGAACGGGAATGCTGCCTACTCTACAAATGCCAACATAAGCAACCCCTCCGGTTGGAGCGCACCCGCCAATTTCTTTAGCGGCGTTCCGGACATAATCAGCCAAAATATTGGCGACGGCTACTGGGTTGACATGTGGGTAATTTGTGATGATAAAAATTGTCATCTGTTTTCCTCCGACGACAATGGCCACCTATACCGCTCACAAACCTCCCTTGACTCCTTTCCCAATGGTATGGGCGATACCGTCATTGCAATGTCTGATTCAAACAAGTACAATTTGTTTGAGGCTTCATGCGTGTATAGTGTTGAGGGAGGTGGCTATTTACTGCTCATTGAGGCATTTGATTCTTCCGGCAATCGATATTTTCGATCATGGACATCAACCAGTCTCACCGGCACTTGGGATGCACTTGCAAACACCGAGTCCAACCCATTCGCGCGTTCAAACAATGTCAAATTCACAGGGTCTACCTGGACTAGTAGTATTAGCCACGGGGAGCTTGTGCGCACCAATCTTGACCAGACCTTGACCATCAACCCGTGCAACCTTCGTTTTATGTATCAGGGTGTCGATCCAAGCGCAGCTGGTAGTTACAACGGTCTGCCGTGGAAATTGGGTTTGCTTACTGCCACCAATTCAGCTTGCTAGATCATATGCGTCATCAACGGGACGAGGAAATTATAATATTAACACTATAACCTCGATTGCGATGAATTCCTGCTCTAAAGTCGTTGAAATTGACAATATTAGAAAATCCTACCAATTTTGATTCACACCCACGTTGGATACCAAGGTTCTGCATTTTCTCACTTCTCATCTAACTTGAGCGAGACTATGATCCAACATCTGCTGGATCTTGCGTTCATGACGTTATAAAACTGAATATCCTGAATCGTCTCCCCAGGTTGGAGTCTTAAACCCCTGCATCATTCTGTGGGCAGATTCTACGCTTAGCCGTAAAAGGGAGATGTGGCCTGCGTGCTCAGAGCACCACGCCTTGCCAATCCTCTCACCAGAATGCCCAGCAAATTGCTTTGAACTTGAATGGGAATCGGAACATCTATGGCCTAAATGGAGCTAGTGGAATTTCCTTGGGTAGCCAAGTCGGGCTTTGTATGGTTTTTTCCATTTACCCTCTTGCGAATAAAATGTTTTAATATGAATGTATATTTCTTGTACCTTGGTCATTAACTTCCGTTGCATCTCACCAATAATAGTGCAATTCGTTCTCAGCCCGCTTTAAAGTTTGCTTTCCGCTGCAAGGTGTCCCTTCTACTTCACGAATGACAGGTTCATTGCTACCATCCGTAAAGGACATAGACCCAGTCAAATCTTGCTAAGTGAATTTAGCCGTTCGAAGAATGGCTTGAAAAAAGGTTATCAAGACATGTGGCTGTATTTACACTGCTAGTACATGAAACCCCAGCATTCTAAAGGAGTCTATCCAACTCGGTGTATCCAAGCCATGCTCACTCATCTGATCATATCTCCTCCATATTTTCTGGATGATATCCCATTGCTTGCTAATATTGCCAATATTATACATCTCTACTCTTTCCCACCACCTCTTCAAAGGCTCACGATCTTCCCCAACGGCCTCACATGAAGCTATGAATCCCGGCCATGTGATTGGTGCCATCACCCTATCCTGAAATAACTGTCCTTTTGCGTCTTCCGATGCATGGATTTGTTCGGTTACATATCGAACATCATCCACGAGATCTTCGGAGCTGAAATTTTGTATGCGTCTATAGTAGTAGATGAGGGCAGCGCGATGCCAAGCATTTGCTAGTCGTGTGAATATTGTCAACATGATGCTGTCAGCCTGTGGAATGGACATGATCTTCTCGGATGAGAGCTTCCACGCGATGAGCCTATCGCCAAGTGCCTCGCATGCTTGCAAGAGTTGATCCGGGACTGGTTCTGCGGGTCGGTCATGAAAATAGGCCAAGCGCTCTGCAAGACTACACGTCTCCTGAATCGCGCCTGCGATAGACGGTGTGATGCCATAAATGTATTCATAGCAATTACTGGATCGAACCAGAAAGTCATCCGAGGATGGTTCAATGTACCCAAAAGATTGGGCAGGCTGAAATGACGTGGTCCGAGCAAGCATGGTCAAGAAAGCGCTGATTGCGTTGAGCTTCTGAGTCGGGCGACTCACAATTCTCCATCGCCTCCTTAAATGGCGCAATTGTGTGGCCGCATTAATATGAGCTATAAAGTCATTTCCATCTCCAGACATGGTCTCGTAGAGTGTTAGCATGTGTTAAAGGTGGAGAGTAACAAAACGAGACTTACGCCAATACTGAGAAGGGCCAACATTGCTGTCATGAAGATTTGATAATCCTCACCAGGCATTGCGGCTTCAACTGCAGCCTGCAAAAAGTGGATTGCTTGGTATCTATGTTTAATACCAAGGCGCTGGTATTTAGTTTCCACGTTGCTGCAGTTCCAAATGTGGAAGGCCGAGGAAGAAAGCAGCGAGTGATAGATTGCCGAATAAACCAGAGCCTTGGAAGTCTTGGGATCTGATCTGCAGATAACTGATCCTTCCAGCGCAGTTGAGAGATAAATACCACGAAAGACGTTTTGGGCATGAATTATTGGCTGCATAAGATCAGCAATATGGGTATTATAATGGTTGATGAGCAAGTCGGCCTGACTATCTTCAAAGAGACTTGTCGAAATATGTTGCATCGAAATGTTCGATGAAGTTGAATTTGATGAAGTCAGGGATGAGCAAAATGACTCGGCAGGTGAAATAATGTCGCAATAGGAGGCTTGGTCTACATGTTCTCGCAGTATCTCTGGAGATGCGCCCTGTTCTGTTTGGTCTTGTTCTATAGCATCGAGTACGTCAACCCCTGTCACTCCACATCAGCACCCAATTTGATTCGGCTGGATTGGACTTTTTCTCCTACCATCTGTCGGGATTAAATCCAGAGCATGCTGCACATCGGGCGAACTTGGTGTTTGAATAACATGAGAATAACTAATGGGCGGAAAATTATTATTTTTGCTTAGATCACCAGCTAATGAGTCTGTGATTGAGAAACACGATGTGTTTGAGGCGTTGAGAGTATCCACGTGTGGTCGCCGGCCATTAATAGTGACGGGGAATGCGGTGAATGGGCCCCTGGCGGACTCGATGGCGGATTCTGTATCATTGTCGATATTGGCCAGGAAGCCGTCAATATCTTCTATTCTGTATCGATTACCTCCTTCTTCATCTTTCTAGAAGTTAGACTACCCATTCCAAAGCAAAAATCAGCCTCATCTTACCTAGCTTGATTGTTCTTCGCCCTTGGTTGGAGGGAGCCGGAGCTGCAAGTGGGTCTGATATCCATTGCAGACGGACATCGTAACCTCCACAAGCAACACCCTTCTTCTCGCAATTTTTACAGGCCCTTGGCCGCTCGTCGCATCTGATTTTCCGCGCCTTGCACGTCCAACAACTGCCCGACTTAGCTCGCCATAAAGCACCGGTGAGGTAGTTCAAACATACCCCTTGAAGGAATTGGGCCTTGTCGACGATGAATGGGACATGGCTATCACAACTCGGACCCTTTATCTTGACTTGATACGAGAAACAGCGTCCCCTCGGCCTTCTCGCGTCAGGCCTTGCGTCGTTCCACACGGGCCGGCTGATGTTGAGATACCGTCCAAGGATGGTGCGGAGTCGGTGCGCGTTTTGTCCTGGATTTCAAGGCATCAACCATGCTGGGCAATCTCTGCTAGGCGCCATTTAGTAAGTGATGGCCATGGGTTTTCCTCGTAAAATGACAGGATACTTTGAGCTGTATTTCGATATGACTGTTCAAGCCTGATAAAATCAACTACCCGGCTGAGCAGGATCATATGAGGCATGCTGCCGGCAGCTGGAGGTTCACCAGTCCACATTAGTTGCTTTCATCACTCACAGCCGCCTGCGCGCCATCGAGAAGGATGAGTGCAAGAAATAGCAATACATATTGAGTAGGCACGTCCTCCCATCCAAGATGAATGTATGGATGAGATTATGTCTTTGGTCAAATTACTCACAGATATTCGAGCGGCAGAAATACAGACTGGGCGGCGCCGAATTTACACTTTCTAGACATCTAATGCATCGAACTGCCAACTTACATTAGCATTGCTCTCAGTCTAATCATATGTTTCAATGCCCAGATTTTCAAAATTGATCTTCTTTTATTTAATTGACAAATAGTTGACAATTATTGCCATTCAATAATCTCGATCCCACGACCAAACCTATTGTTGAGTACTATCTATGTTTCACCACTGTGCAAGGTATCAGCAAGAAAGGCTTAGATAATTCTTTTTCCAATTAGATTTTACCAGCCTTCGGGAAGGTTGGAACACAAGTTTATTATTAGGAAAGGAGGAAGGAGTCTGCGATAGTTGCTCCACACTCGCAAATTCTCCACAGTACAACAGCTGATGACTTGGGCTTGAAAGTTGGTCCTCTCTTGGCTCTCCCGGCACGCTAATTACCTAACAATAATTCCCATCCTTGTTTGCCTTCAATAATCCCAGCCGCGAACCCTACTCCCACGCTGCAAGCGAACCTTCGCAGCTAGCAACTGTCCGTTAGCATTCAATTTACAGTGACACACCCTAACGCCTGTGCGAAATGAGTATAAAGACACAAGGCCATCGATGCCTGTATGCTTTTACAAAAACTGGGCGTTCTTTACTTCCAAATTCTTTTCATATTAAGCTCTTCTTCGACTCGCTGAACCACAACGGCATGGACTCATTGTTGAATCTTGGCAGTCCTAAGGGACATGAAAACCTAGAAATAGTTCTAGATCATCACTATACGTCCAAAGTATACGGAACAGGCTCCTGCGTTTCCGGAAACATAAATATTTTTGTGGGGAAGGACCTGGCATTTGACTCTGTGAAAATAATCTTCACGTGCGAAGTTCTGATCCGCATTCAAGAGATAACACTCACGTCCCGAACCACACATCGCCTTCTGAGCCTCGAAATGCCGATTCATGACTCTTTATATCCTTCGCCCAAGATTTTGACAAGCACTAAACCATTTACCATTCCATTCAACTTCATAATCCCTAATCACCTCACCACAGAAGCTTGCCGCCATGACGTTTGCTCTGAGGGCGTACGAGAACATCACCAACGTTTGCCACCGACCATGGGAGAATGGGAAGAAGACGACATGTCACCCGTCATGTCGCGCATTGATTACAAAATCAAGGCATTCATCATCAAGCCTGACACTCCTTCCCACTCAGAATCCAAACCAATCATACAAAGCAAGACAGTGAGAGTCCTGCCGGCCTACCCCGAGGATCCGCCGTTGGGCATAGTCGATAGCGACACGCTGTACAAGGTTGAGACGGGCAAAGCTCTCCGTCACGCGCTGTTCTCCGCATCCATGGGACAGGTCAAAGGATTAATCAAAGCTACCGCAACTCAGCCTAGCATGATCCGGCTGAACGCGGCGGGGCGCGGGATGGGAAAATCTTCTGTCTTGATCAGCCTCACCTTTGAGCCATCCAGCGTTGAGGTCCTCCCACCACTTTTCAACTCAGCTCATGTTGCGATTGAGTCACAAACATGGTTCAGTAAACAGCCCGAGGAAAATTTACCCAACCTGGGGACCCCGGCCATGCATTTTGCAGCGACAGCTTCGCTCGGCACGACGGGTTTGCAAAATTCCTGCTGGGAGCAGCATGTTGACCCAGATTGGCAACAAAATTCGAGGGCGGCGCGTTTCTGTCCCGTGTTTTACACCGCGGTCATCAATCTTCCTTTCACTCTGCCCAGCGCCGAAAAGACTTTCCTACCGACTTTTCATTCATGCCTAGTCTCCAGAACTTACACCGTCAAGGTGAAATTGACCGTTGACAAGGTTAGCCTGAACATTGTTGTGCCACTGCAAATAACAATAGAGAAACAAGATGCGCCGGACAAGACCGACGATGATCTCCCAAGCTTTGATGCGGCGACAAATTACTGGGGATCGAAATCTTGATCAGTCCCAAAGGGGTTCTTCACACAGTATCCAGAATTTCCGTGCAAGTTTGATTGTGTAAATGGGACTCGCCTCGGCATTCGCGGATAGAAAGGGTTGGAATACAGTTGGGAAGTTTGAAAATATGCCATCACATGACAAAAGTCAACCAATGAACAGGATTCATTAGATAAGGCTCCAGACTCCATACCGGAGGTACAAGACACCGGCTCCACAGTCGTGCAACTGCAGAGTTTACGGTCGGTTTTTTGAGACTTTGGAAAGTTTAATCGTACTGTTGAAGCAAAATGAGCCCCAAAGTGCCGTCAAGTGGCCCAAACTGAGCAGAGAGCGGCGTGCCATTGACTCCCTAAGATGATAGAACCAATCAGCTTCAGAGCGGGATAATCAGCCAATGAGGGGGTGTGATTTACGCAGGTCCAAGCGTTAGGTGGGGCTCGGACTTGATTTCCTTGGTGTCCAAAGACAGTTAGTGCAGAATCGTGTCCCGTCCCACCCGAACGGTACGAGGACCAGTGTCACGAAAAGACTGTGTCATGAGCAGATGACATATGACCAGAACATGAAGCTTGTAATTTTTATTCTCATGGTGGGCCAGCCAATAGATACGCGTAGTACATGGGTCATGTCATTTTAGGATGTTTACTGTCCCAAAAGTTATGAACGAACTGGGACACCAAATTTGCGAATGAAAACACTGTCATCATCTTAGTGGATTGTTTATTCATTTACTACGAGCCTTGATCTCTCTCCGCTCTCGGACCATTTCGGCAATCTTGCTACCCGCATCAGTCTGCAGCCTGTCAAAGCCTTGAATGACGCCTTCAGAATCGCCCTGGCCCATTTCCTGACTCATCTTGAACTTGCCCTCCATCTTGTGGATCTCTATCTCAACGCCGATAATGGCCTTCTTCAGCAAGCCAATATAGTTCTCGGGCGCGTCGGAGACCTTCCATGGTCCTGGGCTGTCACCCTTGCCATCGTAGCCCATGATGCTTGTCTCGCTGTGCTGAGACAGGTCGTGGATTTGCCGCCCCAGGAAGTCGGCCGTCTCGGTCGACTTGGTGTCAATGTAGACTTTTGCGCGGCCGTAAACCTGGACAGCAGCGTAATTCCAAGTAGGCACCACTTTCCCGGTGGCCGGCTTTGTCTCGGTGTAGAACTTTGGGGTAACGTAGTGGTGTGCAGCCGAGGTGAATATGACGAGCACGTCGTGCTCTAAAACGTTGGCTGCGGAGCTGGGAGATTTCTGCGCGTCCATTTCCTCAATAATTGCCTTGCTTTGGGGGTTTTGTCGAGCCAGGTGACCTCTCAGCCGCCCAAGCTCCGTCTCGCTTCCCTCATCCTCAACATCGAGGACGAAGGGAATGTGGCTTGACTGTAAAAAAGGAAACGAGGAGGATGAAATGGCTGTTGTAAACAATCCCAATGGGTTCTCTCGCACAATCCGGCGCAGGATGCGCAGATCGGCCTCGGCGTGAACTGCTCGAATATACATTTTTTTTTGGGAAAGAAATAACTTAAAAACACCGTGGTGCTTGGTCAAGTTGGGGCAACGCGCTGGAGCCTTTTTAAGGTGTTGACTTGGGAGCCCAAAGATTGAGCAATGTGAGTCTTCGGTACGGAATAGGTTAGCATAGCCAATTACGAATCATTCACTTATGTCAGTCTAATTAAAAATTAGGCGTCACTGTATTCGCCCTTAGAAAAGTGCATGGCGGACCCGGCGTCCGGCGGCAGATCCGACGCTGAGCCGCGGGGTGAATGTTTGGAGCCGGGCAAACAGGCCGGTGACAAAAATTCTGCCATGCCAGGGGAGCGATGCCGGTCCGGGTAATTCTGGGTCATCGATTAGCCAGATCCTCTCTCTCAATCCACCTTCCATTTTCACAGTCGGTTACGAGCTGTGTGGATTGCTGCTACTGTTGCAAATCACAGATAAATCCAAGGCATGCTGCTCACGATAAGCAAGATTATTTTATTCGCCTTTAATACCAACAGTACCGTCTATAATCTATAACTCCTTCAACATAATGTAATCCGTCTGCACAACGGGACCAATGACAAAGTCATGGTCCCCAACCTGCTTGTAACCCCATTTTTCGTACGCCTTGAGCGCTTTGTGGTTTTCCTCCCACACGCCAAGCCATATGTTCTTGAACCCCTGCTCGCGCGCCATTGCCTCTATTCTATCCGACAATAGACGCCCAATCCCCTGGCCGTGGGCCGACGGGTGAACGTAAATTCTCTGCAGCTCAACCGTGCTTTCGACGTGCTCTATGCAGGGCTCGCCGCTGCCCCGAGTGAGATAGGCAAAGCCCAGAATCTCGTCATGTTCATTTACCGCGACAATGATATCTTTTGAGGTGTCCTCCATATCCTTGGTAACTGCAGCGGTAGTGTACGCTTCGTCGAGGAATTGCTGCATTTCGTGTGGTTGTACGGAGTGGGCGAAAGTGGCTGAGAAAACGTGGGCGCCGAGGTCTGCAATTGCAGTGACATCGGCAGCGCAAGCGTCGCGGATGCGGGGCGCTGCCGGCTTGGAGCCATCCGTTGTGCGAGCAGCTGTCGTCATGGTCTCAGAATGATAGTGAAACAAATTTTTGCAACGGAACAACAAAGAAAATAATTAGATGCAGGCTGAGTCCAGGCCCTTGGAGATGGCAATCCGACTTGCAGCTGTTATAAAAAGGTTTGCAGGGAATTCTCCAAGTTTCTGGCCCCGTCCAGGCGGCATCCCCGACGGGCCAGAGCGCGCTAACGATTTTGACAACAGCGCCCTTACTAGAGAATAGTGCGTCCCTTAACGTGCAGTCCACCAATCTCCTCGTTCATGAATCGCAAAGGGCGCGCCTTGGCAATCCAAATACTGGTGTATTGCCACTTTATCGGTGATAATTCAGAGAAAAAGGGATAATTCTGCCTATTTTCACATTTTTTCCGACACTGGCCTTTACATTTTCTCGATTTGATCCACTCATCATGCTCAACTCCAGGCGCCAACGCATGGACGTAAAATTCATGGCCCACTAAAACTAGCAGCCGAATGAAGGAAGCAAAGTCCGAGTCTCGGATTTACCTACCCTATGCCAAACGTCATCAACTCAGACTTTGATATCTCTTTGTCACACATAACAGGTGGTCGGGCCAATGTTTTTTTAGCGAAAAAGTATTTTTTCAAAGTCATTTCAAATTTGCACAGTGATTACCAATCCACAAAGGTTTCAGTAGAGCCAGATAAACAAAACGTTGATGCTCATAGAATGATGGAGATGATTGAAGAATGACCGACGTCCAACTATAAAACAAATTGATTGTCCCCATGTTAAACAAAGATGTTTTCAGTAAAAGAGAGCGGAGATACACAAAACCAAATAATTTATTCTAATTTTAAACAAGACATCTATTTGATATCAGAACTTCTAATGGTTCGGCTCTCAATGCGTACATCAGGACCCAGCTGCTTCAACGCGGAGGCAAGCTCATCAGCAGCGGCCACCAGACTCTCGTCAGTAACTGGATCAAGGACATCCAAGATGAATAGCGCTCTTGTTGTATCTGCAGTCAGGGCGGTACGTGGACCCTGGCGCCAGTTCCAGCGCCGGCAGGTGACGCCAGCATCGTCGCACCACACAACTTCTCCGGGACTCGGATGCTCCAGGACCGTCTCTCCGCTGGCCACCACTTCAAAGTTTTCCTTCCCGGTGGCACGAATCAGAAACGGCGGGCCCTGGTACTTGTCTAAATCTTCTCCTCCTAACGGAATCTGATGCTTGACCGAGATGGCGTTGTATATGTCCGTCAGACGGTTCACGCGAGGGAGACCGTCCTCGACGCGGCGCGTGAGAGCCTCGAGACTGTTCCGATGGCGTTGTGGTTTGGCCCCGAATGCCTTGTATGCTTCTCTCCAAGAAGCGATGTGTGGCATCTCCGTGATCGAATGCTGTGCCAGTTGATCCCGGGCAGTTGCCTCGGCCTCCTGCAGCATGTCCTCGCTTGCGCTGTTGCTATCGCCAGGCACAATGCCGTCCACAATCATCAAGAGAGCTCGGTAATCTGGCCGCAATGCGAAAACTTCGGGGGCTATTCGAGCACCATTCAAGATGGCGTTTGCAATAGTTGTGGTAGTCATGGTAAGATGGAGCCGACCGATGAGTTGGGACAAGACGGTACTGGTGATAAACGGGTGAAAGGATGAGATGAAAACAGGGTGCACGAGAAATGAACAGAAAAAAGAGCGACTAGTTATTTCTAATTTATACCGAAAAGAAAGGGCAAAAAAATCCCCGTTGGATGTGGAGGCCATTGCTCAATGGCATCACTTGCCAAGGTTGATACTGGTGGCAAGGATGTCGCGTGCCACGGGCCCACTTAGGATGGGGTCCCACTAACTTGGGTGACCTTTGGCATACAAGGATGCGTCGGCGATTGGAGGCAAGACATGCCGAAAGATTGCTTTGATGACCTTTGCAAAACTGGAAATTTTGCATTTTCCATCTTATATACCAAACTTTTTTTTATTCACCACCTCAAGCCCAGCCCAAAAGACATAATGTTGAGGCAGCACTGTGGCGCTAGTACAACGGTCACATGATGCACTCGCTTATCGAGCAACGTAGCAGCTTGAAACAGCAGCCATCATCAGCCGCTTGTCGACTTCAGCTGCATCGAGCAAGCCTGCAAATACAGCAATTGCCACCGAGATAGAAGTTAAAATGGCTAGTTCAGGAGAATATTCCTTGCCGCCCAAACTCTCATTGTTCCGTCTCCCCCCAGAACTCAGAATCCGAATATGGGAGATGGCCGTGCAGGAAGCTACCGCTGACCGCATCATCCGCGTGGCCATCTACAACCTGTTGGCTTACACAACCCACACCTGCTACACTGTGGAGGGGCGATTTTGCGGTCGCCATGGGTCCTGTTCAAGATATACCGATGGGCCGACGATGGAACCGCACAGCACAACCAAATGCATGGCCGACGGCTACTTTGCGGTGACAGACAAGTTCCCGGAGCCCGAGGAATCGGACGCCTTGGGCTGCGTGGGTGCCATTTGCCGCGAATCCCGCCACATCGTTACCTCGATGTATCCGAAGACACTCAAGGTTTATCGAGGCCAATGGCGTCCTGACGTCGAGAGCCGCCTGGTGCGATGTTCCCCAGCTACAGATGTTCTCCTGGTGACGGCCGTGCCTGACTTGAGCATTACACACACCAGAGAAAATTACCACACGGACATGGACAACCGGCGAGGCGTCTTCCCGCTTGAAGCCGGCCTGTTCGCTGGGTTCCGCGACATTGTATCCTCATTCCAGCATGTGGCATTTCACTACGTTGGGTCCCGCGGGGCTCATCGCATTGCCGTTGAAAATTCCGAGTGGCCGCTTCCCGCGATGACTGTGCTGGCGAGAGACGTCTTCAATTGCGCCGATTCAGTGGCGTTGCTCGCCTTTTTCGGGTCCCTCAAGCATCTGTACCTGTGGCCTGATCCAGACTATTGGCCAGACATACAGGAGAGCCTGACCAGGATCGATAATATCGAGTCCATTGTGAATGGAGACTCTGAAATTGAAGGATTATTTCTTGATGCATTCAGCTTCATGTTTGATTATAACTCAACCTTGACCGACGCCGCTAATCATTATGTCGAAACGGATGAGCATTGGGTGGTGAAGCCAGAGATCCTTGCCAGAATTGGGTGCTATGGTTCAAGTTCTTGGCTTAGAAGAAGACAAGAAATTTGATGATTGCCTTGCTTAATTGCTTATTTTCGGGGGTTCGATGATGGCCTTTGCAGGTGAGGTATGGGTCCAACCAGTCTTGTTTATTGTGATTTTGAGATTACATTGTAAAGGGAAGCAAATACTAGATGAAGTGTGCGTGTGCAGAAACTGGATCTGGATCCAAGACCAGACTGTATGGGTATCTAGCCTATCAAGTCAATAAAAAATACAATGTTGCGTGTTAATTAATGCCTCGACAGGTTTAATTTGGCCTGTACTATCTCATAATTGAACTAGAGGTAGCGCTGTGAGTCTTGTTGTAATTTTACTACTGCTTTTACCAAGCCAAGGTCATCAAGATTACTTGTCACCAATCTGAGAGTAGATGATGATCTGAGTTACGCTTGTATCGAACTTGAGCGGCGTCGGGCGTTTTGCACAGAATTCAAACAAGATAGAGCACTCACCCCAAGGTTCCATGCGATCAAAGTTCCATCTGAAACAAGAAACAGAGCAGCAGCTGACCGGCCACCCCGAGAACCTCTCTGAGCACCTCCCCATACTCAATAATGCTAGCATATTGCTCACACTAAATGGCTATGAACAAGTAATGGCGCAATTATTGTCGGGTCCTGCCAAGGTCTTCATTTCCATCGAAGAAGACCATTTTACTGCTGTCAACCCCGGCAGCAGCTCCTTAGTATGGACAGCTGGCTTTTTGCTACTTAATGCAAGCAGATGGATACCGGAACTGAAATACAAACCATTTATTCATCACCATCTCTCTAAATGGAGTGTCGCCGAAGTCCAATCTGGTCTGACGAAATGACCCGCTGTGATTTTTGGGCAGTGGAGACCGTTTCACAAGCGTGAATAAGCACCTGTGTGGTTATAATTTTTGAGGCTGAGTCAATAATCTCACAAATAGTTGATCTGATTTATCGAGGGGGTTTGTTTGTCTGTTTCATCCTAGGATGTGTAGCATTGGTAGTGTTGTCCGGTTGAAAAATGTGGCAACAGGGGAAGGAAATGTCGAACAGTCAACCCGCAGCCACGTGGGGAAATGCTGTTATTAATTTGGTAATCATCATGACCCATTGTTCCACTCTATCGCGGGCAGGTATCTATCTATAATCAAGTGAGATTGGGCTGTGGCACGGGCATTAAACGGTCAGGAGTGGCGTTCGGCCCGTATTTAGTTGTTGGTTGTGAGTGGATAGCTACACTCAGCCCGTTTTTTTTTACGTCAACCGTGGCTCAACCAACAGCGAGGTATCCGCATCTCAAGGTGCCGGACCCCGTAGCGGCTTTGGTCCCTGGAAAAATCAGGCGTAGCGGCTGGGGACTAGCGGAGCCGCATAAGCGGTAGCGGTTGATTCAAAACAATGGTGTTATGCGAGCGACCCACGATATGGGACGAGATCCGATCAAGATGGTCCGCAAACGGGCCAATTGTGGAGCCTTCAGGGTCGCAGTCCATCAGCGGACAGCTCCGTCTGAAACCCGCTTGCTGGTATTTCCAGATCTTACAATGGGGAACCAGCTCCGCTTGAGATTCAAGTCCGAGGCCCCCAGCGTACAACTTCCGTTTGCCGACTGAATCATCACTTGGCCCACAAGCCTAGGCTCTCTCTGCGTCAATGCGGGGCAAAAAAAACACTACACAGTTCCGCGCCTCGGTGGTGTTCAATGACGTAGCTTTTGTGTTCAAGTTTAGACTTTGGCCACGCCGCAAGGACTGCTCACTTGCACCGCATTGCCGACCACGCCTCGCAAAAGAGGGTCCCGAGGCGTCTGTAGCGTGAATGGCGTGGCCATGAGCCAAGGTCAATGCCGCGGCTAAATTAAGGCTAGACGCTTCGTCACTACGCCGTGGAGCTGAAGCGTCGCGTGGCTCGGTTTGACCCCTCTTTGGGGGAGCCAGGACCAACCGCTTTGCGACTGAACCGCGGCCGAGCTGAACCGCCATTGATCGCAGTAGCCGATCCTTCTCCAGTCTTCCCCACAAACTGTCGGTCATTGGGCCTCGAATGGGTAATGAGCGGCCGGCAGACGCAAATTGTAAATGCTTCGCGAGGCTAGCCTCACTGCTGGCTCTCTCTCTCTCGTGGGGGACCGTTTATAAAAAGGGCTGCGCCGTCTGTGTACAGTTTGCGGGGTGAAAATCTAATCTTCCTTGTCATTTTCTGGGGAAATCCTACGCTGAAAAACACAAAAGAAAAAAACAAAGAAAAAAGCAATCATGGCTACCGTCGACTTTACCACTTTCAAAAATGTCATTGGCAACCAGCTGGTCGGCACTGAAAAGACTCGCAACGGCATCAACCCAGCTACGCTCGAGGAACTCCCCCCGGTTCCCGTGAGCACAGACGAGGACATCGACAGTGCTGTGGCGGCGGCCAAGAAGGCCTTCAAAGGATGGGCCAACACGCCACTCAAGGAGCGACAAGAGGCAGTGCTTCGGTTCGCGGATGCTCTAGAAAAGAATGCCGCCGCCTTCTCCAAGATGCTTACCGTGGAGCAGGGCAAGACGGTATGTTGAGTAACCAAGAACATTTGGGGGTTGCCTTCAATAACGATGCAAGTAGGTCGCTGGCGCCGACTTGGAGCTTGCCCAGTCTGTCGGCACACTAAGAGGAATGGCTGGCCTTGCCTTCCCTGAAGACACTGTGCAAGACGTCCCGGAGCGCAAGGTAGTGACACGATATGTGCCAGTCGGTATCTCTGTCGGAATTGTGCCGTGGAACTGTAAGAGAATTCAAACAAGTGTCCATGTCCTGTCGCTAACATTTCCCAGTTCCTATCTTGCTAGGTTTGCATCACCTTTGCCCAACTCCGTCACATGTTCTAACGTCATATAAATAGCATGCTTTAAGCTCGCACCAGCCCTGATTGCTGCCAGCCCAATCATTCTCAAGCCCTCGTAAGTGAACAACAAAGACTGCGCGACACCATTTTCTAATCCGGCGCAGACCCTTCACACCCTACTGCGGCCTCAAGCTGGCCGAGCTGGCCAGCAAATTCTTCCCTCCCGGAGTCGTTCAAGCGCTGAGCGGTGACGATTCCCTCGGCCCCAGCCTGACGCTGCATCCCGGAATCGACAAGGTCAGCTTCACTGGCTCTGTCGCGACCGGCATGAGAGTGATGCAGAGCTGTGCCAAGACACTGAAGCGAGTCACTCTTGAGTTGTGAGTTTAGAAACCCCCTCCAGGTTCGGATAAAGTGCTGACAAGTTGACAGGGGTGGCAACGACGCTGCCATTGTCTGCAAGGATGTTGATATTCCTTCCACAGCTGCCAGCGTAAGAAATGCACACGCCTGGTTAAATGGGTATTTTCAAGTAGCTAACAAATAGCCAGGTGGCCCAATTGGCTCTTTACAACTCGGGCCAGGTCTGCGTTGCCATCAAGCGCGTGTACGTCCACAAGGACATCTATGACGAGTTCCTTGCCGAAGTTGTTCGCGTCGTCGAGTCGCTAAAGGTCGGCAACGGTCTTGAGGATGGGATCGCGCTGGGCCCGGTCCAAAACGCCATGCAGTTCGAGCGTATCCAGTGCCTCTTGTCAACCCTGAAGCAGGAGAAGGACATCAAGGTCGCTGCCGGCAGCATCGAGCAGCAGCCCTCCAACAAGGGTTACCACATTTCACCAGTTGTTATCGCAAACCCCTCGGATGACTCGAAAATTGTCAAGGAGGAGCAGTTCGGTACGTTTCTTCAACACGCATATATACATGGGTGTGATCTCGAGCTAACCTTATCGCAGGCCCAATCTTCCCCGTCCTGCGGTGGTCTGAGGAGGATGAGGTCATTGACCGCGCCAACGACAGCGAGGTCGGTCTTGGTGCGTCCGTCTGGACACGGGACCCCGAGCAGGCAGACCGCATCGCAACGCAACTGCAGGCCGGAAACGTATGGATCAACACCCATTTGGAGCTGCAGCCCGATGCAGCCTTTGGTGGCCACAAGTTCAGCGGCATCGGCTCCGAGCTGGGCATCAGTGGCCTAAAGTCGTACTGCAACATGCAGACCATCTATCACAACAAGGCTGTGTATAAACTATGAGGGTGATCAAATATGTCCAAAAATAGTATTAGCGTCTCATTATGCACAATTTCTTCATGATTAATCTTTTATGCATCATGCGCAATCATGTCCTTGCACTGTTTTGATCCAGAGTCATGCGCGACTGAGCGTTGAGCAACGTGGAAGAGAGACAAAAGACCAACACTCTAAAAAAAAAAAAAAATAATAATAACTAGCGGCTTGTGTCACGCAAAACGGAGGCTCCGTCTCCCTCTGGCGCGCGCGACCTGTTTTGCGGCCGGGCTGTCCGCAACCCAATCTAGCATCAGCCCTGAAGGGAGCGCGCTCCTCGCGCGTTTTAGCGTGGACGACAAGAGATGAAGGCGAGCAGCAGCCTCGCGTCATGTGACCGGAGAGTCTAACCAGTCAGACGATTGTGACACTTTATTAACTTGCCATCTCTCTCCTGTCCGCACGTGGCTGCCTTCGCAGCGGGCGGGCGGGCGGGCAGCGTTGTGCACGCGAGTGCCGGTGGCTCGGCGAACCTTGGCCCAAGGTGCTAATGCGAGCTCGAATGCTAAACGCGAGAGAGCAATGTGTCTGATGTCATTGAATGCATCAAGTTCGCCGACGGCGTTTGACTCCCTGGCAAGGATGGATGGATACACCGCGCAAGCATGCTGCCTTGCCGTGCGTGAAAACCCCGTCCGTTTCACGGAATGCAACGTGAAATCGATGCGCCACTTCTCCATGACGCCGTCCAGCGGCCGCGCATCCCGCCACTGTGGCGGCATCATCGGGGTGCTGGGACGGCGTGGGTGGCCCCATTGGCCGCTGGCCAGGAAGATCAAAACGCGGGCGATATTAGCTGAAAGTTAGTCCCTGGGCCGGCCTGACGTCCGGTGCCCCGTTCTCTGAGCCGTGGCCAGTACGAGGAACCGAGTATTCGATCAATCCGTGCTGGGCAATCCTCTCGGACCGCCGCATGAAGGCAGACATGCGGTGGCCATGGTTGCCCGTAGAAATTCGGTTCCGCGCTGGCGGAAAAACGCCTCTCCCTCGCCTGCCACGGTGTGCAAGGATGTTTCTCCCGTGTTTTTTCTTTTTTCTTTGGTATTTATTTTCTTTTTCCTTCATGTTTTTTTCTCCAGGCTATTTCCTCACACCCGATCCAAGACACTACTCCCCTCCTGGGCGCCCCCCAGTCGGCGCATCCTTCAGCGTCAGCTAGACGAAGTTAGCCGTTGCAAGGGGGGCCGACGCCTTTGGCCGATTGATCCAATCACCCCCGTCGCGAAACCGCGACCCCAAACGTGCGGTGGCCAAATAACCTGTCCGCTAAGCTCAAGACGTGGTGATTATGTCTCGAAGCAGCCTAGATGCACACTGTAGCGCCACCTAAAAAAAAAAAAAACAGAGAAATAAAAAGGGTGCAGGGCCTTTAGTTGATATTTCATACCCAGGCCCCGGTAAGTGCGCGCATCTGTCTGTCTGTCTGTGTGCTGCATCATCCCAAATAATGCCCGTCTCCACCTCGAAATTCCCCTTCCTGCACCTCTTCTCCTCTGTCGAGCCTTATCCTTCTCCATCGCATGACACTTGGTCTAGATGTTGCGGGACGGCGTCGAGACATGGCTGGCGAGACGGGACCCATCTCGGCCCCGTTGCCCATCGACATGGCCATCGCCGGCTTCTTCGCCGTCGCCGTCTACAACTGCGCCGAGATCCTCGTCTCGCTGCTGGGGCGCTTCAAGCGCTATCACGGCCTGTACTTCTGGAGCATGCTGCTCGCCACCTCGGGCATCCTGCTCCACTCGATTGTCGTCCTCCTGCGCTACTACGGCCTGGGCCCCAACTTTCCCCTCTGCGTCCTCACATGCATCGGCTGGTACGGCATGGTCACCGGCCAATCCGTCGTCCTCTACTCCAGGCTGCATCTCATCGTCTCGGACAAGGCAAAGATCCGCTGGGTGCTCATCATGATCGTCACAAACTTCTTCGCCCTCCACGTTCCCGTCACCGTCTTGTTCCTGGGGAGCAACACGCCGGATTCCAAACGCTACCTCGGTGCCTTCAACGTCTACGAGCGCGTGCAGCTCGTCATCTTCTTTGTTCAAGAGGCCATCATCTCTGGTCTTTACATTTGGGAAACCCTTCGAGGCCTGAGGCCCATTTTCGAGGTCAAGAGGGCCATGGAACGCAAAATGATCCGCCACCTTGTCATCGTCAACGTCTTGGTCATCCTGCTCGACATCAGCCTTCTCGTCACTCAATTCGCCAATCATTTCCAGATCCAGACGACATACAAACCGGTCGTCTACAGCATCAAGCTCAAGATGGAATTCGCCGTGCTCAACAAGCTGCTTCTGCTCTTGCAGCATAGAGACTGCTCGTGTATGCACATACCGGAGGATCCCATCACTATCGAAATTAGTCCATCACATACGCATACCAACATTCATGAATATCGCCCTTCCAAACCTAACCTGGCTCCTATAATAGCTCCTGCGCCATCTCATTCGATCACCTGACATCACCGAGACTCCCACCGAGACATTACAAACATGCAACCAGTGCAACAATTATATACCCAATCGGCCCGCACCGACATATGACGGCAAGTCGGGCGTAGACGGCACCTTCGTTTCCGCCTCGTCTTGCAATCTCACCAAACACGCCAGGGCCAAGTGGTTCTTTGTCAAAACGAAGAAATTTTACCGGAGCCTCTGTTTTACCAATTTTATTCCTTTAGTATTGGGACAATGCGGCGCAAAAAACACGCAGTGCTGCGTCTGCCCGGAATTTATCAAAACGAATACCTTCGGAGGACAACAAAAGACAGCGCGCCAAACTGGCGGATAAGGCGGCATATACCCGAAATGCCCATGAATGAAACGGGAAACGGCCGAAAACATAGATTAATTCAAACTGACTGGAAAAACGAATACAGTCATCATTGAAACAATCAGAATTTGATTGAGAATTTGACATTCAGCTTCCGCCACGGTAGCAAGCTTGGTACCAGCCTTGTAATACTTGCTCCAATCTTTCCTTTGCCCATTTTCAATCTCAATATTCGACCATACTATCCTCTGGTTCCAAACGACGTGTCCCTAATAATTTAAAGCTCCGATGTCCGTGATTAGAATAATGATTTTTGCCCATTGGAAGACAACAAACAAGAAAAGCACCTAGTTGATCAATCATACCCAGTTGACTGCTTACGCAGCCGATGTATTTTTGGAGGCTAGACTCAAGGGTCCACTCGTCCCTTGAGAGTCTTGAAGAGAGCAACTCCAGGCGGGACAATGATACGGTAGGGTCAGAACAGTAGGGGTCTCAATGATATGTAGTAGGAAGGTTGATGTCTCATTCTCTATCTACCCTGGTAATGGGCTTATATATGCCTTCCAAGGGTGCCTAAGGCACACATTCATAGAGGTTCCATGTGTGTTAGCACCATTTCTATATCAGACAATTCGTACTAATGAAACGATGTGGTACCGCTTCGTATTACTACAATGTCCCGTGTGGAAGGAAAGAGAACCCGCCAATTCCACTATTCATAGCAAACATAAGAATATCCTTAAAAGTTTTATTATTTTTATTAAACATAATAAAAGTAGTTAAAAAAAGAATATTGATACTTTTATGAATTAAATTTTAAATTAGTTTCTATCGTTGAAAACCAATATTTTTATTCCTTGATATGATTTCAAAATATCTTTCTAGACGATTGCAGAGGGGGCTTGCAATGCTATCCCCTCTCTCAACATGCCCAATCCAACAAGTTGGCCGGACCCCTGCAAAAACGGTGCATTAGTCGGGCTCGACCAGGGGGCATAGGTCGGTTCAGCTGTACACGCCGAAGGATTGTTCCCCGGCACCTTCTCGGTCTTGGGATAGTGGTCTAGTAGAGCCTTTGCCACGGAAGCTGCCGTGGCTGCGGCAAAGTCCTGCCAGAGCTTGTTCTCGTGGCTATCCGCATAATGGCAAACACCCTTGACCACGATGCAGGGAAGCTCGTCAGCCACGCCAGCCCCTTCCATCTCAAACGCCACGAGGTTGTACAAGCTGGCGATTCTGTCGCGCTCCTGGCTAGACTGCATGTCAGCGTCTCCTGAGCCAATCCTGCCCACAAAAATCTCAGGGCGCTGCGCGTCCTGCACGTCGAAGCCCTTGTTATCCTCGAGGCGGTCCCGGATCACGAGGAATTTTTCATCACAATTCAATTCCGTACACGGCAGCTTCAAAGCCTCGTCGCAAACCTCATTGGGCCCCTTACTACATATCTTGCAAGATTCATCATGGTGCTTGTGGTGATAGTCTTTCTTGAATAATTTGTCTGTGCCGGCGCCGGGGTACTTGTACCTGGTCCTCTCCCTGGGCTTTCTAGCCGCGGCTTGCTTTTCCTGGATTTTCAGCAAGTACTCGGCAGCTTTGTCTTCTACCTCATTTTTATCGTCGGTCCTCAGCTTGGTAACTAGATTCCGAACAATCGGTGCTCCGCGCCCGAGCGTCGACTCAATATCCTCCTTCATGGCGAATCCGTTGATGTTGCGTCGACCAAAGCCGTAGTGGACGACTGTTGAGCCGATGATTACATCTCCAAGCAGCAATTCTTGATCGTCCAACGCCTTGGCGCCGGGTACTCCGCCGCAGATGCCGGTGAGAAGGACGAGCTCCACCCGCGGGAAGCTGGATCGAAGATTTGCGGATGCAGCCGCGGCGCTGGCAATGCCTCTGTTGGAGAGAAGAGACAGCGCCACGTTGAATTTCCTGATGCGTCCCGTTTTGTAAATGTGCTCATCACCGAGTGCCCTTCCGAAGTCGTCGGTCCAGATCTCATCAAAAGTTAGGCTAATGGCGTCGTACTCGCGGGGTAAGGCGCAAATGATTGCAATCTCGAACTCATTCCGGCTTGTCGGGGTTGCCATTTTTGGTAGACAAGGAGAGCTTTCCCAAAATTCACAAGACATGCAAACTTTGGGTTGTCAGAATAAGCTTATACCGGCTTTTGATCGACCGTCCTCTAAAGTAGAGAAGAGAAAAGACGCATCAGTTGAGCTGCAGGGTCAGTCTCACGTGGACCAACCAAATCATCTCATCCCGGTTTCAATATCAGCATCAAGGGGAAATGCATGTAAAATCGACTTGATTCGTAAATATTTCCATTTGCGCTTTTCTCATCACCTTTTTGCTTTATCTGACCTTGACTTTTCCGACTGCGTTTCATGGATGAGTGTAATTCTCAACCCACCATTCGTCTGACCGAAAACTAGATCTGACCAAGAGCAGTGTGCGAAATCGTAAGCATGGTGGGGTAGAAAGGTCCCATATCCGATGAGCCTGCAGCCCAGAACCAATGATTCTTCTTTTTTTCTCCACCGTTTAAGATTACGAGAATGAAGAACTATTATGTCTCCAAATCAACACGCATGATGTGTCATAAGCGAGGTGGTGATGCAGTATAGGTCTATAGGGGGAACAATTGATCTTATATTGTATGGAATTTAATATCTTGTCCGATTGTTTAAAGAGGTTTGTTGTTTTGCAGCGTTCAGTTCAGTTCTGTTGGTGGCAATAGTGAAGAAGGTATCGAAACTTACCAACAATGCACCATAAATCTTTGCTTTCAAGTAAAGTTAGTATGTCACATCCAATAATACAGGGAAGAATAATTGTTTTTATCGATCCCGTTGAAAGCTCTGGGTAGTCCAAATTGTGAACTCGAGAGTCTTATAGTTTCGAACCCACGTATGAGTTGAAAAGTGCGTTTCTCTGCACAGATCAAAAAACAAGATTGTTATTCTTACTATAGCCCTGCCAAACCCGCTATCGCTCCGCAAAGCGAAACCGGGTATTAAAATGACCATCCTCCAGTCCTTGCAAAATGATGACCGAATGAAGAGCGGAAATCCGAACGCTCGGCCGAACTTCGGAAGTCCGGCCGGTGATCGGTTTCGTGACACGACATGGAATGTATTAAAGCCAAAGGCCCGGTATTCAATCCTTTAGTGTTGCGAAGAAAGCACGGTGCATTATTTTATCCATTTCCATGTTTTCAAGGACTGCAACAAGAGCCATCCACACTTGCACAAAGGCAAGCCGCCCTCAATTGCGCCACTTCAGCATGAGCGGGTCAGCAAAGGCAAAGGATTGGAGCTCGGCCCAGTACCTCAAGTTTGAGGCTGAGCGCACGCGACCAGCGCGGGATCTCCTCTCCCAGGTTCCCGTCCAATCTCCAAAATGCATTGTGGACCTTGGGTGCGGGCCCGGCAACTCGACTGAAGTGTTGCTGAACCGTTACCCGGACGCCAACATCTCGGGAATCGATTCCTCACCGGATATGGTCAAAAAGGCCCAAGCCGCAGTCCCCCAATTGGATTTTTCTGTGGCGGACTTGTCCACATATGAGCATAAGCAGCCCGTGGATCTATACTTTAGCAACGCCGTCCTGCATTGGGTTCCTGCTGAGCAACGCGTGGGTGTCGTGACGCGGTTCATCCAGTCGCAACCATCCGGTGGCGTCTTCGCCTTCCAGGTGCCCAACACGCTGCCTGAGCCATCGCACGAGGCAATGGTAAAGGTTGCTTCCGAAGGCCCTTGGGCCAAGTTTTACACCAATGGCATACCGGTGCGGAGCGAAATCCAATCCCCTCAACAGCTCTATGATGGGATTGCCTCTTACTGCCAAAACGTCAACATTTGGCAGACAGAGTATCAGCACGTCTTGAACAGCCACCAGGATATTGTGGAATGGGTTAAGGGAACCGGTCTCAGGCCATTCATCGACCCACTGCCTGAGGTGGAGAAAGAGCAGTTCCTTGCCCAGTATTTGAAAGAAATCGGGGAGGTATACCCCTCATTGTACGATGGGAAAGTCATGTACAAGTTCCCTCGGCTTTTCCTTGTTGCCGTTAGAAAGTAGACAGCTCTCACTGGCCCCAATGGCAGCTATGTACTGCGAAAAGAAGATAAATAAAGCTCATTAAAATGATGAAAGCCTGAAGGAAGATAAAGAGAGCAAGGATCACACAGGCTACCGAAAAGTTCCCGCTCTCTGCAGCCTCGCCACTTATCTCTGCGTCATTGTGGTGCTCTGGGGCGAATAAATTTTCAGTCTCATCTTTTGGGCGTCCTCAAAAGTAGTGGGCGATTGGACTACCAAGACATTGGGACTCTTGAAAGTTAAGTTCAGCATCGGTTGGATCCGTTGGGCTCTGGGCCAATGGTCGCTTCCTTAGGTGCAGCATGACAAATCAATAGCATCTGCGGTTCTCTGCATAAATTAGAGCGTTAATTATCAGTTTCGATCAATTGCTTTGTCAGCTGTTGGAAATTTCCATCAACAAGTTCGCCAGAGTTGAAGGACATGTTGTAGAACGCCACAAGCCTGACACGACGATGTAGTAAAGGTTCCCCGCTATAGATGAATTGTCGTGTCAGCTCGATGTTGTCAGTAATTACACTACGAAAGAGATCGAGTGAGAGGAGAAGAAAAAATAGATGTGTTCAACTTGCCAGGCCGGGTGGACTGCCGCATTAATTTGTGCCAAGACACCAACAACTTTTCTTAACAATCATTTTACAAGACTTTCCCTCCCTCGTAGCACCCCCAACAAACAACCTACCAGATGATGTCAGTTAAATCCCATTTGCACTGCATACAGCTTGAATTACGTCATTGACTCAGACCACATATCTTCAGTAATTTTCCTTGGTTTCATTACTACTAAGATGTCTCAAAGGAAACCAACCAGCGGCTGATAACTCGCTGTCTCTGACATTGTTTGTTTGACCTTTTCCAGGCCCAGTCCATTATGCGGTTCAGTTTTTGCTGGCCCGTGCTCTCAGTTGGGATGCATCAGAAGCCACATGGCGCTATTCGGGTCTTAAAGTGGACATAGCGACATGTAAATGAGCATGGATATTTTGACTTCTATGTGACAGCTATGAGGCCTATTACGTTAGGCTATAGTATTTTTGTATTTTCAATTACTAATTCCCCGTCTGCTCTTTCATACAAAGTATGAAGGTCCGTCTTTTTCAGCCTATTTTAGGAAATATTCCTGCGATGGGTCGACTGTCAGTAAAACAGGCACCTGTTATGGTGGGGGGGAAAGCGGTCCGAAGTGCCGAAAGGAAACCAACAGGAATGTGGGCTTGAGCCGATTTTCCTAAAATGGACGGCGTCTATTGAATTGTAAAACTCTTGTCTTGGCGTCCAGAATCGTCATCGGTAAATATCTCCGATCAAACTTCCGCGCCGGAGATTATTGTGAGATGCTCTTCGACCAAGCACTAATTTGGAGGTTTGACATTGGTGCTCGTCATGGCTTCCGGCTCGTTTCGGACCCGATATGGTTCCCTTTGAGCCGCCTGCACGAAATCGGCATGCTCGGGCTTGAGTCTTACTGTCCTCTAGTGCTATGAAGTCAGTATCGTTAATACGAGACTTTCCATTCCGTTGCACCAAAATGAGAAGGGAAAAGAGGGAGGAACTACACCCTTTTGGATTATCATAGGCATCATTTCACTATGGAAATATGCAAACTTTGCTATTTACTTCACGGAGCATTAATCTGACATATCCAGGGAAACGCTGGCCGGACATCCGGTCCAGATATGGAAGTGGAGTGAGTTGTTCCGCTTCGCCACTCGTTTTAACTATAACGGCTTTGCGATATTGTCCATTGCATCCACTTTGTACGGCATCAATCCGCCTCTAAACGTAATAGCCTCTCTGCCACGCCGCCCACATCCCGTCCGTGGGACGGACGATCAACTTCCGTGGGAACCTCCAATTTGCCTCAACTCTCACTCGCCAAGACTCGAACTACCGGCGAAATGGTTTGGTCACAGGATAAACTACATCTTTTAGGTACACCAAATTGCTAAATGGTGGATAAAACAATGTTTTTGAAAGGAAACCCGGACTTGTTCAATAAATCTTGAATGTACAAAGCTTAATTGCGGGGACGAGAACAATTTATCAGACTACAAATTGGCACAAGATCCCATATCTTGACTGAGCTGTCTTCTAACAACCCAACATATTGCTTCGTACCAATTCAAGAATTCATACAACAACATGCAGACCGTCATCGGAGCGCTTTTCGGCCTTGCCGCGTTCATGCCCCAGTTGGCATCTGCACACGGCTTCGTTGCCGGTGTTACAGTCAACGGGGTGTGGACTGCTGGCGCAGACCCTGTTTGGTATTACTACCCATCAGGACAAGCCCCGGCAACAGCGGGCTGGAACTCTCTCAACCAGGATCTCGGGTTTGTTGAACCAGCCTCCTTTGGAACAGCAGACATTGCCTGTCACAAGAGTGCCACTGCTGGACAGAACTTTATCAATGTCAATGCGGGGGAAACGATTACACTATATTGGAACACATGGCCAGATTCCCACAAGGGCCCGATTATCAACTATCTTGCTCCTTACAATGGTATGATTGCTCATCCTTGCATCGTGACATTTGTAAAAAAGAAAAAGAAAAGGAAGAATTAGTTAACATTTCAACAGGTGAGACCACTGCTGGTACTCTCTCTTGGTCAAAGTTCAGCCAAAGCAGCATTGTTAGCGGCACCACCTGGGTTACCGACACATTGATTGCCAATAACTTTACCACGTCCACCGTCATTCCAAAGAACCTAAAGCCCGGAAACTATGTACTCCGCCATGAAATCATCGCCTTGCACGGCGCACAAAATGACAATGGCGCACAGGCATATCCCCAGTGCTTGAACCTCAAGGTTGGTGGCAGTGGTACGGTTGCACCAACAGGCGGAGTTGTGGGCAGCAGTCTCTACACCCGATCGGAAGCAGGCATCATTTTCAATCTGTACACGTCTTACTCCAGCTACCCATACCCCGGGCCAGCTCTGTGGACCGCTGCAAATTAGTGGTTGATGACATTGAGTTTGAGGTTCATGTCGGCCTAGTAACGACTGCTGAAGACATAAATAATGCCATTGCAGTTCTAATATAATCCAGAAATTCTAGGATTGTATTGATCAATACATGTCTTCACAATATAAACAATGCGCTGCTGCTGTGCTGTCAAACATTAATTCACGCCTGAGCAAATAGTACATTGATGAATGCCAATGTCCATAATTATTCGCCGTTTCAAACCCGAGGTCCATCCTTCCCCAGAACATGTGTAAATTCCTGCCTCATACATTTTCACCGTACATGCTCTCGTATAATCTCTCTAATTCCTCGACGACGAACTTTTCATCTGAGACCATTTTTTTGATTTCCTTGAACTTGGAAAGTGCCTCGGCCTGCGCCCTGGAATATATGAATGACATGTATTTCCTCATTATCATCCTCAACTTCTGAGGCTCATCATTCCAAACTGTCTATCGTTGAATCATCAGTGAATTGTCTCAGGGTCAGAAGTCAGAAATAGATATACCTCAAACATATTGAATAAAGATATTCCGCGAGTCATGATAGCAGCCTCTCTCGGACTCCTTTTCCAACTTGAATACAGGCCGAGAATTTTGCACAGGGTCGCCCTAGACTTTGCTTCATCTTCGGCATTCTCAAAGGGTGTATCGAGAAAATCAGCAAATTCAGATCGGAGCTCTTCATCGTCGAGTATTCGTATTATCTCGCTCAATGTGCTTTGTGTATTGTTGAGAGGGACTTCTTCATACATGAATTCCTCCATGGCCTTATTATACAAAGCCTCGACGCCAGGAGCGGCTTTCACAAGAGCTATGTTGACTTTCTCTCGCATTTTGGCACATCTCTCAAGTGTATCAATTTCATCTTGAGATGCAGAGGCGAGGGCTGGACCAATGAACTCTTGGAAGATGTCTTCTTCCACTCTTTCATCCGTAATTGTGTTCGATTGCATATAAAGGTCAGATAGAGAAGGTACGGCGTGTATGTAAGAGGTCAAAAGAGTAATAAAAAGCACCAAAGTAAGTAACATGTTCAATACATAGACTGATGAGTGAAGCAGAAAGGATATAGCAAGAAATAGCGCCGCATTATATACAACCGTTTGCACTGAATGCCCAGTCAGGAAATCCTGCTAGTGGGGTGAATTATGATGCAGTGTTGATTGGACAAAGTTAGAGCGCTAGACTGCATTAGTACAGGATGGTCGCCATCTTACTCGTCATTCCCGCACAAGAGTGGGGAAGGGAAGCGGGGTGCGACGGAAAAAGAACCCCCCTTCACTGACCCACCTTGAATTTCACTTGATGTTGAGTGGTCAATTTAGGGGGCGTGTCAGGAATGTAGGGTGTGTTTAATCCTACCACGCCTCAGCGCCCGGATGGTACATTGACCAAGCGCTCAGAACTTGGAAACCACAACTAAGGATGCAACCCATCTACTTGTTATCTGAACCCTCATCACCTGATTTGCAATGAGCATAAGCATACTTCCACAAGAATACGCAGTTTTTGGCAAAAGTCTCGGAGAATCCTATCTTTGCTGTACCTATGTTGGGAAGCCCATCAACTTGCCCTACACCTCCTAACTCGCTGGTCAATAGACAGGCATAGATATTGGTTCACTTTGGTTAGCTTAGGAGAGCATTCTCCAAAGTTTATTCTCACAAAATGACTGAAAACTTGGAGACTCTTTGATTTTGAATGAAGCATACTGATGGAATCAACATCATAGTACAAGCTCAGTACTCTATTAGCTCGTTCTTACACACATGCATAAATACAACTAAGTATAGCACTAGGGAGGCCAAAATTCATTGGCAGATTGAACTAGGAGGCGAATTGCGGCGGTTTATCGTTGAATACCGACGTGGCGATTTTTACGAGGCCTTCAAGTTAGTATCTAAGGCCACACTGTTATGAGCCCCAACCGCTCGCCATGGTACACGGTCTGGTCCTAGCCTCGCGTTAGCTTATCAGCCGCATCGCAAGGTAAACCAACTTCCCCAGCGCTAGCAAATGTGGCGTGGGCTATGGGTACGGGTGAAACCAGATGGCAAGACATGAGCACAAACCCCCCTGACCCGTTGTAATTTAACCAAGGTATATATTTGCATTTTCCAACATTGATCCAATTCGCAAACCGTCCACAGCATTCCCGGTTCTCACTCTCGGCATTTGTCGATCAAAATGCTTGTTGCACAGCTGCTCCTGACATCTCTTGTTGGTTTTGCCGCCGCCGGAAAAGGTGCAGGCCCTAAGGCACCAAAATGTTCCACCATCAAAGGCTCCAAGCTAGTACCGGTCGTCCCAACTGCTACGTATACCAAATCCGAGATCCGACCCACACGCATTACTCGGTATAGCCAAAATGTTATCACCGTGACCCCAGAGGTGGTCACAAGCACGACAGTCAAAACTACAGTTCTTCTTGAGACGACCACTCTGAGCACGCCCATAGATAATATTGTGGCGACCGATTTCACGACCGTCACAGTCACTCTCCCGGCCAACACTATTACCAAAACAAGTACTTTCACGACCGACACAACCATCCAAAATGCACTTACACTGCCTACCGGCTTTGTGCCGGTCCGGGATTCCCTGAAGGATTCCACATTTGTTGTTCCGCAAAAGAATACGGGTGGCGTCGTCGTCCCCAGGGAGCAAGACAAGCGCCAGCCGGGCTCAGGACCCGTTGCTGCCGCTGCCAATATTGCCAGGAACAGCAAGACACACTATACAAAAGCCGTATACCCACAGAAGGTCGAGTGCGTCATAACGAAAGTCATCCCGAAAACAATATACTCCACCAAGACCAACGCACCAGTTACCATCACCGCCCAAGCCTCAACTTCGACCGTTACTTCTCTTGTCACGGTGAAGAAAACCAAGACAATTGTTCCTTCCCACATCACGGTTGTTACGTCCAAGGTCACATCCACGATCCAGTCCAAGATCAAGCCCCCTCCCAGCACCACCACCGTCACCACCACTGAATTCTCAGCCATAGTCCAAGTTCCCCCCACAGAAGTTCCCATGTGCGCAGACAGCAACTTTGCCAATTCCAAGAACCAAGTGGGGGCCTTTTTCGACCCCAAGAAGATTGGCTTCAAGTACACTGTGGCTAGCCCATTTGCACAGGACGCCTACACCTGCTGTGAAACATGCGCCGAGGATGAGACATGTATCGCTTTCCTCTACAACGGCGCATGTACGAACTTGCAGGCCGATGAAGAGACGTGCAGCGCCAGCAATCGCTGTACCGCAGACATCACCTACGACTCGACAGCCGGTGCCGGCTCAGGCTCGCAAGTGGGTAACGGGGGTCGCTTTGTGTGGAGGTCTGATGATTTGGGCGGCGGGGTGTAAGCCCGAATGGAAATTTATCCACTATGTATTCGATATTTAATTGAACTTGTATATTTCTACACTTTTTATTTTGGCAAAGAATCCGTACTTGATTGACGAGGGAAGTCTTCGGGACTAGGGACTGGTTGGCCGTACTGACTTGGGGGGTGAAGGGAATGAATAAGGGCAATCCAACTTGCATTGGTCAGACTGAGGGAGATCCAACTCTGTTCTCATCTCGCATTCCGACTTCAAGATAGTCCAGTATGATCATCGGTCTGGCCGTCTTTCAGGTAACTACGGGACTTGGTGGGAGGCTGTGACTTGCACCAACAAGGCAGCTTGGGTTCTCAGACACGATGAGAAAATCGATACGGCCTGGTGAAATGCCAGCCAACTTTGAATTGGTTACTATGCATACATTAAATAGATTCTGCGGAGCATGTTACGTTGACTTCCGATGAGACCAATTTCAAGCAATCCTGACCACTTGGAAGCTGTGTGGAAGTAAGTCTCGGCCCTCTGGCGGAGATGAAATGTCTCTTCGACTGACGTCCGACCGTGCAATTGGCTGGCTTGTTTTTCTGGATCAAAGGGGTATGCGATTGCTTCAAGTGCGCAAGCCAGCCGCCTTCAAAGTCGTTAGGAGGGATCTGTTAAGGTGGGTGACGTTCCAATGAGATGCGCCTTTCAAACATGTTTCACTGACGAGTGCAAGACGAGGCATCCCAGCCGAATCCATTCTCGGCAGTCCTTCTGGCATGCTGAGCACTCTGCGGGATATGAAAGATGGTTTTTTTTGGGGCGGACAAATAGAAACCGATCAACGAGGTCAGGCAAGTCTTCTTGGCGAATAACCCCGTGGTTCGGTGAGCTGCTTGATTTACAATGTGGTTGGGCGGAGGCAACGAAAAGTCGTCGAGAAATCAGGTCGTGTGACCATCTTCCGGAAAAGATCAGCCATGCAATAAAGGCGCCAGCGGAAGTAAAAGCTTTCTATACTTGCAAATAATCATGGAGGTCGATAATCGAACAAGAGCAGCCTCGGCTTGAGTAGCAGGACTGCCGAAGTCGTCAAGCGTCTGCATCACCTCGTCCTGCAGCCTTCACAAGCAGTGACGGCTCGCTTACGCGGATGGGCCATGGTTCGGAACCTCACCTTCTGGGCATGGCGTTGTTCGGGGGCCAGGACTGAGCGTGGGCCCTGCGAACCCGAAGCTCGTGCGGAGTTTAAAAGACATGGGTGTAGACAATAGTGATGGAACATCGTCGGTAAATTAAGTCTATAAGTCTGGGTGGAACTGGCCGGGGAGTTTCGGGGCACCATCGACGACAGAGCTGGGGTTGTGAACGGTCAATTCGGCTTAGCGTCAGTGGGGCAGAGCGGCGTGCACGACGAACTGGTGCCGAACAGGTCATTGCATTAGCTGCTCATGGCCGGGATAGAGCCTAAAAAGAAGTAGGTACTACTTGGGCCGATGAGCACAGAACATATCACATTTGAAGTGGCATAACTACGAGCGACAAGCGGCAGATCAGTCAAAAATAAGCGAGCTTGGGGACGTTGCTAAAACAATTGCTGGCTGGTCGGCCATTGGCCAAATCGCGGGGACTTTAGTGTTGTTTTCCTTCTGATCCAGCCCTACCCAGTACACAAGACCATTATTCTTTGCTTGCAGGCCCAGGAATATCTTCGGCACTTGGCGATGATCGGGTGATCCTGAGTTCACACCAATTGACCCCTCCGCATTCTTAGCTTGGACAGGGATAGGGGGCCACCGCCACGTATGGAATAGCCACCAGCGGTCTTGCCAAGTTGGAGCTGAGTCTCAGACAGGCTCTCGTTACCCGTGTCTAAGCAACTATGCCCGGGTCAGGTGGCTCATCTGATCAGGACCAGAGAAGGCGGCCAACATGACGCTCAGGGTTCAGGTGCCCCTCAGTAGGAAGAAGTGATCTCCTTCGTCGTCCCTATACACCCTTATGGTGGCGGCTTATGTATGTGATGGTCTTCGGGGCGGGTTTTGTTTGGAAAATCCCGATAAGGAGTAAATTTATAAACTGGTTGCAGTCATGATTAAATTTGGTCATACAGCAGGCCCTCCTGGAAAAGAGTCACGTAATAGGCCAGTGTTCGAATCTGCCATTTATTTATTAGCATTGGCAAATAAATCAACAATCATTTCTTTGTGGTGGTGGGAGAGAATTTAGGGTATTGACTGAAGGAGAAGGCAGAGATCTCCATGCATCTATTTACTCCCAAAAGGTCTGTCTGCTATGGACTTGCCTAATAAATGGCTATTATTAGGGGTCAACTTATTGTTATTCATATACTTAAGGAACAGGATTACTTTCTCCTTGTCTTCTCCTTTTATCCCCATTCCTTTCCTCATCTCGCTTACTAGCCTCCTTTCCTTCTTACCCTATAGGACTAGCCAAAGGCCTAGTCTTTTACATTGTCTCCCGTTGGTCGTCCGAAACCATGCCCTCGCCTTCTCCTTCCTCCCTCTCACCTTCACTTCTTCCTGTCATCACTCGTCCCATCATATTTCATTCTGGTTGATGTGGCCGCAATACCATGCTTCATGTCTCCCAGGCCGGCTTTCAGGCTTTCTTATCAAGGTTGTTGACGTCGTTGATGTGGATAGCGGTTCCCTCCGCAGCAAGCTTTTCTGCGATATCGGCTTCTTTTGGGACCGGTGCGTTGTCCCCCTCAAAGACTCGCGCAACTTCTTCGAGACTGTGACCACGTGTCTCAGGGAATGCAAAGTAAATGACGACACCGCCGCCGGCCAGGATAAAGACGTATAGCAAGTAGTACTTCCACGCAATTGCCTCGAGCGCAATGGGATTGATGAAGATGTTGAAGAAGACAGCGGTAGCAGTCGACATCCACATTGCTGAAAGGCCACGGGCGCGCAAATTGTATGGCCAGATCTCCACGGGATATGCCACCACCAGAGGTGTAAAGGCCAGAGAGAAGCAGCCATACATGAGGAAGAGGAACGGAACAACCGCGGTGCCGACAGCGCTTGATCCACCCTTCGCGAAGGTGGCGGAGAGAGCGGTGATCAGGATGTAAGATATGAGCATACCAGCAGTAGCTACTAGAAAAAGAAAACGGCGCCCAACACGATCGACGTTGAATGCGCCGAGGAGGGAGCAAAGCAGATTACAGATCTGCAAAAACCCATTGATGAGAGTCTGCTGCGTAACAGTGGTGATGCCGATGGTGGAGAGCACCGGAGAAAGATAGTAGCCTGCAACGTTCTGGCCGGCCCACTGGTCAAAGATGCCCAAAAAGATGGTGATGAAGGTCCTTTTGCGATTGCCAGGTGTGGCAATCATTTGCCGATACGAACTGGTTTCCTGGGCTTCCCGCTCCATCTGGATGCTTCGGGTGATTTCTGCAAGCTCAAAAGCTGCCAGAGGGGATGTCTCGTCACCCTCCGCATGGTACTTGACCAGGAATGCGCGAGCCTCTTGGTATCGTTCTTTTGAGGCCAAGAAACGCGGGGACTCTGGCATTATGGAAAGCCCAGGAATCACAACCACGGGAAGCAATAGTTGCAGGACAGATGGAATACGCCAGGACCAAGAATTGTCGTAGTTGCGGGTACCATAAGTGGACCAAGCGGCGAGGAAAGAACCTAAACTATGGTCAGTTGTCGGGATTTCTTCTCAACACAGATGGCATCATGGAGGAACCACTCACCAACATACCAGCCACACATGTAAAGGCTAGTAAAGATACCGCGGTGGGTGGGGTATGCCGTTTCAGTCATCAATATAGGCACGCAACCGCCGAAAAAGGCACTCGCAATGCCAACGATGACGCGTGATGCTACAAACATAGGTACATTCGTGGCCCCAGTTTGTAGCCCAACACCGAGGCACAGAAAGATGTAGCCAACAAGAATAGTTGGCTTTCGTCCGAAACGATTAGAGGACCACGCGACAACAGGAAAGAAGAAGATGGAACCGAGGTTCTGGGCGCCGCTGATGAATCCAAGCCATGCGCCCGTGGGATGGTTCATAAACGACTGCCAGTGCGGCAGTGCCAAAAGTCCGTTCAACATGCTGCCATCGTAGCCATTGCCCGACGAGAGGAGGAAAAGACTCATGAGGCAGAAGTTGAGGAAGGTTTGGTTGCGTTTCTTGTACCATGGTCGATCATTTGGAGGCAGCACCGCGGCCAGCTCCGGCCCGACGGACTTGAAAATGGAGGTAGTCATATTGATGCGACAAAGTGATTAATCTAGGAGACCAGGAAAAATGTACCTTTGGGGTCTGGACATAATAAATCCTGAGAGATTGTTACTAGAATTATATGTCTTCATGAGAGCTCGCAAGGGACATGGTGGATCCTACAGATGCCATCGGAATCCGTTTCCCCATGGGGCCCCAGACTGGAAGCTAGTCGGCTGCATCGCGTGGTGGGTGGTTGTACACCCTCCCCGCACACACATGTCGCACGGCTCGAGCCAATGAGGACCCCGCCTCCTGCAACTGCCCAAGGACTGGAGGGTAACATTCGTTCAGCAAAGGCCTATGCCCAGAAGGAGTAAGCCCGGCATTCCCCGGTATCTGGGGTAGCTTCAGAACGAACCTTACCGGATCGGTACGAGATTGGTGGGTTTGCCCTAGGGCAAGTTAGAACGCGCATTCAAGCAGGACGGCAATGCATTTGCGAAGATAATGAAGGCTTCGGAAGAGTTTATCGAGGTTCTTTACTCCCAATCCAGCTGAGTGGTGGGCAGACCCCACAGCCGATTTAGCTACGCCTCTCCCCGATCATGTTCTTCGTCCCGTCCGACAGCATCGCGGGTGAACTTCTCAAGGCCGAGAAGCCGGACCAGGTAGCCATAGATGCCGAGATGCGCGAGGAACACTCGAATCCATGGAGACACGAAATTTGAGGTTGATGTAGTAACTATGCCAACCAAACCGAACGGCGGTAAGACAGGGTAGGAAATGGTCGTGTTAGATGACCAGACGGTAGCCCAGGATAGGATCACATTTACCGTTTTGGCCTTAATTTGTCCCACAGGGCGCCAACGAGCCTTTCCCAACTGTTCTATTACGCAGAGGCAGCGCGATTCTCCCTCCCCACTCATGCGGCTTAGCCTATCGCATCGCCCAACTCTTTCATCTCATCTTCTTCAAATGCAGGAGAGAAGCTGAAAAAGCGCTAGCTACCATATCGCGGCTGAAGTCAAATTCTATGTCCGACAAATGGCGACTAAACATGCCCGTACTCACCCTCTCAATATCACCATCGTCGATAAAGCCCATCTCATTGTCGTCTTCATCGGCCTTGATCCCTCTAATGGTCATTTTAAAAGTCCTTGAAGCAAGGTTGACATTTGTTCGGTGGTTGAGACATTTGGAAACTCGATGCGCCCAAAGCCAATCTGCGAGGGCATTTGGTGGGTGGTAGAATCACGGGAGACTACGTTTATGGAATAATTTCGAATTCCAGTTTGCTTTTATAGCACAGGCACATCCAGAAATATGTCACTGCGTCTGTCGCCTGGTAGCCAGTATCGGGATTTTTACACCAAGAAACCGCAACTATTGCACCTTGATTAGCTCTCCGGTTACATCACGCCCAAATAATTTGCCGGTCTCTGACTCTGCAATCTTCATAGTTAAAAACAGCGTATTTTTAATTTCCCTGCCTAATTAAAACGTCTATCGCCCCCGTTAGATAATGCCACCAGCAACAGGACTTGACGCCGCACTTCCCGATGGTGAACCCCTCTGGCTATTATAGCCAGAATCATAATCAGCGGTTTTGTATGAACCAGGCGAGTAAATTCCGCTGTTCCGTTGTCCTTCCGTATAATAATTGTGATTGGTCTCCAAGCCACTCTGTTCAAGGGGGTTTGGTACCATATCCGACGAGCCTCCCTGGGTGTTATCATCCCTATCCTTGCGGCTTTTGTCAAAAAGAGTCGAGACTGTCTTCTTGAATTTTCTTATGAGCCCCATATTTTTAGATTCTATCTTCGTAAATTCAACACCGCCTTTGGTCGAAAATCCGAGAAAGAAGAATCTTCTTTTTGCACCCAAACCGTCGATGCTAGATGTTCCTGTTTGCTCGGCACACGGGTTTGCATCTTGCGAGGCTTCATGACCTGAATCTGGGACGTCCGAAACCGCCCTACTTGGATTCTCCGGGGCTTCTTTGCCAGCTGGGCTTGATATGAAGGTCGAGTTGGATGGTGAGGCTGGGGGCTCTCTTTGACTTGGACAGCTCGTTGGTTGGATTTGGTCCAGATCCGATTTTGATACAAGAGTGACCTTATTTGCCCCAAAAGCTCGTTTGATGTCATCCAATATTGACCAAATTGGCATGACTTGAGCCTCTCCGAATGCATCAATACCCACAATGTGACCGTATACCTCTCCCGATGTTTGATGAATGACCCACGAGCCTGAGTCGCCTGGTTTGAGCTCTGCTGGCATAGTCAGATTCTGCCGGGTCATACATTGGGGTTTTATGATACTTACGAGACAAACCCTCAGGACGATATTCAAGCATCTCAACAAAATCCTCACAGGGGCCAATGGCCAAGGCGGAATGGTTTGATGACACTGTGCCATGCTGAAGCCCATGACATGTATGAACAAATACGGGTTGTCCCGAGAACCGAGACTCGGGTCGCGCTGGAAACAGTTTCAAGTCGAGGAAATTGCCTTGCTCACCAGCACCACCCATATATTGCCAGTTTTCGTGGCTTCTCCCTTCATGCAGCATTTTTTCTAGCGAATCGGGGTCATTAAGATCGTTGCCACTGTCGTCCAGCTTCACGACTGCCCAATCATGGTTGCTTCCGGCCAATAGCTCTGTTTGCTGAAATGAGTTCGCCATAATAGTTTCAATTTTAATGCCACTCTCCAAATCACCCGTGTCTTTCTGTAGAGAAATATTCTGATCCAACACTCCTTGATCTTGATCTCCAAGGCCAGGGTTTTCGATGCTGTCCATCTCACTCTCTTCGTCACTCGAGTATTCTACATCAGAGATGTCTTGGGAAATCAAGGCGGAGAGAGAATGACCAGCGGTAACACCATGCGTTGATTGACTGTTGGGCGTGTAAACTCTGATGAGTCCACCCAATGTAACAGGCCTGGCCTTGTCCCCAAGAACCAAATGAATCAAAGCACCCGCGATGGGCAAAGAACCTGATTTTGATACTTGAACCAAGTTAACATTGACAATCTCGGTGCCTGACAGCCGTGTGAAACCTTCCCCAATGAAATGTAATCCGAAATCATCACCGAGTGACTCCTTCACATCTGTCGCACTGTTACACTTACAGCTAGCTCAGCCACAAAAGCCACTTAGGATTGCACAGACCACAACCCAGTAGATCAAATGACTTTAGCTTCGCTTGGCCTTCTATTGTGAATAGAAGCCATAAGCCTATTCAGCTCATTCACCTTTCATAGCTCTATCGGGCGCCTCCGGCCGCCCTCAGTTAGATACAGCTATATAATACCTAGATAGAGCCCCTCAATAAACAGACAAGAGCTTCAATGTAGCCTGCATCCCCTCATAGCTAGTGATAACATCGGCCCTTTCGAAGAACTTTTTTACTTTTTTCATGATGCGCCTGTCACATTGGATTACAATGCATAGGCGAGCATCAGCTTCACCCATCCCAATGTACTTTAGCTTCATCAAGATATCTTCTGTGTTGCGGGCTCTTTTTGAGACCACGCCCCAAATTGACTGGGTATACAACTTTTTGAAATCGATATATCGTTCTATAAGCCGGTCGGGTATGGCTTTATCAATAGTTTTCAATGCACTTGGGCTGTTGCTTTGGGGTCTTTGTGGTGATGATGCTTGGGACGATGTTTGTGATGAGTAACCAGAGTCGTGTGTGGAAACAGCGGATGGTTTTCGAGGGGTATTATGAGCCAATGCTGACGGAGTAATCTTTTTCTGCTGAAGAGATAAACGGGTGCTGACAATCGATAATTTCTTTACTATTTCTTGCTTATCGACGCCAGTCGATTTGATCGACGAGTGAGGCTTCGAGGACTCCATAATGACCCTGATCCGGTGGACGGGATAAGCTTTGTCGCCAAAAGAAATAGCGCCAGGGAAGCGGATGGGATTGTTTCGATTTCAGATCGTTATCCACTGAATGCCATGAGAATTCCAAGAAAATCGGGCATGCGTCACAGCAGATAACGCAATGCGAAGATAAAGCCAAAAAGAAGGAGAAAAAAGGCCGACAAACAGGGCGGGATTTGGGAGGGAGCCAGTTGAAAATGCAAACCAATGCTGACCCATGGGCTGGACGCCTTGCGCCTTAAGCAGCACCGCCTCCACAAGAATTGAGACATGCCACGCAACCCCAAAATTTTTGTACTTGGTTATTAGTATGAGTAGAAGGCTTGGCACTGGTAGGGTTGGGTGGTCGCCAATTAAAAGTGCAAACCAATGCTGGTACACGCGCTGGACGCCTTGCGCTTTAAACAGCACTGCCTCCATAAGGCATTAAGACATACCACGCGACCCTCCAAATTTTATCCTAATCATCCGTGTGAGTAAAAAAAACTCAGCATTGGCAGGATTGACACAGGAGTGAGCATCAACATTGAAAATGGCATCAAAAGATATACGATACATTGACGATGTCATTTGTCGCCAGCTCGGCCAGTTTATCTGGTCTCGGAAGACTTGTCCCGGGTGCCTAAACGATTCTGTGTGCGTTGAGGACCTATGTTCGTCGAAGCTTCCCGGTCGCCGGGAGCGGTATTTTCAGTTTTATCGCGCAGCCTTGTCCGCCTACGCAAACAATTCAGCCACAGAAACCTCCCGCGTCTTCAAAACTCATGAAGATATATGGAAGGCTGTTGGGATCTTTAGGGACAATCCCGATCTGAGCCGAGCGCAGTTTGCCACCTCGCTAAGACCCAATCAGCATGCCGAATACTCGTTAGCTGAGGAGGCAGACGTTCTCAATGCCACAACGCTCGCCGCACAAATCATGACCATGATCGATTCTTCAACATTGCATCACGGATCTGATAGGTTGGAGAAGGGATTTGCTAGGGTTCACTGGAAAGACGATGTCGCATTTAACAAATACATCGAGAATGTCTTCCCCACAAGCAACCATCCACTATTTAGCTATCCTGAAAATGACTCGCTGGACTATGTACATTCTAATTTTAGAGCAACAAAGCTGAAAAAGCATCTTGGGATCACCTTCCGACCAACGCACGACATTGGAAATCATTTACGGCTACACAGAAAGGAGAGGGTGTTGGAAATCTTTCATTACGCGTCATTTATCAAAGAGCAACTCCATCTAAGCCGAGGCCCTGGAGATTGGTCCAGTCCTTCAAATTCAATCAGATTGTACGTTTGTCATGTGACCTAATGCAACATATCTCCTCCACTAACGGCTGCACTGCAAAGTGGTGCGCTTCCTAGACAGCTGGTCCTCGAGGTTTTGGATTCCCTGCAGACAATACTCTTTCCTATCTCAGACCCAAAGTCGAAAAGATTGCTCCAGTCTCTCATTTCCAGAAATGGATTTGATCCTGAATTATTGCGCTTCGAGTTTAGTTCAATTTGTCGAGTTGACGAGGAGAATGTGTCATATGTTTATTTTGCTGACCGCCTCTCTGACCTTTACAATGAACTCCAAGACCCTTACCCTCAAGGCTGGCTCGAAAGACGACTCGAGCGAAATAGTGGTGCCAGGTACATGATGATGGCGACATTGATCGGCGTGGCCTTTGCGGTTTTTCTGGGGATTATATCTCTGGGGGTAAGCTCCTACCAGACATGGATTGCATACCAGGCTTGGAAACACCCTGTTTCTTCTAGCACATGAATTTCATACCATTAAAAATATCCCAACGGCTCTTTATTTATCTAATCATATTCTTGAGGTGCGCAGCTCTTTGGCAACACCATCTTACCCACAAGTATTGCACAGTTCATCTTTCGTCTTGCCATACGGGCATCCATTACCATCTACCAATTCACGATTGAGGTAAACGTGAGGGATTCACTTCATTTCTATTAATCTTTTATAGCTTAGACTTGGAGTCCTCCTCACGGCCCAGCAGGTTGGGGTGGGGGTTTCGGACGGGTCGGGTAACGGCGTAGAAAGCCAAACCCTGAGACTTGGTGGAGAACTAAAAAAGAATTATCGAGTCAATACATGAAGTATTACATGGAGAGTGTCATTTTGGCAGTGAGGGAGAGACAAACCTTGACCTTGGATCCAACGTGGAAGAAAGCAAAGTCACCTTGGACTAGATGGTGCTGGATACCAGTGGCCTCATCCTATTGGGAGGGAAAAGTCATCAGTATCGGAAACGGCCAAAATCAAGTGTCAAGAAAACATACCAGAATATCGATCTGACCGCTGAGGACATACTTGGTCTCCTCAAAGTTGTAGTGGGCGGGTCGCTCAGGGCCAGCCTCGATCTTGTAGAATCCCGAGGTGAAGTGAGCGGGGGACTCGGTCTTGGTCCTGATGGAGTGGAAGTCGGCAGTGGTCGCGTTCTCGCCCTTGGGAAGGGGGATGAACTCGTGGCCAGCGCCCTTGATGATGGTAAGAGGAACGAGTTTGCCAGACACTGTCTACGGTTAGCAATGCAACACTGCACACGGACACGGTACGCGCTCACTTTTGCTTATTTTCTAGAGAGATGCAGAGCAAGATGGAATTGAATTCAGGACGAAGCAGAAGTCAACTAATATAAGCACCCGTTGTCCACTTCGGTCGGGGCCGAGACGTCTCGGTCCAATCTCGGTATATGGATCAGATCTCGGATGCAGTCCCGGTATCCACATCCCCGATCCCCTTTCCCCCACAGGACTGCGGTAAGCCGGGGTCGGACATGCTCCATACTAATCCTATTTGAGTAACAAAATTCGCTAAGAGTACCGATATTCTGAAGAAGAATAGTAAAAATTGCGGAATATCCTTGGGCGTTTTCCCTCATTCGTTACCGCCTCATGGGCACTAAACCAGATAAGGTCGTAGAGTCGGGGAGCTCTGCCGTGGACCGTGATACAAGGTATCTCAAAAGCTCAGGCACACTTGACGCGTTGCGGATCGCGTCAGTCTCTGTAGCTATCACACCTTTAGATAACAGCTGGATCGCGACATTCCAGTCCGTGCGTGGTCTAGATTACAATGCTCTCGATCCCCCCAATAGCACTGCCATGCCAAAGGATAATCATAAAGTCAGGTTGGATCCTACATATTGACGCCTAGGACCCCAAAGTGCTATCAATATCTAGGGTGAGTAGTTAAAGAATAGCTGGAGACTCAGTGCGCTGCGTGTTTGCTTCTTCAAACAGGGTGTCGCAAAGGTTCAGCCAAGGTACGGCTCGCACAGCGAAAATGCCGAGCAGGCCATTAGTAGACTCGACAGGGCACACCGCTTTTCTCCTTGCGTCCAAACAGAAGCGAGGTCGGGTGATTGAGCCTCCCGGAGAACCGGAGCAAGAAACCGTCGGGGACGGAGCTTCGGGAGCTGAGACCGTCCAAGGCACGAAGCTCCGGGGCATGCGGGGTTCCGTGCCGGTGAGGGGAAACGCGCCCCCCTCAGCGAAATCAAGGAAAGGAAGAGTGGGAAATATGAAAATGCGAAGAAGGGGACTCATATATAGTCAAAATACAAGAGCAAGCGGGGAGGCGATATCAAATGAGGCCGGCAGCAGGAAGGAAGGCCTTCCGAGAAATCGGTGTAACCCGGCATGCCCCGGAGGATCTCCGAATCTACTCCGGAGGACTTCCACGGAGCATTTAACGGGCGGACAGAGCAGCTTCATTACATTTGATTATAATTTGTAAATTTAGATGAAAAGTAAATAAAAATCGAGTCTATCGCGCTGTTACCAACGAATTCATCAACAAGCTTGTTGTCAAAGCTCATGCAAGCACTTAAGGGCTCCTCTCCATCAGGGGCAGGACCAAGTGCGTCATCTCACGACTAATAAATACACTAGCCTTGAATAAGCCAAAAATAGTGTTCAAACGCGATTCGAAGCATCGAAACATGTCATGAAGCCATTCCCGTTTGTGACTTGTATCTAACTGTTTGAAGAGGCAAAAGTCGGAATTGGGCATTACCATGGACACAAATATAGCTCCGTGAACCAACAAACCCGTTTAGTGAAATGATGTTTACAAAAAAATTCATTTAGGCTATTTTTTCTTAAAGCGATTTACCAAACCAGATCCCATCCAGAAGAATGCAGAGATACATATTCGACCTGGTGGTGGAGAGCCCAATTTTATGAAAGTGGGGTCATATCTGCATAAAATTGTTCTCGTCGGACATTTTTACGTTGCAGTGCAGAAAAGACCAGGGATAACTGACCCCTTGTTCACATCATCGGTGCAACTCTAAAAGTCAATCTAAGTTGCATCGCCAGTATGACTTCTGTGTCCATCTCAAGTCCTGCTTATTCCCTCATCAATCACACATTCGTCAGCCATGCATATCTCTTGTAATGCGTCATCTATTTGTGCATGGTCGAGCGGCTGAACGAATGCAAGATGAAAGCGGGGTTTTCTGATGCACGTTGCCCATCCCTTTATTATCGGCGTGAGATGTGATCAAAATCTTTCCCTCCTCAAACTTCAAACACGACACATATCATCATCATGGACCAGAAAATCAAGGTTGCTGCGGTTCACGCCGCGCCTGTCTACATGGACAAGGCAGCCACTACTCAAAAAGTCATCAAGCTGATCGAGCAGGCTGGCCAGGAGAACATTGAGCTACTAGTCTTTCCCGAGGTCTTCATCCCAGGCTACCCGGTGAGTTGCTCTGCGCGCCCCCTGAATCGTGCCATGGTTTTCAGGAAGTCATCGCTGACTTGATCGCCTCCCAGTACTGGGTTCACTGCTATGCGCCCCTCCAACAAGTCGATGCCATCGCAAAGTACGCCGCCGAAAGTGTCGTGGTCGAGGATGGAGACGAGATGAGGCGCATCTCGGCCGCCTGCCGCAGCGCTGGCGTAGCCATCAGCCTTGGTGTCTCCGAACGCATCCCCCAAGGCTACACCATCTTCAATTCGCAGGTCAACATCGACTCGGACGGCACCCTGCTCGGCGTCCACCGAAAACTACAACCGACCTATAGCGAGCGCCTGATCTGGGCGCAAGGTGGCGGGCACACCCTGCGTGTTTACAGACCTTCGGCATCGGGCCGGCCCTACAATCTCGGGGGTCTGTGCTGCTGGGAGCATACTATGAACGGCGCGCGCCAAGCGTTGATCGCCCAGAACCAGCATATCCACGCCGGCGCTTGGCCTGGTCTTTCGACCATGCCTGGTTTCGAGGAGACTGCAAACGCCCAAATCGAGGCACTGATGAAGACACATGCCATGACAGCCCAGGTCTTCACCATCACTGCGTCCAACTATGTTGACGAGGGCTGTCTGAAGTGGATGGACGAGAATCTCGGCAAGCAGGATCTCGTCAAAGCCGGCGGTGGCTGGTCCTCCATTCTTCACCCCTTCTGCGCCTTCCTTGCAGGGCCACACAGTGGCGATGAGGAGAAGTTGTTGATGGCGGAGATAGACTTGTCGCAGCTGAGACAGGTCAAGGTTTGGCTGGATGCTGCGGGACATTACCAGCGGCCAGAGGTGCTACAGTTCGGCGTCGACGCACGACCGCTGTGGTCAGATGAGAAGAAAGGCGCTGAGCCATCGTTCGCTCCTGAGAGGAGCAACAAGGACGATTCGGCGCATTCAAGCCCGAGATCCACGTGGTACATGGTTGGTCCGTGATGTTGTAGCGCATTGTTGATCGATGCGACGCGAGGGATGCAAGATTTGAGTTTACTAATACATAGTTGAGAATTGATTTTTTTGTTGTTCAAGCTGTCAAGATTAATCTAAAATCCAAAATTCAATCGCCCGTGTGATGAGAGCATAATTATTACTTAACTAGCATTCGTGAATGCTTCTATTGGTATCACTTCAAACGGCGGCAAGGAGTCAATCCCGCCATGAACAAGCAGCGACAGAGACATCTCGAGCTGTTCCTGACAACACTCTCCACAAATCTGCAGACCATCCTCCGAGACATTTTCAATATCCAAAGCTTATTCTACTTTTGGAGTGATTAGTCTGCAGC
>VTGD01000023.1:0-161100 GCA_013406985.1 Calonectria crousiana | reverse complement strand
AATTGAGATGAGGATTGTGAACCAGTTGGCTTATTTGAGATTTGAGGGCCAGGTAAGCGTAGAGGGTTGTGGTAAAGGCCAAATTTCCCAGGACTCCAGCCACTGAGCAATGATGTGAGACTAGCAATGAAAATGAAATGCAAAATTCTTTTTTTGTTTAGAGTAACCGATGCGCACATGAATTCTGCGCTCCGACGTACTCTTTTGGTGGAATGAGTGGAATGATGACTCGATCGCTAGATCCACTGAAGCACTGGCAGCCTTGGCGAGAGGGGTGGTGTGGCAACCAACGATGCCCATAAAAAAACACTAGCCTTGATTGAGATAATGACCAGAGTTCAAGACCAGTAGCAGTGAGCACAACAGGTGAATAAAATATTACAATGTCTGCGAGCACAGGCACAAGCCAGCTGGTGACAATTCAATTACTCATCTGTTCACCCTTTGAACTCCGCAGTGCGTAGCGTCGTGGTAGTCGTGGTTACGGAACCAAGAACATGGGTACAAGGATATCTACTCTACCGTGGTCACGATACAACGCCAGGCATTGTGTTAATGTTGTGCACTACGCGGGAGGATCAGGGATTCTCTCTCTATTACATGGCCCATGCCTCTTGCAAACGAACTCCGGGGTGGTTTGTAGTTTCTCAGCACCACCAACGCCGCGAAAGAATAGCGCCAGTATTAGTTCGACCAGCGCATGGCAGCTCTGGTATTCTTTCGCAATGAGTTTTTAACATTTCTAGAGTTCTTTGATGGGCAACATGATGCCCATAACTGACCTCAAATACACACCGGGATATAATGTCAGATTTTCGTCCGGTCATTATATGCAAATATCCCTGTGATTCAGGTGGTTGTTCATGGTGGGGAAGAGTCGGACGTGGTGAGTTGGCCCAGGTGGGTAAGGATGGATGAGGTCAATCCCGCCGATGGGGCTGGTCGGGAAGTTGCGGAAATCCCCGAACGCCCTCGGTTTCTCAACTTACCGTGAGAAGAAGGATGTCAAATCATGTTAAGGAACCCCGACAGTTACATTGACATCCTAGAAGAGTCATGATATACCGAATCTAATTTTCTACCTCTAAGATAATTGTAAATCTTCCACCCAACCAGCTACAGCAGGCACCTGTGTGGTAAATACAGCAAATTCGTCGCTAAATGGATAGTCATTGTAACCTGCATTGTTCTTCTTGCTGTAGAAGGTATCCCTGTTGTAAGGGCTCAGAGGAATCCCCATTTTAATGCGAAAGACCAAGTCCGGATTAGAGATGAAGTAGCGACCAAAGGCAACGGCGACATCCCACTGCTTGTACTTTCCATCAACGACTGCCGGCGCAGTTTCCGGGGTATATGAGCCTGAAACAATGATGGGAGACTGATTGCTCCATTCTTTGAGAATGAAATCGATGTCATTGTCCTTGTTACCAACAGACGAATGATCATGCGAAGAGGAGTCGTGGACGGTGGCACGGTGGCTGCGAGGTTCTACAATAGAGATATAGGCCAGTTCATACCCAGCCCTTTTCAGCTCGTGAATGATACAACTGGTCTGCGTCCAGGTATCTGAAGAATAGCAGTCTTCAAAAGTCGAAAATGGGCTCATTCGAAAGGCTGTTCGTTCTGCGCCAATCTCTTCCACTACCGCCTTGATTATCTCCAGCAAAAACCGAGCTCGGTTCTCAATTGAGCCCCCCCACCTATCGGTGCGGGTATTCACACTGTCGCGAGTGAATTGATCGATGAGAAAACCGTGAGCGCCGTGAATCTCGACCCCGTCGCCACCAGCAGCAATCACGTTCCTCGCTGCGTTTCTGAACTCGGCAATCTTTTGCAAAATTTCGTCTTCGGTCATTGCAGCAGGGGAAACATCTCGTCCATTCAACCGCGTATTGCTGCTGGAGACATATTTGAATCCTCGCTTCTTGAGATAGTCCGGGTCGGCAGAACGACCCAGGTCCCAGAGCTGCTGGAATATAAAACAGCCCTTGGAGTGGACGGCTTCGTAGATGCGCCCCCAGCCTTGGATTTGATCCATTGTGGAAATCCCGGGCGAGTTGGGCTCGACCTCTGCAGCAGGAGAGACCCCAGTGGCTTCGCTAATAATGAGGGTGCCTGGGGTTGAAGCGCGGTCCGTGTAGTATTGTATCATTATATCCAAGGGTACATGGATGTCGTCATTGCGGAAGCGTGTGAGAGGGGCCATAACAATGCGGTGATCAAGAGCAATGTGACCGAGCTTGAGCGGTTTCCAGAGGTTTGACTCGACACCAGCCATTGTAGAGATTATTCACTGAGACTGATTCGACTTTTCTCGAATACTTGTGACCTGTCAATCATTTGCTTCTGGAAAAGAATTCGTCTATGCTGACTCGGCCTGATCAAATTTAAGGCAGGTGCCTGGGTGTGTGGGTATGGGCATTTCTTTCGCGGCTCTCTATAAATGCAAGTTTTCTTCAATGATGTAAACATGTTCCCAGTCTACAGCAATAAGAGATGCACCATTGCTTGCATAAAGATGTGCTGGGTGGGGTGGGGAAGTGTAGCGTGTCGGTGGCTACGGGTGGGGTTCTCCTCCCATATCAAACTCCCCACACGGTGCTGTTGCTGTGTTTATGGCCCACGACTTTGTAACCATGCGACTGGGACATTGTGGTTAGGAGTTTATTAGATCTAAATCCAACAGGGGGATAGTGCCACTTTTCATCTTGGTTTGTGCTAAAAAAAAATAAAAAAGGTGGTAAACCCTTCCAGTTCAAACTGTGCGGTCGGGGTTGAAATCCACTGCGGCTGCGGAGATTGAAGTGAGGGGATAAATTTTTGCGGATTTTCCATTCCACTCATGCGGTGCCTGTGCCACGAATCGAAGGCTTTGAGATGCTTGGAAACACCAACCTCTATGCTTACACTCTTATTTCGTCAAAAGACTCAATCAAACGCGAAATGCCATCCTTACCGTACGTGTCCGGCTCAATGTTAGACTTAGGCAAACTAAATACCATATTTGTTGGATCCTCAGTATTGTAAACAGGCCATATTGGTGTTGATAGTTCGACTAGGTATGGTTAGATGCTACTATTTCTTTTCCCAGTGGCATGAGTGTAAGGATGGAGCTTACCTTGGTGGTTGTTAGGGTTTAGGCTATCCACGAAACTGATCCACATTTGTGTCATCGCAACGCTCAGCTGTCGCAGCTGGGTGGAGTTTGAGCCAAAGGGATTGACATCGTAGCCTTTTCCAGCGAAATTTCTAAAGACGAAGGCAACTTCTTGAAAATGAGTGGCCCCGAGCACTCCGGGAGATATCCCATTTGGCACAGTATCAAACCGGTAGCTGTAGGCTGGGACACCATGGAGACTCCACATTTGTGTCGAGAACCTCCTTGGTGCGTCGAAGAGGAAGTCACCCAAATAAAGCGATGCTGGGCCATACAGGGAGCCAAAGGTTGAGTCTGGAGTCAGCTGGACGGTCCCTAGTCGATCTCCTATTTCATTCATGCGCAAGGATGTTGTGTACGCGTCAGAGAGTTGTTTAATCGTTGTATTACTGAAGCCTCGAACCGAATCAAAGGCTTTGACCAGTTCCATGAAACTGGTCGAGTCATTGACCAAGCGACCAGCCAGAGACGCCATGGCAGTGCCCTCGTTCCTGTTTGTCCCAATTAGCAACGGCACTTTAGTAAACTCACCCTCCCGCAGAGAGTGTGACTGGATGCCTGGAACAAGTGAGCCATCGATGACCGGGCCGAAGGACAAAGCCTTGAATGCACCGTCTAATACATCGGCCTGCGTGGCGCGCAGACATTCCAAGGAGTGGTCTGAGGCGTTGCAGCCAACAGAATCGACGACTCTGTTGTAAATAATGTCTTGCTCATCCAAGGTCAACGGCCCGTTGGGGCTAACAACACCACCACTCTGGGCGATGGCGGCTCGGAAAAGCTGCTGGTCATTCTTTCCACCATAAGCGAGGAGGTGGTAGCCAACCGAGAGCCCGCCTGAAGACTCTCCTTGGATGGCGACCTTGTTGGGATCTCCTCCAAATGCTCGAATATTTTCCTGGACCCATCGAAGCGCCAACCTCTGGTCGTGCAAGCCCAAGTTGGCGTTGGCAGATTCGTTGATGGCGCGACCACCCAGAAACCCCCAACCCGATAATCGATAGTTGGTGCTGACGCCAATGATAGGCGTGCCCATCTTGACGGACTCGTCAACCACGAAAGACATATTGTACCGAGGATCGCCACTGCCGCCATCCTGGAGACCTCCGCCATGGATCCAGAATAACACGGGAAGCCCCGAGTTCACAGTGTATTCTTTCGGTCGAACAATGTTTAGCGTCAAGCAATCTTCGTCGTGCGTAAAGTTGAAACCTTGCTGCGTAAAACCGGGCAGAGGGAGTGGGACACCGCGACAAAGGGAGCTGTATTCCGTCGCTGGTCGGGGTTCCTCCCATACCTTTCCTATGCTGACTGGTTTCTCAAACCGAAAGTCGCCGATGGGAGGCTGCGAGTAAGGGATTCCGAGGAAAATGTCCTGATTTAACTCCAAGTTTCGAAATCCGATCAAAGTGCCATTTTGAATGGTAACCTGGGGCGACCCCCAATCCTGCCGAAGCGATATACCATTCACAAAACAAAATGCGCAAGAAGCTAGAAGCCATGCATAGGAAAGGGTAAGCGATATAATGATAAAGTTGTACAAGTCAAGATGTGGTCATGTGCAGCGGGAATGCTAAAGAGTGTAGAAGGTGTTGCACCTCTCACAAAAAAAAGCGGTGGTCTTTGGGACTACTTGTGTGTTCCTAAGACCTCATCTCGTTCAACCAAGACATCACATAGGTCCGTAATCAGGGATGTTGTCTCGTTGGTTGTCGTCTTCTAACGATTCGAGAGTCCGCACCAAGGTTTGCGCCATCGGGCAGGGGTATATAAACGAGCTGCACCGTGTTCTTATAGGTCAAACCATGTCCGCTGATCTCCGTCAATTCCGCCAGAGATCCGAGGAAAGTCCGCTGTACACTTCCAATCCCCCTGGATAGCGCATGTGTGTACTATTTCAGTTCAGCTCTTTTCGTATTCTGTGCTAGCGAATGGGTATGGAGAACGTGTCATATTTCTCCTGGCCTGGGACCACTACCTGTGATTGCAATGTTCTGATGCGCATTCCTATGTCCAGCCTCCTCCCTCTTTAAAATGCCATCTATTTGCATGGTGGGAAAGTATTTTGATTCTCCAAAAGTGTCCTCAGAGCGAAGTCGAGTTCGTTACCCGATCGCAGCCAGAGCCTCTTTGAACCTTCCGTTAGCGCTAACACAGCCTCCATTGACCTATCGCCCTTTCTCGGTAGCAAGAAAACCAGAAAATAGGGGCTAAGTTGCGGATTTAGAACTTCTGCTTGCATGTAAATGGTCCTTTAAACCTATATTTGTAGGTGCTCCTGGTCTGTGGCGTTGGAAGTATCTTTTTCGAGGCTTATGTGATGACAACTATGTGAAGGCCTTGACTCGCTTGGTGGCTCGACCGATTCCTCGCGATGCCCCAGTGACAATTGCTGTATTGCCGGAAATAGATCAAGGCTCCTAAAATTGACCAGTAATTTTGAAAGCTTAGGACTGTTTTGAGAGTGACTGCTTCAGGTGAAGACTAGTCAGTCATGGTTGTGAAGGTAGATAGACACGGTATCTCGGTCAACACTTTCACACCCGTTTGCGTTGTGGGCCTTGACCATCCACCAACCTCAATGAGCCTGGTCACAAAAACCTAATCCGGGCACGAAAATCCGAGACATCAAATTCAGGAGTGAGTTACGCATAAAACTGTTTGTGCACAACCATAAGTTGAATTCTCTTCTCTTCTAGAGATGCCTACCAATTTAAAGTATACTATAAAAATCCTGAAACCAGTCATCACTTGTTTAAATGATGTAAATTATAGAGAATTCTCTGTGGTTACAATACGATCGATATATTAGTGTGTAGACAATTAAGAATTCCAGAGATATGAATTTTATCGGATTTACACAGCCGTATCGGGTGTTTGTGATCAACCTCATTGAGCTTGGCAGGTGGTCAAGCTCCACAACACCAACAGGCACTTAAGCTTTCCGAGGCCCAAAATGTATCGTTCCTCGGGATTGATTCCGAGTAGGGGTACCTGAGCTTGTAATTTTTATTTACTTTTCAATAAAAAACAAGCTGTAGGCTCAACCGGGTGATCCAGGAACCAAGCCACAAAGGTGGCATACAATTAGAGATGTAATTTTTATATTCTGGATATTGCAATCGTTTCCAGACCTCGGGGAATGCTGGAACCACTTGCGTGGTCTTCAGGACTCCAAAACGGAGTTTTCCTATTAGCCCTTGCATCATTCGTGCTGGTTGATGATGATCTGGCGAGTGAGTAGCATTTCAGTTAGGGGCTGTAGTAAGTATCATCTTGTATAAATAGACACATTATCACAATCCTATGTAATCCTATGTCTATTTTCCTGTCCCTTTATACTTCTTATTTATCAATCTAGTTATATCACAGGAGTGTCACATATACAGTTGCCTCTCTCATGAGCAAGGTGACGTCAGCTCGTCTGTACAAGCATCCACTTTACCCCATTTACTTCTCGCTCGCAAAGATGATACCGTTTGCCTTTCGCATGTCCTCCATGGTAGATAGGACATCGACGCTCAATTTCCGTAGACGGCTCTCAGCTGCCTTGTCTCCCTCTTGGATGATGCGCCCAAGCTCCTTGGCCTCCCAGGTCAGGTTCAATAAGCCGGTGTACTGGGGGTTTGTGTCGCCAAGCTGCTCGGCTTCCTTGGATCCGCGCGGGACAAACTCAATCGTGTTGATGTCAGTCACACCGGTTGCGCCGTTGACCCGGATGGTGCCTTTTTCGCAGTAGATCTCGCTGGGCGCGGTCGAGGTATAGATCTTGCTGGGGTGGGCGTACACCGTAAACTTCTGTCCATGCTTGGAGGTTTCGGGGGTGTACTGGAAGATGACGGCACCACCGCCGTCCACGCCCGTGGGGATCATGACAGGGAAGTAGGTCTGTCCCGCGGGCTTGCCAAAGAGAGCTACGGTGAACATGACAATATAGCAGCCCATGTCCCAGAGGCAGCCTCCGCTAAACTTGGGCGAGAAAACGTTTGGCTCTTCGCCATTGAGGACATTGGCGTATCGCGAAGAGTACACAGCCATGGAGACGTTGGCACCATAGATGGCGCCAAACTTCTCATTTCTCGTCTTCTCATCGTCGAGCAGACTCTGTAGCTTGTGGAAGTTGGGCTCTTGAATGTGTCTGTAAGCCTCTAGGATGAATAGACCCTTGGAATCGGCCAGCTGGTAAAGAGCTTCGAGCTCCTTGACGTTGGAAGCGAAGGGCTTCTCCATAACAATGTGCTTGCCGGCATTCAGACCCTTCACACCTTGCTCGTAGTGCAGCGAGTTTGGCGAGGCAATGTAGACAACGTTGACTGATGCATCAGCCAGCATGGCGTCCAAGTTGTCATAGGCCTTGACTGAAGTAGCATCCTTGACGGAGGGTGTCTCTGAGATGAACTTGTTGGCTGTGTCGAGGCTGCGCGAGTAGACGGCCTTGAGCTCAAAGGCTTTGCTCTCGTGGCCCGACTGCACAAATGAGTTTGTGATCCAGTTTGTGCCAATAACGGCAAGACCCAAAGGAGCAGACATTTTGACGTGGTAATGGAGATGTCGGTTTTGGTAAAGATTTGCCGTTTCTTAGCGATACAATTGCCTGCTTTTATACTTAGAAAGGATGTTATCTTGATGACGTTCGTGCGGGGTTAAGCGACAATCGGCTCACAGCCCCACTTGATCAAAGTGTTGGAGATCATGCCCGGACGACAATCCGAACGGACTGAAGAATGTAACGTCAGTTATCACTTCATCTCCTCTATAAAACTTATTGAGACTTGTGAGAGTTGACTCACAGAAGACTTAGTAGAACAGTCATTACTAGAATAAAACCAGCCAAATGCAACACGTCGCCCACCAAAGCTGTTCCTCAATTCTTATTTTTCACTCGCTACTCCGCACGTCCTAATTATATCCGACTATAGCCGAGCTCCCGACTGCTAGTAAAACACTGGCCGCTAAAAAAAACCTGCTAAAGCGGACACAAATGTGCCCTCACCGAGGTAGTTTGTACTAGTACCTGCGGCCTTCTCCCCGTATGCCTTCATCAATTGGCCAAACGCGTCATCGGGAACCACAGCGGATTTGCCTAAAAACACGACCACGCCAATCTGATCCTTCATGAGACGATATGCACGGTCATACCACGAGTATACCTTATATTTAGCGACGTTTGCTGATAAAGAGCCCTAGATATTAGCTTTCAGACTTTCTACATCGATACTCGGCAATTTCAGAACACGAATGGCATTTCCGCTCATGAACCCTTTCATTACAGCCTCCCGAAAACCGCCTGGCTTATTGACACGGTCCTTCGCATCTTCAACGCATGCTTTGAACGCCAGCTGTGGGAAATTGGTCCCAAACATTACCTTGTCCTTGCCGGTTGTGTTTGCAAATTGGAAAAACTCGGCAGGGTAATATTTTGGAGACCACGCGCTGCTGTCGATGTAGACATTTTTGTGCTTCCAAGAAACGGCGACCGTTTCTGCTGCCCAGGGATATCCAATGTGGCCCATGATGATTTTGAGGTCGGGAAACTTGAGCGCGATGGCATCAATATATGGAATAGGCCGCCCAACCTCGCTTGGGCATGCGGGGCCCGTGTGTCCAACCTGCGTTAGGAAGGGAACATCGAGTTCGATGCACTTTACATACAGAGGCCAGTAGTGGGCGTCTGTCGGTGGAAGATTCCATAACCAAGGAACCACTCGAAGGCCGACGAAACCTTCCTTTTTGACGTAATGCTCTAGCTCCTTGACCGCCTCGACCGGATTGTGAAGATCAACAGTAGCCAATCCAAGGATGCGATGCGAGTATGCGCGAGTATATTCAGCGACCTCCTCATTCGAAAAGATGGTCTTGCCCGGACGGCTCCATGCCGAAAGGCAGATGTAGGAAACCCCAGCCTCGTCCATCAGGGCTATTAGTTCTTTTGGGGATTTCCTTTTATTTGCAACTTCGGGATCGGCATGGCTTTGCTCGAAAAGACGCCCGACCTCTGGAATAGCAGAAAACAACTATGGCAGTTAGCATGCAAATCACTTCTCGCCTGCTCTGTTTAGACATGCCCCAGTCGGATTGACCCAGACGTCCACGATCGGGTATTGAAGGTTTCTCATGCTGGAATACTGCTCATCTGTGATGTTTAAAAGTCTACCCGATGATTTTGTAGATTTTTAAGAGGTTTTGTTTTCGCCTGTTCATCACCTCTCAAGTTTCCCCTCAATCAGCTCGAAAGTTTACTGACTCATGTCGTAATGCCGGCTGATTTGTTGTTCAGCCCCACTAATCGCCGTGAGCGCCGAGGATGCTGCTCGGACTATTTCACCTCAGATTTGCAAAACGGTACTTGCAGGAGATGACAAATATACTTTGTTCACATACGTACTTCAACACGTCGGAATCACGCCAAACTTGTCACAGTCATGATTGTCAAACACGGGATTGCAAAGTCTAGTAGTAAAACAATATTCTAAATAATCTATAGATAAGTGCTTCTAGTACACTATGATGCTCAGACAGCATTGCCAGTGACTAATGTGGCTCCAGTTCGAATGTAACAAAACTGCACTGACTATGTCGTGATAGCTACCAGCCAGGTTGAGGCCGACAACAATGCAAGGCAGCAATAAGCACCAGTTGTGTGTATTCTATTGCCCTATGTCGAGAATTGTGACAATCAAGTCCTCGCCCGCTTTATCAGTTTTCAACCTTCTTCAGTTCCTCGGAGATGCCGCTGTAAGTCCAGTTGAAAGTCATATTCTTCATCGAATCGGTTTCGTTCAGCTTCTTGCTCGCTGCGCGCGTGTTCAACTGAACCTGCGAAGCACGCGGGTTGCGGAGCGTGTTCCAGCGCTCAAGGATTTTTGGAACATCGGCGCGCGTGACACCAGGTTCGATGAGAAGGCGAAATCCTTCGGCATCTTCAATAGCCTGGCCCGCTCCTTGGCCTTGGAACGGCGCCATGGCGTGAGCCGCGTCACCGATCAGGACGGCGCGACCTTTGACGTATGTGGGGAATGGATCGTGGTCGCGCAGCTCCCAGACCTTGACTTCCTCAGCGTATCTAGAGACATTAGCACTAGAAGATTAGGTGGTAGATTGATTTGTACTCACTCCATGAATGTTGTATAAGGCTTGGGGAAGTCCTTGAAAATTTCCCTCACTTCGTTGATATCTCCATCTGCAAACCAAGATTCGCTTGCTTGCTTGCTCAAATACTCGTTAGGAAAGGCACAGCTAAAGCTGCAGTAGGCAAAGTCACTGCAGGGATACGAGATGAGAGCCCGGTTGGTGTTGTCAGTGAGCCGCATGATGGACAGGTAGGCTCCAGCGGCAGGATTCCACCATTCGGGAAGCTCCCCCACGGCCTTGGTGGCGTTTTCAGCGGAAATGAGGAAACGGAAGATGCTCTGACCAGTTGGGGCCGTGTCGAACTCTCCATCTCCAAGGATTTTCTGCTTGAGCGTCGAGTGGATACCAGCACCGACTAGTTTTGTAAGCATGATGTAAATAGTAGCAAAGAAGAACTTACCGATGATGACATCGCCGGAGACGGTCTCTCCACCCTCGAGGGTCACAATACCTTCATCGACATCGATGTCTTCGACCTTGACGTTGTACCTAACAGTGGGTGTTCTACCAACACCTTCCTCGGTTGCCAATCGCTTGATTTCTGATCTTAGATCCTGTCGCAGCGTCATGAGCCAGTCATTGCCGTATTGTGTGGTCATGTCCATGGGGATTTTCTTAATAAGCTCCCCGGTGCTAGCGTCATAGGCCCTGAGCCCTTGAGATACGCAGGCACGGGCCCGTACTCGATCAAACCCGAGCTGTTCGAGGATTCTGACCGCGTTTGGTCCCAATCCAAGGCCTTGACCGCCTTTGATGCGTTCTTCCGAGCCGCGCTCGAGGATTGTGACATTGGCCTTGCTGCGAAGGATTGCAGCAGAGGTCAGGCCAGCAATGCCGGCTCCAATGATGACAATGTTGAGAGTCATTTCGACGAGATGATGCTGAAGGGTAATGATTTGGGATGTAAATGAGCAAGTATGTCTAATTGCGATGATGATTCGACTTGTTCATGGAATATCTCTCTTATTTATATCTTCATCCTTCAACTTGCAAGTCTCTTCATCCCGGTTCGCATTCAAACCTAAAGATAGCCTCATACTCAAAAAGGCAATACCATCACCGAGCCGCGAAAGTGGGTCCTCGGCCATTGCACGTCTCGGTGAATTTGCGCTCTTAGACCGAAACCTACGGGCGACACGGGCCAAGCTTGTTAACTATGTAAATGCGCGATCTGTCTATTTTCGTACCGGCACCGTCGTCATCGCCGTCATCGCCGAAAAAGCAAAAGAAAAAACACATACTCCAATCATGGACGGACAATTATCTCCCTGGCAGGGCGGCAACCAGGCTCGTAAAAGCAGAGCCATCATATCCTGCTTGCCTTGCCACCAACGGAAGGTCAAATGCGACCGAGGCCGACCTTGCGGTAGGTGTGCGGTGGCTCATCAGACCGATGATTGCCTCTACCAAACCGAGCAAGAGGCTTCCACATCCAAAACCCAGCCCCGACTGGCTTTTCCAGTCATCGGCATGTTTGTCAATGGCCAGGCTCATCTGGTACATGCAAATTCCTGGGCGATGCTGTGCTGGAAGGTATGTACAACGCTCGAGTTCGAGTCCAGGACTGACATGGTCTCCAGTTCGAAGAAGCTCGCTCTTACCTGTTCGGCCTCGACCCTGATCCAGGCTACCAAGGAATTCAGCAGCGTGTCAAAAGTATGAAATATTTGCTTTTTCCAAATAAAGGCGATGATCTCAATGTCGTCAACCAATCTATCGCCGCCTCGCCTCACCCTTATCCGAAGATTGAATTCCTGCTCAGTCTGCTAAGTCGAGAAGCTGTCGAGGCTCTGGTGGCCAACTATATGCAAACTTTTGATACCATTGTCCCTCTCTGGAATAGGGCTGAGCTAGACAGGGATCTCGCCCAATTTTGGATGTTCCCCGATGACACCGACTTGTCATTTCTTTCTCAGCTTTTTCTCATGCTATCAATTAGCTGCCACTCTGCACCGGCCAAAGACTCTATCTTGGGGAATTTTGATCTCGCCTTTGTTTCCAAGGCACTGTTTTCAATTGGGAATTTTATGTTGAATAGCGTCGGCCCTAATGATCTTCATGGCCTTGCTCACCTGAGGTCTTTGTGCATGATGGTCATGGCCAGAACAATGACCCTAGGCCCCGCCAGTAATGTACCAAGCTGTAGAGTCCTTCTTGGCACTGCAGTCAGAGCCGCGCAAAGTATGGCTCTCCATCGACATCCGCTCTACTTTCCTGGAATGGCAGAAAGTGAAGGCATTAGCCGTCTCATCCTTTGGACGGGCATCGTGTTCTTAGACCAGCTCATCTCTATCCATACGAATCTCGCTCCACTGACTCGGAACGCGGAATATGATGCGTGCTTTCGGCTCGACCGCTATATGTCTTGGAACAAGGCATTGGTGGCGAGTTGCGATAACTGCCACGCCCACTTCATAACATCACTGTGTGAGATGCTCCATATTTCCTCAACTGTGCTCGAAAAGTTGAATCTCGTCAACCCGAACCTCAATTACGACGAGGCCACAAAGTTGGATAAGAAAATTCGAACCTTTTTGACCAATACATTACCAAAATTAGCGGGAGGCCTGAACTTTGTTGCGGCGTCCATGCAACGATGTCTCGTCGAAATTTTTGTGCGCAGAGTCCTGATGGATCTACATCAGCCATTCACTCAAAACGCAGATTCTTCAAATGCGGCAAAGGTCTCGCAGGTAGCCGTTCTTGAGTGTGCCCTGTCATTGATTATCTGTCAACAAGGATTGTACGAGCGAATCTCCCAGGACGGTGGAGCGATATGTTTATTGGACCTACTCAAGGAAGACTTCGGAGTGGCTATCATTTATGTCAGTCTTGGCCTTAGGCAGGGTGCTTTTGAGTCAATCTCATTCGGTGCTCTGCCGGGCTCCCCGAAAGAAATTGCCTGGCAAGCTCTCAGACGAGCTGCGGAGCTAACCAGGATAAACGCAACAAATTCTTCAAAGCATTTTCGCATCTATGCTGGAGCAGTTCAGTTGGTTGCCGCCCTGGAAGCACTAGAATCCCAAATTCCGATGGTTGAAAAAATGAAGGAAGCAGGACGAAACATAATAACATGGATGGAGGAGCAGGTCGTGGTGAGTGTAAGTCTTGATAGTCTTGATGCGGGCTCTTTCAGTAATAGCGAGGACGAATTGTATCAAGGATTCACAGAGACGATGGACTTTCTATTGACGGAAGATGATGAGCTGAGACCAGCTTTCTAACCCGAATAGTTCAAGAAAGAGTTTTATCCAATGATTGTTTATTTTAAATCTCTTAGGACTGGACGTAGCGGATAGATAGAGTTTGCACTGAATTTAAGAATCATTGGAATATCCTTGCGTAGTCGATGCTTTTATATTCAATCTAACATTCTATACCTAACCCGAACCACATAATAGAATAAGTAGGAAACTTGTGCCTCCACCCAGTAATAAATTCCTCTCTTGCCTCTAGTTATCGTATTCCACTGTCTCCAAGCTGGCGATGACACAATGAGCATTAATACCACCATAGCCCAAAGCCGTAATGCCTACGTGGTCTCCCCTCTCCAGTTTGAGGTGACTGGACAACGGCTGCACTCGTGTCTTGCCTAGGTCAATGAGGCTGTTGATTTCGCCCAGCTGACGCATCGGTGGTACGACACCTTTTTGCACTGATAGTGAAGCCTTGATCAGCGAAATCAAGCCAGAGGCAGTTTCCGAGTTACCAAAGTTGCCCTTGTTGGACCCGACCAACAGTTTGTGTCCGTCAACAGAGACCTCCTGGCTCTTTGGAGTGCCGACGGAGATTGGCGAGTCGGTGCTGCTGCCCGTCGTGCAGGGCGTGTTTGTGCCGGAGAAAGCAGCCTCCGCCGCAGAAAACGCTCTGTCCAATCCTTGAACCTCAAGGGCGTCACCGATGCTTGTTCCGCTGCCGTGCATCTCAACGTATCGAATGGTCTGTGGATCAACGCCCGAGTTGACAATTGCGTCGCGCACCACCTTGGCCTGGCCAGACGAGCTGGGAACAGTGAATCCAACCTTGTCAACTGCGCCGTCTGTTCCGATGGCGTGACCTTCAATGACGGCGTAAATGCGGTCTCCTGCCTCCTTGGCCTTGGCCAGTGGCTTCAATACCACAGCGGCAACGCTATCAGACGGAACCGAACCATCGGAGCGAGCATCCAGAGGCCGGCACTCGCCGCTGATGGAGAATATCTTTCCCTCGGATGTCGCGTATCCGCCCAGTTGTGGGTAGGAAACAGACGCCCCTCCTACCAGCGCTATTTCGCAGTCGCCGCTACGAAGCGAGTTCATGGCGTTATGCATGGCCACGAGCGAGGAAGCACAAGCTGCATTGATATCCATACTGGGTCCAGTCAAGTTGAGTTTGAATGCTGTGAATGTCGAGGCATTGGGATCGAGCACAACCTTGTAGCGATTCTCGAATGTGTCGCTGGTATTTTGTCCTTTCGAGTCAGAGTGCTGGAACGTGTTGTGCGCGATACCGACAAAGGTTCCGACGTTGGCACCCTCAGTTTTGGAGGTTGCAATGGAAGCATCCTTGAGGGCTTCTTTGGCAACAATGAGGAACAGACGTTTCTGCAATATGGTTAGCTCAATTCGGTTCAATTTTTCACGCGTCACATACCTGAGGGTCCAATTTGCTGGCATCCTCATCCGACATGGCCCATTCGCTTCCGACAAATTCTTCGAGCCCATTGATGCTTCCGTATCGCGGAACAAAAACTTCATCCTGGTTGAGTTCCGCCTTCTTGGCACCAGCTCCATCGCTAGTGGTGATGCCATCCTTTTGTCCCATCAACAATTCCCAGAGCTCGTCCACTGAATTTGCGCCTGGAAATCGACCAGCCATGCCGACAATGGCAAATTTATCATCTTGAAGAAGATTTGAGACAGAACTGCGAGAAGATTGCGACTGGCCAGTAGATGATTTGCGATCAGAAACGTCTGATGCTTCGGATGGAGCCTCACTAACGACTGATTCAGCAAGATATTTTGCCTGAGCTCGAATGGTCGGATAATAAAAGACATCCAGAAGCGATATCCCAGACTCTGGATAACGAGCGACAATCTTCTTGTGCAGAGCAGTAAGCAGAAGGCTGTGGCCGCCAGCATCATAGAAGCTGATGTCGAGTGATGGAAGCTCACGTAATCCCAGCACATCTTGCCAGAGAGAAGCAAGGGATTGCTCAAGGCGAGCAACATTCGAAGCGTCATTGCTTGGGGTAATATCAGCAACCTTGGTAACGACAGCAATGCTAGGTTTCTCAGGTTCTTCAACCGAAACCTGGAGGCTCTCGCTGCCAAATTGCTCAAGCACTTGTTTATGATCAACCTTGCCATTTGCGTTGAGCGGCAAGCTATCAAGTCCCTTGAATTGGCGGGGAACTGAATAAGTTGGGAGGTCTTTGGAGATTCGCTCGCGAATCAACTCCCCACTTATGTTATTCGGAACCACAAATCCGATTAGGCTGTCATTTACAACTTGAACAGAAGTCATCACCAGCTCCGGGCAGTGATCCAAGATGCTCTTCTCGACAGCAGCAAGATCAATTCGATAGCCACGAAGCTTAATCTCGCGGTTGTTGAGACGACCTTTGATGTTTAATTTGCCATCGCTGTCGAGGAATCCGCTATCGCCAGATCGATACATGCGAGTAGTCTTTCCATTCCACTCAATCGTACGGAACTTGTCAGCCGTAAGATCAGGCTGGCTTTTGTAACCGCGGGTTACCTGTGGGCCGATGATGCAAATCTCTCCCACTTCACCCTGGCCAAGAGCCTCCTCGGAGTCTTCTGGGCAGATGATGATGGTTATGTTGGGGTTTGACAATCCAATATTAGACGAAGCTGGGAGCCTGTCACCGTTAGGAACCATGATCTCATTCGAGCAGATGACAGTGGTTTCAGTTGGTCCGTAAGCGTGAATGAGCTTGAGCTTCCTGCTCCATTTGTCCAGGAGGGCTGGGGACGATGCTTCTCCGCCAACGGACAACATTCTCAAAGATGGAAGCGACCGGCAACTTGGAATGGAAGACAGTACAGATGGGGTTGTGTGGAAGAAGTTGACTTGGTTGAGCTCAAGCATATCGGCAAGATAGTCTCCAACCAGGAGGGAACCGTGCTTTACAAAACACATGGTAGCTCCATAAGCCAGAGTGACGGCCCACTCCAGGATGGATGCATCAAAGGCAAATGTAGCAAACTGGAGAACTCGAGATCCTGGCCCAACCTTGATAAGGTTTCTGGTCGAACTCACGTAGTTGCTGAGATTTTGTTGCTCAACCATGATAGCTTTGGGCGTGCCTGTAGACCCAGACGTGAAAATGAGATATGCGAGGTCTGAAGGCTGCCGGCCAACAACTGGCTCAGGTCGTCCAGGGGGGAATTTTGTTTCAGTCCAAACATTGAGAATCTCCGGCGAGGTGGAACATTCGGCAAAAAGAGCCGTGTCCGCAAGATCAGTGATGAAAAGTTTCGCTTCTGCAACGCGCAGAATGGCCTGTTTTCGGGCAAAAGGCAGGCCTTTGTCAAGGACAACGTAGCAGGCGCCAACTTTGTGAATGGCAATAATCCATGTGACAATTTCGAATGATCTATCAACATGCAGCACTACCGCATCGCCTCGGCTCACGCCTCGTTTCTGTAGGTCTGTGTGGGTTTGAGTCAGTTTGACGTCTTGCAGTAGTAGATCTTGGGTCACACTTACACAATGCTTTGCTGTTCGACGCTTGAGAAAGCTCCATGTAGGTCATTGAAGTCATATCTTCTCCGCAGGAGAGAGCGATGTGGTCAGGCTGCATCAATGCCCGCTTCTCTATCCAGTCAACGACACGAGATGAGTTGACATCGTCGACATCAGTCATCTCGGGTGCTTCAATCAACGTTGCAACATCTCGACTCTTGAGATAGGACAGAGAATTTAATGGGAACGTGGAGGATTCCTGGGAAAGCCGAATTGTGCTCATGAAATCAACCCGGAGTGCGTCAACAGCACTATCGTCGAAAACGGTGGGGTCGCTGATGACGCCCAAGGAAACACCATCGTCTTGCTCAAGGAAGCAGAAGAAGAGATCCCACACTCCTTGAACCGGGTAAAGTGTGCAGGATGCATCGGCCAACTTGGGACTGAAAGTGACGACCGCTTTGTCTTTGATGGATTCACCTCCAAATTCTTCCTTTGCCGCCTCAAGCAACGATATATATGGGAACATTTCGTGCTTCTTTGCCTGTGAAATGCGCTTACCGACATTCTTCACGAGGTCAGTAAATGTGCTATTGCTCTGCAAAAGCTCAGATACCGGCTGTCTGATAGGCATCGTGTTTGCCATGTGGGAGATGCACGGGGAAAATTTTGACTCTCGGGCGCCGAAGGCAACTTGAAGTGTATGATCATGGTGGGGTGTCGGGGTTGAGTGGCCAGCCAGCACTAAGCCGATGACTGAAGTCGCAATACGGAACCAGGAGGTTTTGTATAGCTTTGACCAGGCCGTCAGTTCTTCAGTCGAGAAGAATGCCCATGTATCGATCTGGCGATAATCTTTGCCTGCGCTCTTTGGGGGTGCCACATGGCTCCATTCATAAGGTACCGTGTTGGCAACTTGAGATAGCCAGAAAGACTTGGCAAGACTGGCTGCTTCGCTTTTGAGGTAAGCATTCTGCCGTTGAACAAACTCTCCATAGGAGGGTCCCGAGATAAGAGCCTTCTCCTCCACAGATTCTGAGTTGAGCTCGAGAAGCTTCTGGGAAAGGTAGCTCATGCTGCTCCCATCGACAGCAATGTGATGGCCGTAAGCGTATACCGTGTATGCTGTTTCAAGTTGGCCATTAGCGTAGGCGAACCTTTGGTGGATGATCCATCGAACAGGAAAGTTGGTGGAGAGATCAAAGGGACGCCTAAGAGCAGAGGCAACCTTTGAATCTTCACTAATAATCTCAATATCCTGAAAGCAGCCAGTCTCATCATGAACAGCCATGTAAGACTGAGAGATGGACTGCGCATCCCCGTCTGTGTGGAACGTAGTGCGCAGCATGTCGTTCTGGACTCCTAAGTGATGAATGTCTACAAAAGCTGTTAGTCAATCATTTTCCATCATTCCAACTACATCTACTTACAGGAGATAATAGTTTCAAGAGGTATCTTGGATTTGGAAAAGTCCACCCGAAGTGTCAAGGCATAGTGTGTGCTCCATGGGCGACGGATATAGTCCAGCCACAGAACCTCCTGAACTTTTGACAGTGGAACAATCGTGGCCAAGCTGCCTTGAGGAGGAGATAGTCGAAGATGAGTCGCCGGCGGGGCTACGGGCCCAGAGATGAAGGGCATGGCAGTAGTAGACATGATGGAATAAATACAAGTAGAAGATTGATGAGTTGAGAAAGCTCCAGGTGCGACTTTGGACTTCAAAGGCTTTTTGAATGAGAGACTCCTGAAGAGGGAAGAATGGTGAGTGATGCTGAACAAGAAAGAAAAACACGATTCAACCGGTATTAATAGGTAAATATTGAACCAAATCAACATATCAATTCCATATTTGGATCAAGGGTATCACTACCTCGGATTGCTTCTGTGGGCCCAAAAGACGACACTGGTCTATGTCGTTGCACGAGTGGCCACAGCTTTCTTTGGCATGGTTCTTGCTGGCTTTGTTTGCCCATGTTTCATAATGGTCTACCAAGCAAATTTCACGCCCTGCATTGCGGGATAAACCCCGATGATACTGAAAATCATATCTTACTGGTTAATTAATTGGCATACTCGCGTCATTCTTTCGTTATGTGGGATGGGTAGTCAGAAACCTTGTTCTTGGGTAAACGATGGTCTCGCCACTTCCAAGCGTTATGATGACAGAGAAAATGCTCACAAAAGATTTTTTATCACTTTCCCCGCATCTATGCATTGAAAAATCATATAAAAAGCAACAGGAAAATTCACAAAATAATATCTTATTCCTGTCAATATAATTCCCGAACTGCAAGCTACATTCCACCTAGTTTTCTGAAGCCTGTCACCAATGCTCAGATCTCAACCCCATATGCTTCTATCTTCAAAAAAGACACATTTGTGCTGAATATCATTGCTCCTAGGCTGCAAGTAGCGAGACCGAAAAAGCTTAATTATATGTCCAGGGTGGTCACGGACCTTTACCAAGCGAGCAGATGGCGCGATGCTTCGTCACACGAGCCTCGTCCACTTGGTCGCATTGCAACTGCCGTATAATCTCGGTAAATGGAGTGGACGGCGAGTCCAGGGTTAGAAGGCGGAAATATCCACCAATATGCGAATCGTTTTTACGAAAGAAAGAGCCAATCGGGTCAATCTTGTGAATGAAAAACGCGGAGAAGAAAAAAACCCGGTCTCCACTGGATGACCAGATTTTACGAAATTGTACAGCATGCACGTTGATAAAGTTCAACGGCAGTTAGATCAGAAAATCAGGCTACCCACTATCGAATGATCGGTCCACCGTCACGGACAACATGCCCAGACTTAGATCTCAGTGGCGGGGAGGCGGGGAATCAGGAACGGGGCGATCGATGTCTGGCCAAAGTAAGGAATCACAACTTGGCGCCTTGGCTGGGCGGGAAGACCCGAAACCTAATGTGTACCCTTAAGTTGTTCGATGTTCACGGTCCACGGGTTAATATCTGAAAGGATGTTGAACAGGGTCTATCCATGGCAACGCGCAATAAATTGCGAGGTGGCAGCGCGCAACACGACGGCACAGCACTCCACCCTTAGGGCCGAAAATGTTATGGCCGATGCCGAACTTGACAGCTCCAGATTCTAGTCACTAGCCAATGCCGAACTTCAATTGTCCGGGGTACAAATCGCCAAGGCCGAGTTCTGAGACAACCTTGTTAATTAGCAACAGTATAATAAATGCCAATTCAGCGTCACGTTGCGGAAATAGAAAAACGAAAATACTAGCTACCAAAATTTAGAACAAAAATTCATTCCGGATATCCAAGCGGTTGATTCAAAGCCCGTCCACAACCCCGAACAAGATCTCCGACCGACAACGCGCGGTGTCGTGCCACATAGTTGTCTCAAGCTGTCTGTGCTTTCACCTCTCTTTTCTCTTTCCGCTTCACATTCGGTCTTTTCTCTCAGATTAAACTTTTTCCAGTTCACTCCTCCGCCCGTCTGACGTCTCCCTCTGAATCAAAATGGTTGGCTTCCACCGATTCATCACCTTCTCGACGGGGCCGGTGCGGCCCGGCCCTTGCGGGTTCCAGCAGTATCCTGCTTAGCGTGTTTCTAGACCTTGAGCATTACCCTGCTCTGGCACACCGATATATTTGCTTGAAGATGCCTTGTCGCAGTCTAACGTCCCCGTTCTGAATCCAGCACAGCGTGGCGCGGTTTGGGGTCGTGAAGGTTTATTCAGGTAGCACCGACGGACAGTTCCGGTGTGTCCTATACAACGATGGGCCCATAGATGAAAGGTTCCCCGAAGTCCATTGAGACAGGCTCATCTAGTTCGATTCGCTCACTGCTTGACCCATGGCTCGCTCGGAACAGCTGCAGTTCGCTCGACGAGAATGGCCTTTGGTTATGGGGCTAAGCCCACCATCCCCGCCCCAAGGTATCGGGAAAATTCCCCAATCGGTGATTGACTACGAAAATCTTCAGAATAGGGGCCGGTAAAAATTGCTCCGTAAAAATGTGCGCAGAAATGGAACAAGGGCGTGCGTATCTAGAGCTGCCTCGGTACCATTGAAAACAGCTGTGTCAGGGATCCGCGCGACGCGCGGAGTCTATAGGGTAGGGAACAACGCGAGACCTTTCAATCCTAGGTAAACAAGATTGATGAGGACAATTAGATTCTAAAAAGAGGAAGAGGTCTGTGTTGTTACTTGTATGAAGAAGAATGATTGATATTCGATCGAAGTGCCCTTAGTGATAGCCCTCTACTTGAGTCTTTACATATTCGATCGGTAGATCGTCTCTGTCATCAAACATCATTTTAAATACCAGACTCCATAACTTGCCGAACCGTCCTAATAGGCATTAGAACTAACTCCACAACAATCCCGCGTCTCCCTAAGTCATCGCATTGTTCCACCGTCAATTGATCACCATTTTTTAGATCTATATTATTAAGCATAGTAGAGACCCTCTCACCCAGACATTGAGAATTCGAAGTAATCTCCTGGCTCATATCAAATAGCCGATCTGAACATTCTCTGCCGCCGGTAGAAGACTCATCCCAATTGGTACCGGCTAGCGTATCGTAGCCCAGAAGCCTTAGGGTATTACGAGATTCGAAAATATTGACCTTCTTTTCCCAATGCTTGCTAGATTCAAGGGGCAAGACAGTTAATGTGGCTGTCACACCAAACATCTTGTTTTCGGCTGACGAAGAAGATGAAGAGCTGAGGAGCATAGCCATATCACCTCCCAGTCTATATTCTGAAATGTAATAGTCGCCATATAAATCCTCCAGGGCTGAGATACCACCACTGGAATGAATGATATTTACAGCCTTATCAGTCAAGCTAGGATGACAGGAGAGCTCGACTGAGCCGACTCGAACGCTTGCGTGAATAGAGGTTTTGTTTGCCTACCAAACGGACTTTCCCATTAGTTACCTATATCAGTGTTCCTGTGCGCTATAGGACCGATGGCCTATCATGTATCCAACTCACATCTTCATTCTTCTTTACATCCTTATCATACTGGCATTTTACTGATGCTGATGCTAGGAACGGAAGGCCACTTCCCACTCCAAATCCAAGCGAAAGGTGATCGTTGGTATCAGATTGCCTGGAGGTCGATGTTGATTTGAACGATGCTGTTGTTCCATTTTCCCTAGTCAAGACAGGACAAGCCTGGTGAAAGTGAGCCAGTGAGAAGGGATTCTCACCTTCTTCCCATGGATTACTCGTTTTCAACCTTGAAGAGTGCAGACAAGTGCCCAGCCTCACAACCTTGCCCTTATGCCACGGCAGAATTATGGGCAACTTGTGCCGTGTTAGGCTTTCAAGCTGGTCGTCTTCAAGCGGATCACAATCTGCAAGATTTGGGCCACCAACATTGTTTTCGCTGACCTGAAGAGTGTGAGGAGGGAGCATAGACGGCATGAGTGATGAGGAGAAGATGAACAGCAGGGAGATGCATCGGTTCATGGGCACTCGTGGTGGTCATTATGTTATGCATTCCTTGGATGTTTTGAGAGCATTTTGGACCCACAGACGCTTGGGTAGCTGAGTCATGTTTTGTTGACCTGACTGCCATACAAGACACAAGTAACAACCCTGGAGTAAGTCCAGCTGATAGTACGATCTAGGCAAGAGTAAAGGATACGCAAGGGGTATAACATGATTCCGTAGCTGGCCCATTCATGAAATGACGCGTGATTGCTACCGTTGTGCCTACAGATTGGTTGGAGAGCGCGCTTTCCGGCACAAAGACGTAGCAATCCTCATTTCGCTAGTCATCCGTCGCGTGTGAGTTGTTTGGGAACACCACTGCGCCCGGCGATTGTGGAGCGTGCGGGGACAAAGCACGGCCCAGCGCGCCACACTAAGATTGGTCAACAGAGCTAGTCACCTCATCATAGTGGAGGCGGATGGAACTGGTCATGAGTTTCACAATCATATTTTCTTGAACTTGATGAAGAGAGTTTACTGTGACTAGACAAACACGGTGGCTCGAATGCAGACGTCTTGTTTGTTGAAATTCAGATCACTACATTCAACTTGTCCGCAAACATTCCTCAGGGCTGCTGACTGAGACTTTGCCACTCGTGTCCCCCAAGGTTACCGTCCAACGCAGCATTCCGGCCACAGTGGAATCACGGGCCGGGGCAAGTGGAATCTTGCTGTTTCAAAGGAGACAAAAACAAAAGGCCAAGTAGATTTAAATTGAGATATAGGTACGTGCATGGTATTTGTTTTCAAGGAAAGGATGAAGTAGTTTTACACGCCGAACTTTTGATTCTCGGATTGACTGAGTTAGTCGGCTTGTGGGTAGAGGCTTTTCACTGTGAATGATTCCTGTTCCTTTTCCCAAAATCCAGCAGGGAATAGACTCATAAACACATAAGCAAATATTGACAATCGTTGCCAGGCATTATTTCTCCCACAAAAAACCATATTTTGGCAAAGTATTGTCTCTATCACTATGTCACTTCACTTAGTGCCATATAGCAACGCCATGCGGCTTGGGCAAGGGTAGGCATCAAACTTCAAGTGATCGCCGCAAAATACATTATGGTTCCGAGTTGATGGCTAACTCAACCTATCGATCAGCTTCAATTCATATACACAGCAGATATGCATCAACGATGCTGTAGTTATCAGCCCTGATCAAGCAGAAAATATCCTGTTAAATGATGGAACAACGATGCAACACCTCGGTGAAAAACAGGGCAAGTACTCCGTTCGGGCACGACGAAATGGGGTGGCTACGAATGACCGTGCTGTCGATCTCAAGACGGAGCCATCGCAACAACCCAATGGTGTGAGCCAGGAAGTGGATTCCTTGCTCGTGGATGAACCTGATAGCGAAGACGACACGACGTCCAAACAGACTGGGGAGTTTCAGTCAGAGGATAATCTCGAAAAGAAGACCCCAGTCAACACCGAACAAAAATCAGATCATAGAGAGCCAATGGCAGGGGTTGATACAATCCGCGAAAATGAACCTGAAAGGGTAATCGCAAGGCCGCCTCTCAACCTGCCTGGTGAGTCTGGGATACCTATCCTATCAAATACGTTGAGAGAAAAAGCGGCAAAAAGAGGTGTCCGGTCAGTGTCTGTTGGGACTGTTCAGAGCAACTCTACCATCGCCGCAACGCCGAGCCCTAGATCAGCGAAGGATACAAAGTCGCCCCGGCGAATAAGGTTCCCCGACAGTCCCAGTACTCCGAGGACCGTGCGGATCGAAGTAGAGGATGAAGGCGAGGCCCTTATTCAACCCGAAAGGGGAAGAATTAAAAAGAAACTTGAATGCCAGAAGGAGATTGAACGAAAGTCGTGGGAAGAAGATCGAAAGCGCATAGAAGAAGAAGGTAAACAACAACAGAAAATTCGCGAAGAAAGGCGCCAATTTGAGGACGAGCTCCGAAAGGACTATTACGAATCAGATAAAAATGCTGCCAAAATTAGGGAGGAACCTGTTTCTCTGGAACAGTTGAAGGACCTCTCCCCTCAGTACCAGTCCACCGGAAGGTGGAACGGAATAGGGCAAAACGAGCAAAACCATGTGTTTGATGCTAATGAGCCACGGGGCCCCAGCCAGACCGTGACATATACTAGCCGGTTTATCGATAGATTGAGCGACATCACGGATGACATGTGTATATCTGGTGCGCTCTCTATCAAGGCTGCGCGCATCGGCGGAAGCGGCCGAGGCTCTTTCATCGATAGCGACAAGTTCAAAGAATCTGATTTAACCTATTACATCTCCGTCAAAGTGGTCAATCAGACCATCAACTTCAAGGACGCACTCGAATTCAAGCCAGTCAAAGGACTGGAGGATAATAAAAACCAGGAAAGATTCGTGAAGATATACGGGGATAGTTTTATCTCGGGATTCCTGGAGGGTGGTGAATTCAACGCGCTGGTGAGTATGAAAATTCTCAACAAGGCCAAGAAGACAGATATCAAAGCCGCGGCCAAGGTAGCTTTCACTACTGGGCCTATGAGCGTGCAAGCTGAGGCTGATGTTGGGGCTGCTCGCGAGGACATCGAATCCAACACAGAAACGACGATCCAGGTCAGTTGGTGCGGTGGTGGCCACATAAAACCCATGGAGCAACAGTGGGACATCAAAAGCCTTATGCAAGCGGCAAGTCGATTCCCAAACCTTGTTGCAGACTGTCCTCAGAGAACATATGCTATTATAACCAAATATGACACCTTGCGCAGCTTCATCGACACGCAGCCACCTGCCTTTTCGAAGATTCAATATGAAAATGCTCAGCTGTACACGAACATGCTCATGGATTCCTTCATGACTTACAAGGCACTTTACAAACGGGTCTCGGACCAGATATTCCAAGTGCGCAAGAGGACAATGGAGATCGAGCCGTGGCAAGAGGATGAGGGTGTTTATGTTCAGCCTACGAGTGTGACAATCAAGCCTCGGACGGGAGAAAAGATAAACGGCTTCTACCCGTACGTTGAGGACAAAACCCGGTTCGAGGCTGGCATGGACGGTCTTGACTTGGCTCGCAAGGTGATCCGTCTGCAAATGGGCCGCATCGTCAATGAGGTGGATGAAGTTGAAAGAGACCCCAGAATCGCCACAGATGAGGATCGCCAAGAGCCCTTCCAAGCTCCCACCGCATTCGAGATGCGCCTACCCAGGGTATCCATCCCGAAAGCACTTCGCTGCAAGCACCACAAGCATCCTCTTACAGGGGCACGCATTTCTCCCAATATAGAAGACGAAGAAGAGCAAAAGGAAGAGGAAAAGGATGAGCACAAGGATGAGGATCAAGTAACAAAAGTTGAGGGTGTATCTGCACTGTTCCAGCCCGACGAGCCAATGGAGTCCTTTGAGATGGAAGTGTTGGACAAGTGTGTCAAGCATGATCCAACCATAGGCAGGCATTTGCAAGTCACAAGGGCTTATGGAGCAGTAGATTACGGCACCGCTTTCAACAATTTGGAGTTTATTCGTGAGGACTGGCACGTTAGGATAATCACCGTTGGGTGCTCTCTCGGCATGATCAATTTGGTGGGCATCGAATACGACAATGGGCTCACGGTTCACAAGGGACGAGTAAGTTTTATTTGGCCCAGATATGATATTGTGAGATTTTGTTAATCCTAACACTCTCACAGACTGCCAGTGATCAGATTACTTACCAAGTTGGGCCGTTCGAAGTGGATGAGAGAATCGTGTCCGGCTCCATCGAGACCGGTAACCAAATCGACGGCGACACATCGTGCATCCTCAGCCTTCGACTTTTCACAAATCGCGGGCGCAGTCTGCTGGCTGAGCCTCAGCAAGTGAAGCCAACCGGCGATAAAAGCGCAGTAAGAGATGGCGTTGAATACGAAAACATGGAAACCCATCACATAGACTGCCCGTTTACGAGAGGAACGTTGAAGGGCTTCTTCGGTCGCAGCGATGACGCACTTGGGGTCGGCCGTCTGGGATTCATCTGGGGCGACGTCCTCCCCGAAGTTGCAACAGACAGTCCCAACGGCGTTTCAAAGCTCAAACGCAAGACTGTGGCAAGCATGTGGGGGCAGACCATGTGTGAAGATAATACAAAGCCAAAGGGGGACCTTGTGCACACTAGCCGATTTGGAGTAACATATCCTTCACCTCCTGGTGTTATATTCGCGTTCAGCGAAGTCAGAGGACATACGGGCAACAGAAAACCGCTGTCATGGAAAGGCAAGACGAAGGCAACTGTTTCGAAAGATGTCTTTAGCTACACCACGACTGCCATTCAACCATTGAAGCATTTGTCGTACTCGTGGCTTTCCCTCCCGGACAACGAAGTTAATTTTAATTCAGGAATTCATGATTTCGATAACATCATTCCAGATGATCAGGAAAACGCCCTGGGCTCCCACAATATTAGATTCGAAAAACCCTACCAGACGGTCCCGGCAACACCCGCCATTTGGTGTATTACGCTGGACTACTCCGGCAGGGACGCTTGTCCCGAGCCTAAACTGATGGCTCATGTCCGTGACCTCACCAAAGATGGTTTCAAGCTCGTCATTGAGACTTGGGGTGGCAGCAGGCACGCTGGCAACGTATGGGGGTGGTGCACATGGGATAAGGAGTTTGATGGCGTGAAAGTGAAAACGGGAAGGCAAATGATCGGCAATGGCAGGGATCTGACAAGGGGGAAGATGAAGCATTGGGTGCCTGATTTGGGTCTCCCTTCTGGCAAGCATCCGGTGTCTATCATGACGGGCATTTGTGGCTACGACATGTACATCAGCAACGGTGATGGGCATTTTCACCTAAAGAGCCAATTCCAAGGCACCATGGAGAACGGGGTGATCTCATCCGGCGCTGATACTTCTACGCAGGCTCGTTATGTTGAGGCCATGTACATAGCCATTTTAGAAAACTGAAGCATGGCCCTTCCTAGTTTAACATGACGACCAAATCAGATGCGGTGGTGGCCACAACCTGTTTCAACACCATCAATAGGTGCTTGCTATTTTATTTCAGAATTTGAAGTCGGATTTCATGATGCATATATTAAATCGCAGCCCTACCAATGCCTTTTCCCAGTTGATGTCCCTTTTCCTTTCCAATTAGTTTGAGCCTTCTCAGAAGGGCCACCGTTTATAACTTCCTGTCGAAGGAATTTCGTTTCGCGTGAAAGCAGTATGCTCGCACCCTCAAGCTTCCTCAGATAAAACTTTTGAATCTGTCTGCTACCCCCTGGAGGTGCTGGCTGATCGCAGTACGGCGAAATATGGTCTCGAAAGCATTGAGAATTTTCGATGATGACGCTGAGAATTTCTTCCTCGTCAGGCCGAAAGGGGAGCGTTTTAATCTCCTCCCAAAGAGAAATGACATCCTCGAGCTCAGGTCGATTCGCGCTGTGAGACACAGCCGCCTTCCCATCGCAGATCGGGCAGTTGTATCTTTTATCATCGACTTCTGAAACATCAAGCTCCAAACATTTAGTGTGGTAACTGTTGCTTGATTAATGACCTTCTTTTTGCCCGTCCGACGGGGTCTTTTCTCACCATTCATTACAAGCTTGGCATTCAATCATTCTGCCCGTCTCAGCTAACCGGCATATGCAACATGGGTCCTGTTTAGTACCATTAGGCTCAAAGGTATCATTGTCGTACAAATTATGCCCTGGTAAAAGGGGAATGTCAATCTCGATATCGAAGCAGGCCATATTTCGATTGAGAATGTGTTTCAGGTGGCTCATGAAGGCATTGTCCGAAGAACCTGACTTGCCGAACATTCCTTTCGCCTTTGTCACCCAATCTTCATGTCGACTGCGTTCGTGTTCCAAAAATCTTAACTCGGGGGGTTTATCAAAATTGTCATCCAACGTAGGCCACTGTTTCAAAACGTCAGAATACTTCGGTCGCCTTTTGAAGTTGTCGTGGGCGCATTTATCGAGCAAGGCGGTGGCCCGCCGGCAAACTCGTTGAATGGCGATCTGGTCGTGTGGATATGGCTCCTCGACAAAACTCCGTGGTTTCGTAACATCAGAAACGCTGTCATTTTGCGTTGAAAGAAGTCCATCTTCCGTATCAATGGCGTCGCTTTTAATATTGGAATCGTCCTGTTGAGAAGAGGAGTCATCGTTTTGTACAGACGCGATGCGGATAGTGAGAAACATCAAGCCTTGCAAATGAGATGCAATATGTTTCGCCATCGTCTTGGAAAATCGACGTTCGAATTTTGTTTGACTGTTGCTGGTATTGATACCAGAGCGCGCATAGGTGTTCTGATTCGTCGTCCTGAGTCGCTTATTGCTGTTTTCTGGCGTTTCGTCATTCGATCGCTTAAGCCGACCTTTGTTCTCGCTCGGCTGGTCTTGCGCGATCTCGAAAGCACATAGTGGGCATTCGTCCTTTGCCCTCAGTTTGTATATCCTGCTTCCTTGCGCAATTATCTGTAATTGGCTATCCGTGAACTCGCTGTTGTGCATCTTTTCAAAATGTGTGAGAAGACTTGTTGGATTGGAGAACAATTGCTCGTCTTCGCACATCGGGCAAACCCAAGTTGGCAACTGGTAATATTCTCGATGCCATGACGGCCCATGCTGATCCATGTGATTGTACCACTGCTCAAACGTAGCGAAATCACGTATTGGTTCACGGCAATCTTCGATAAGACATATATATGGTCGAATGTCGCGATCAATATGTTGACTTTTCCTTTGTTAGCAAACTGTTATTCCTTAGCATATGCACGCACCTCCAGCGTTTGCCCTGGAGATCCTTCTTCTCCAGGGGCTGGGAGCAAAAGTCGCAAATAAGTTCATAGGCTTTCTTGTCGGGTGGAATGGGATAGCTCGCTTGATTGATCAAGACAGAAGATGTCCGATGGGTCCTTGTATCGAGCTGGTGCTGACCATGTATCCTTCTCTGCAATGTCCGAGTTTCAATGGATGAAAGTGGTGTCAACGATGGGCCAGACTGCTGGAACGGTCGCATGGAATTCGGCGAGATTCCTGCTTTCCAGGAGGTTTGTGCCTCTGGAGTGATTGGAGCTAGAGTTTGGGGAACTTCCAATGTATTAGAAGGTTTCTTCTGGGTTGGCTCGCGGCGTGTTGAAAGATCCCCATGTCGCGCTCTCTTGTATATTATTTTTCCATATTTACGTGTCATGGTTGAACTCAGAAGGTTTCTTAGGCTTTGGTGAGCGTTAGGATATAGACTTTGCACAGAAGCAGAGAATAAATCATCGATTGGCGTCAAATCGATTGTTTTCGCATAGCCATTCACCTTGTGTTCGATGCCGGTCCTTGTGGATTCACGGATGGTCACTCCAAGCAAATTCAACCGATCTAGCGTGTCCTCGATGTTTATTAGTGTTTCTTTGGCAAAGGTCGAAGGCTCATTCTGTCCAGCATCTTTGAGCTTCTCCCTGGGACCCATGCCATCATCCTTCAGATGCAAAGCGACTGGAATGGTGTCAGATTTTGTCCCAACTCATATATCCTCATATGACCAATGGGGATGCTTACATTGACCTAAGGAAGTCCCCAGTGAGTCTAATAAGCGCACCACAATGTCCTTGATATCAGGTAGACGATGCAATCGCCTATCGAGGCTTTGGCTTTGGCGAGCGAAAACACCTAGATACGCTGCCCACGTCGCAAACCTTTGCTGGCATTCTGAAAAGAGAGTAACAAGCACATGGTCAGTTTCTCCAGAAACCACAGACCCGAATAACCTTTCACACTCGCTGGCCAATTCGAAAATTTGATCGTCAGGATCTGGTGGTTGCGCCATAACGAGTCATTAATTAATATTGAGCGGAAATACGACGAGAATGAGGCCTGTAAGCTTTGTGTCAGCAAATCGATTACAAATGAGGTGGCGGGGAAGTAAGCGGGAAAACATATGTCCGGGAGAGATTGTGCATGAGTGGGCGTAAGCCTCTTTTGATCATTCGACGGAATCGCGCCTTCTTTTATCGCACCGCCCCAGCCCTTGCGATCCATTAACCGGCTCCTAACTTCCTATGCGATGTTATGCTAGTTCGTGATGCCATGGTTAAGGGAATGCTCCGATTGGCGCTTATTGCAAAACTTGGCGACGCGCCTATCTTCGCGCAAGGCCAGTTGTCAGCCGACAATCCGCGATTGGCAAAAAGCCGCAGCAAATGAGCAAACTGATTATGATCGCAAATTGGAGGCTGGCCTGCGCCAAATTTTTATTCCCAGGCCAGTCGATATTTCTGTTTCAGATGAAGACCTCAAAGAATGCCGATTGAAGCTCAAGAAATTATGCAATCTGCTCGAGAGCGCCGTCCGGATTGAAGGTTCAACTGACACCGAAAAGTTTCCCAGATATCGTCTGCTGCATGGGTTAATTGAGTTTCTAGAGGAGCTCAATCGCTATGAACCTCAGATGTTTGACCTCGTGAGCGGTCCGAACCCAACCTTATTCGGGTTTCGGCAAGAGAGCCGACAAGCCGACCTTCAATTACTTGATGAATGCAACAGATTAATACAGCGAGTTTTTCAAAAGTCCGAAAAGCCACCAGAGGAGCATAGCTATAAACCTAAGCAATTCTCTTGGAAAGATTCAAATGTCCGAAATCAAGCTTCAGCTGCCTTTGGTCTACTATTTGAGCGATTTACATGTGATTCTACGCATGAAGTGTTGATGAAGGTCACGGAGGATATTTCCCAAAATCAAGAAATATCAGGCCTTCAACTTCTTTTATCATCCTGCACACATCCCGACAAATGGCAAGAAATCATCTGTGGTTCAAAATAGTACGTTCCTGTTCAATTGTCCAAGACTTGAGCGCTGCAACTGACTTGCGGGTTGACCTCCAGTTCCGGCCAGCATGCTAAGCGATTCCACGACCTATGTGTTGAAATGGAGCAATTCGCCGGTCAGGGTCAAGAATTACATGTTCTCGCCCAAAGCCACGAGCTACTTGGTACCTGGACCATGCAGGCAATTGGAAAACCGTCTCTTCAAACTCCGCAAAAGCAAACGCTCGATGAAATGATTTTGAACGGAAAATTCGCGCCTTTGAGCCCCAGTTCCTTCTTCAATCAACCATCCATAACCCGCTATGGCCTTAAAGAAAAGCGAGCTCTTGCTGTGAAATTGGGACATTGTCTGCTTGATTTTTTCGATTCTAAATTGGATTCCAAAAGCATCTACTTCCTTGTTCCCTACGGGGGTCAAACCGACACTGAACGGCTCTACCTCTCCTTCTCATCAAGATTGCCGAGCTCTCCCGAATTTCGTCGCTTTCAAATGGGACACCCGGTCCTACTTTCATTCGCAAAAATACTATTGGAGCTTGATGGTGGCCAGAGTTTGCCGTTTAAGATTAATCCTTATTACGGAATGGAAAACAGTCAAATATGGTTCCAATTCATGCAATACGTCGAACTCAAACAATCTGAGCGAAATGACTCCTATATAGATGCGGTGCGAGGGTGTCTCAATGTTCACAGCCAACTACTTTGCATTGAGAGCAGTAATCCAGAGGCGGACTATCTGATACGAAAGGAGCTGTACCATCATGTTGTTCACAAGCTGGAGTTGGCTCTCGATGAGTGCACCCCACGCTCATGCGTCAAGCGGAAGCGTTCAGTTTCCCCCCCAACTCTTAGTGTTGAGGTGGAATCGATTCCATCTTTCATTGGATCAACAGCCTCATCGCCTGGTCCATCGAGCAATTTCCACGACCTTTCACCATTTGGGCAATCTCTAAAAAGAGGTCGCACATCGGAGACGTTGGGAAATAGCCAACGATCTATCAGTCCATACTCTCAGAACTCACAGGGTCGCCCTCAATTGCAAAAAATGATCTCGGCAGAAACATTTAGCTCTTCTGAAGAGGAATATGGTAACTTTCGCCCAAATTCTCAGGTTACAAGTCTCTCGAGCAGGGATTATGCATCCGAAATGCTCGGTGCGCCACGTAGCCGCAAAAACTTTGAAGTTGCCATCATTTGTGCTCTGTCGGTCGAGTACGACGCCGTTTTGCTTCTTTTTGACGAATTTTGGGGAAACGGAGATCGCTATGGTAAAGCCCATGGGGATTTAAACACGTATCGAACCGGTCGTATCGGCAATCTTAATGTCGTTCTACTACGTCTCCCCGAGATGGGGAAGAGCAGTGCAGCGGGCGCAGCCGCTGCGCTTCGATCAAGTTACCAAAAACTAAAGTTTGTCATTTTAACTGGAGTTTGTGGCGGTATCCCAAACATACAAACAGAACCTACCGAGCGACAGGAGGTAATGCTGGGTGATGTCATAATCAGCAAGAACATTGTGCAATACGACCTGGGGAGACGCTACCCCGACTATTATGAGACTAAGCACAATGTCGAGAATAGCCTAGGCCGGCCGCCAAAGGTCATACGCAATTTCATTGCTTCACTCGAGAGTAACTATGCTCAAAAGGAGCTCCAGGAAAGGGCAGCCTTCTTCCTGGAGCAAATGCAACAAAACCAACCGCGCTACGAATATCCAGGAGTTTTCAACGATCGTCTCTTTGCGGCGACCTACAGACACAAACATCGCAGTGGAGCGCAATGTTCCTGCACGAACCCCAACGCAGGCCCGGATCTTGTCTGTGACACGTCGCGCATGCTTTCTTGCGAAGAACTCGGTTGCGAGGATCATCATCTTGTGAGGCGAGAGCGTGCTCGATATAGATATCGACTGGAGCAAGACCGACAGCTCAGGGAAGCTCAAAAGCCTTCAATATTTATCGGACGCGTCGGGTCAGGGGATACTGTCGTCAAGTCCGGGGAAGAACGCGACGCGATAGCCGAGAAATGTGGCGTGATAGCTTTGGAAATGGAGGGCGCAGGAATTTGGGATGAAGTGAACTGCATTGTAGTCAAGGGTGTGTGCGATTATGCCGATAGCCACAAAAATAAGAAGTGGCAGGGCTTCGCTGCCGCTACGGCTGCATCCGTTGTCAAGGCGCTTTTGGAACGCTACACTGACACGGACGCGCGGCCTTGAGCGTTGAAACGAGCTAATGAAAAATGACAACTATGTTGAAATAAAATTTTGATCAAAATGAAATGACTTTAAAATGCAAACTTCTCGATGACAAAATACAGGCGAGTACCAGGGGCATTGGTAAAAGATCGATAGCCAAGCCGTGTAAGGCAGCCCAGCGTGGGACTATTCCGGCCCTCCATCTCTCAGCCTTTCGGATGACCCAGTCAGAAGTGCAAACGCACGAGCCCTATTGGCACCTATCATGCGTGCTTGTAATGGCAGGCATTGTGGCTTATATCTCAGCCTAAGGTACCATCATGTGGTAATATGCCAAACTGTCTGTTACGAGGCAGAGTCAGCAAATCATTAGCATTTCCCCCTATGATTGTCGTCGCCGCACCAGGAAAGCCTTGGTGCGGCAGATTTGTTGCAACTTGATAAGACCACCAAAAACAACAGGCATAGGATAAAGCTGTTGCCTCCTCTTGGTATTTGCATGAAGGTCCAAACAGGTCGAGACATGATAAAGAGTAAGTATACTCAGCCGCCAATGGGAGTGGGGTGATTTCACTCAGTCCATTTTCGATAACCGTGTATCAAAGCCCCTGAAGGTTTGTGGGGCTGGCTTTTCTCCCCACCTTTACCTCGGGAAGTTGCCCGATTCAGCAACACCTAAAAGTCTAACATTGTTCAAAATACAATGGTTGTCTATCTATGGCTTAGTCAAAACAAGTAATATTGTGAAGTCGTGCCATTAAACATTATTCGCTCCCTCTCAGATCCATACTGGTGGTTTTGGGGGGGCAATCAAGATGCCAAAGCATTGCATATTGCGTGCAATTTTGATTCATTCCATTTGATCACATATTTATCCTCCTCTTTCGGTGAGCTCTGGCACCCGTCAGTTTGGTTTATGGTCCACCTCAGCCACATGGCACCGACGGAACTTGCGGAAGAATCCACTACCGGCAGTTCAAGATGTCCGGGCCCATATAAAGAATCCACTACCGGTAATTCAAGGTGTCCGAGCCCATATAATCAACGTAAGACGGTTCCATTGAAATAACATCTAACCCTTGCTATAATCATTCATCCATGTCGACCACCTCCACAGTTTCTTGCGGCTTATTCGGATGTATATGGTTTTATGTAATGACCCTAAATTGAGCTGTTCACACATTATAAATATACCCCCAAGCCCTGGCCTTACACCTACGTCTTTGTATCTTCCTCTCTTCAACAATTCTCTAATACACCCTCGCCATGCATTATCTAAAAGCAATTGCAAGTCTCTCTGCCGTTCTAGGTTTGGCAGAATGCGTCCCATCATTCGCGCCGCCGAATTACCCACCCTCTACAATAGAAAATGACGGGGTAAGCTATCATCCCAGCAAACTATGAGTTTATCTCTGGTTCTGACACTTGAGATTTGGCAAGACGGATACGGGTCGATACGACGTTCGCAAAACCATGGCAATTGTCAACTCTGATACCAGCTCGATCAATAGGTGAGTCGTGATCGCTGGTTTACGCCTGATAACATCACCACATAATAGCTAAGATGAAATTATCAGCTATTACTTCTTGTTCTGGGTCACTACTACCGATGGCGGGAAATATCACCTCTGTATGAATCCTATCCTCTTCGGAAACTCGACGACTGGCAGCATTTATTCATTGAATGATCTGAACGACCCATCCGACTTCAAGGCAACCGGCGGAAGCAACAGAGTGTCCGGGTCTGGGAGCACCGAATTCCTCAATGTGCGATCGACCCCCCACAACATCACTAGTCCTATGGGCTCAGACAACTTCTCTACCATAGCATTTGACACTGACTTTGCGGGCGTTGTTGTAAACACTGTGATGCATCCAACGGGCAAAAACATGTACTATGGAGGGGTCGGCGGAATTGTTACTCCTGGCTTCGGTAATGATTTTACCATTGTGCCGCCTGGGTGGTCATGGTACTGGGTATGTAAACTTGTTGCTCCCCACGAAAAAGCTTAACCTGAACTTTATATAGGCGAATCCGCATCTACGCGTATCAGGAACAATCACGCTGGACGGAACGCCAGTTGATATTGACACTGAGCGATCTTTTGCTATGATTGAGCGGCAATACGGCAGGTTTGATGTCAGTAGCCACGGCTTCTATCTATTCTGGGCCTATTTGCCCAATGGCATCGTGGTGCAGGTTTGGGTCATCTCCCCGCGTGAGGACGGAACAGGTGCATCGAGCCTAGCGACGGTGTGGCACCCCAACGGCCACCACGAGGTGTTGGCTGTCGACATGGCGCAAACGCGAGCGTGGGATTCGTCTGTCAGCGAGGCGAGCGGACGTGAGTACTTTAACAAGTTCAAGGTTGTGCTCGCCAACGGCTATGCATCGTTCAGCTTTGAGAAACCCATTCGGGACGCCGAGGTGCATCCGTCTCCAGGTCAACAGGGACTTGTCATCTCCGAGTCGTACTGCGAGGGTAATGTGACGTGGGCGGGTGAGACACTGCCATGGTTCGGCCACTGTGAGGAGCTTTCTGCACGTTATGGTAATGCGACGACCTCTTAGGTTTTATTCCGCAATAGAATACGAATTCATAGCCAATGGGATTAACGAACCCAAAGAATTAACTAGTTATTGACTCAAGAGCAAGGACTCGATGGTGGTAAAAGTCAGTACCCGTTGGCGTTGTGGGGCATACCGCCAACCTCTCAGCACAAGAGGTTGGTCACAAAAATTCCGGACATGTTGTGTGATAGAAATGGCCGTTATTGTGTGTTAGAGGCTGACAAAGGCTGCCCTCGTTGGTAGCCCCAACTACCGGAAACTGCTGCCAGCAGCTTGTATCAACAGCTGCTATTATTAAAGGCTGCAGCTAGCTGCAGTTCAAGTTTTTGGCTAGGCCTGCCTTGGCTTGCTAGGATGCTAAGAGTAGCTGTTGTTGTGGTGAGATCGAGTTAAAAGAGGCTGTCTTTGGCAGCCCTTAGATAAATAATAACTGCAACAGTCTGTGTCTGTTGGTCGGTGGGAATAGGAGAATCTCATCAACAAGGGGATGAAGTTCTGCTATTGCCGGAACCGAAAAAGGGCATACATAGCAAAGCTTTATAAGCTCTGTGTTGAACAGGACAATGCACAGGTTAAAACGTGCACACTCGGAAACGCGCTCCGGATGAAGGAAACGCACCTCGGATGCACGGAACATCGCTCGAATGCTAAAAATGGCACTTTGGTTGCGAATAGCGCACGGCTATGTTATGATTTCCGTGTATTTAAGGCAGCTAGCAGGGTCTTTGTAGAACGAGAGAATCAGACAAGTTTTTTACCATCTTTATCTGTCATGCAGCTGTACTACACGGCTTGTTTCTATCTGATCGACGAAATTAGGTCTCTTGACTGGCTGCCATCCACGAATGTAGCGTCCAAGGTATTCAAGCAGCTGCAGACTCCAGCCGTCAAGGACAGGGTGCTCACAGGCGGAGGGGCGTGCGGAAAGGATAGGTTCAGGTTTCGAGAACCGCGAATTCATATCATTTTCCCCAATAATTTGAAGCTTGGCGAAATGGAAAAATGAGTGGCCATTTGCGCTGATGTGCTCCACCACCAAGTGGTCATTGCTGGGTGGCTACGGAACACCGGTGCCGCATCCCAGCATTCCTGGCAACCCTTCGCACCTAAGACAACAACATCAATGGAACGTGGGCTGCAAATGGCACAGCAACATAATGATACCCTTAAAACTAAGACTAAGAAACAATTACAGAAAAAAATACTTTTTGTCCTGTATTCCAGTGGAACTGTCATGTTGGCCCACTTGATTGCATCAGCATCTTGCCCTAACTAAATGCAAGACGAATGATCAATGGCATACTGCAAGTAAGCCTACTATTCCAATCTAACTCTATCAATACAGCTGCAGAAGAGCATGGGAAAAATATTATCTCGAGTTCAACAAACAAGCATCTCCAATTACCATGGGAGAACCCGATTTACACCGTGATCCCGAGATCCAGGGTCCACAGCTTTCAAGGCGCTTCACGAGACTTCTTCCTCCCAGTATGAACTTTCCGCTTGTCTTTATTGTTCCTGACCCTCTAACAAATTTCCAGAGACCACAAAACTAGAGCGTGAATTGATGGAAGAGATATGTATAATCTCCGACTCAAGATTAGCCGGCGAATCTTCAATCATATTTAGCGGTCACAAAACACGCCATGCCGGCATTCTATATGATATAATTCGCTACTACACTTTGGATGCTCACGAGATCATATTGAACAAGAATGACAGCATCCTGTCATACTTTAGTAAACTAGCAAAACATTCTGATTCTCAACATGATTCACCTTTGCATATTTTCCTTTTGTCATTACAGACGAACGAACTGCTGGACTCATGGAGCTTCCCTTTTAATCTATTGTCAATATGGTGGGCTCTCGAATGCCGATTGGCATTGCCAATTTCTTTCCTCATTTACCTTGTCCAAAAACAAGAACTACTCTCCGGATCGGAAATCAACGACATGCTCCATTCGTTATCACTAGAAAGGCCGAGGCCGCCTCTGCCATGGCTTTACAGTTCACCCATATCAGAATCTTTGGTCATGCCGAATGCGACAAGGTACCTTCGAATTCGCTTCACTTGGCCGGAACAACCGGCTCGATACGTCTCGGACCTTGCGATCTACACATGGCAGCGGTCATGTGCCGCGCCGAATCACGAGTATTTGCAAATATTTCTGTTTCAGCCAATGGAAAAAGAAAAACGAAGCATCTTCGTTTTCGCAAAGTCTTCCAAAACCATCAGGAGCCTAGGAAAGCTTTACGGCTCCAGAGATGAGAGCAAATCTGTGGAACAGCAATGCATCCAGCTCTTTGTTGCCATCCTCCGCGTAATCGAGGATCAAACACAACAATTCATTGCTCTAATTAATACTGAAATGGAGAAGATGGTACTACGCTCCTCCTCCAGAGGCCTGCAAAGCGTTACAGCGTGACTAATATACAAGTTGCAGAAATATGCAGGTCGCAAGCGTCCAACCGGAAGCAAAGTTTACCACCTCCTCCACCTTCAAGATCATGTGAGAGGAGGTCGGCGAAGTGGACATTACAACAGCCGACAGCTTAAACGCTGGAGTAAACGATTGCCAAGTCTGTTGCACCTCTCGCATCAAGATGGGAGAAATTGGGTCAAAGCAGTCAACAGGTTCGACCGCTTTCGGACAAGGACAGACAAGGCTCTCCAAAACCTAGATGATAAGCTGAATGAAGAGTCGAGGTTGATCAAGAACCAGATGGACCTCGTCCAGGCCAGGAAAACAATGATGCTCAGCATTCTCGCCGGTCTATACATTCCCCTTTCTTTCGTATCGGTAAGTATTAAAACCCCAACCGCTTATTGAATGAACAACTCACACACTCTTCGCAGTCCTTTATGGGCATGAACCTCAACTCGACTGACGGCTCTGCTGAATGGTGGCGCAATGTTACCGTAGTGGATTCGCGCGACTCTGTGAAATCTGAGACGAATAAATATATATCATCGAGCGGTGAATCGCAGAGCTGGGATTTGAAGACGTTTTGGACAGTCTCCATCCCGCTGACGATTGGAACGATCCTGGGCCCTCTCATCCTGGGACCCGTCTCCAGAACACTCATCCAATTTTCATACAAGCATAGCACATGGTCCAAGCTGATTATATTTCTCTACCTATCCAGGTAAGTGCGATGTGCATCTATAACAGCAAACACACTGTGCACCGAACGACCTGGCTAATAATATCAGCTCATGCTATCTAAGCGGCTTTGTCTGGGACTGGGTCCCTTTTGCCTTGCTGCTCGCAGGCCCTGCCTTGCTCTGTTTATTCAACATTATGTGTGCCATATCAGCTGGGAACTGGAAGCATGTGCTTTTTTGGCTGCTTGAAGCCGGACTCTTGGTTGCTTCATCCATTGCCATCGAGTGCTCAGTCATCATCAACAGCTTTTTTCTCTTGCTTCTTTTGATTGCAGGCTTGTGTGTATTTAAAGTTTTCTATGGGTGGAAAGAAAGACCCAAATGGATGTAAGCCAGTTATTCAGTTCCACAAAACAAGGAGGAAAAAAATACACCCAAAAGTTTGCTGGGTCTTGGGCGAACACGATACTAGTCAAGTGCCTCCATTACAACTATGCATACATACATACCTGCGCCACTGCGACGGCTTCCAGGCTCAAAACCAAGAACTAATGGCCATTTTTCAAGTCTTCTTTATTTATTTTTTACATGTTATCCCAACAAAGTCAAACGTTCAAATCTTAGATACCTTTTCCAAGGCCTGGCTAATCAGAGACTTTGCCTCGGTCGCCACCTCGGCTTCCTTGAGAGGCTCCAGCCTGCTCACCCAAGCATTCCACCTCTCCTGGCAAAAGCCCCTCCACCCGGCCGCGTCGTTGAAGCTGGCCAGGCTCGCGCCGGGCCTGGCCACCTTTCCGTCAAACTGCTTCTGCTCCCTTGTAGCGCTCGCGAGCTTGTCGGCCGCGTATATCAGCCACACGGACGCGGACTGGAGCCGCTCCGGCGACGTGGTGCCGGCCACCTGGTTCTCTGCCGGGTCTTCGAGGGCCTCGCGCAGGACCCAGATGGCGTAGAGGCTGAGGTCGTTGACGTCGGCGGCCGTGAGCTGGGCGAAGAAGGCGTTGAGGTTGACCGAGGCAGAGCCGGGCTTTTCTTGAGCTAAGGAGTTGCCAGACACGACATGGGTCAGCATTGCTTAGCACATAATTTTTTTTTTTCCCTTCTTTTTGTTTCACTCCAAGGTTTCTAGTTACCAATGTCAAGCTGCTCGCGGGCCTTGGCGCCAAACAGCGGCAGTTGGTCCCAGCTCTGTTCCTGGCCCCAGATTTCAAGCTTCTTGCCGGGGTGCACGGGCTGCGGCATGTCCTTGATGGCGCGCACAATGTCCACCAGCTTGGCTTGCTGGTCGTGAGGCGTCTCCTCGGCGGCTGTCAGGACGGCGTGCCACAGCTTGTCGAGCTCCGACTCAAGCTTGTCCAGGTCGCCATCCTTTTCGAAGGCGTCGCGCGCGGGTGCGGCGAGCTTCTGAGCCGCTTCCTGAGTAGGGATGGCGTCGCCGATGAGGAATGCGGGCATGTTGGTGGGAGTGGTGATGGTGGTGGTGGTGATAGTGATAGTGGTGACAGTGGTGGTAGTGAATGAAGACGAAAGATGGCGGGGGAGACGTAGAGGGAGAGTAAGACGATGCGGGGTGGGACAAACAAGGCCAAGGCGGGAGATGAAAGGTCGCGTGTTTATGCTCGGTGTCTTGTTTTGTAACAGTGGCAAAGCTGAGCGTCGTCGGGCCAAGCGGAGTTGAGCTGAAGTGGACCGGGACGAGGGCGACCATGATCTCATCATTTGTTACAGTGTTCCTGATTCCTGCGCACGAGTCCAATCATGGCAGATAAGATAAGCACATGGCCATCGACAACGGCGCCATCTGCCGATCGCAACCCGCCCCACGCCGCATCCTCGGCCTCCGAGTGGCTGGGCTTTACGATTGCCCTGGCGGACCCCATCCCTGTTTTCGGCAGGTCGCCTTGCTTCTGCTCTTAGTTCCGGCCTTCATCTCTCTGGCCCTCGCGTTTCCAAGCCCAATCAAACACGCCCGGCCACCCATCTCCCCTTGCTTCTCTTACTTGCCTGCCCCATTCGGTTTCGGCGCCTCGGCACGTAATTGTGGACACGGCGTGCCGTACATGGAATCCTCCCGGTCAAACGCCCAGCGAGATGGGAAGTATCCAGGGCCATCATTCATGTAAGGGACATTTGCCAGTGTCTATATAACACCACCGCAGTGCCTGCGTAGACTTTGCTTTATCCAACTGCCGCTGCAACACTCGTTCTTGTCCCGTTCAATCCAGCTCAGAGTCTCCCGATTATCCCAGTCAACATGTTTGTCCTCAAGGTGCGTCTACACCCACCATCCCTTTCACCAATCCGCACCCGAGCCATAACACTAACACTACCGCAAGGCTCTCCTCCCTCTGGCTTCGCTCCTCAGCGTTGCCGTTGCCAGCCCTATTGAGGCCCGTCAGTCGGCCACCACCTGCGGCTCCACCTCGTACACGGCCGCCCAGGTCAGGGCTGCCGCCAACGCTGCCTGCTCCTACTACCAGGCTGGCGACACCGCCGGCAGCTCCACCTACCCTCACACCTACAACAACCGTGAGGGTTTTGACTTCCTCGTCAGCGGCCCCTACCAGGAGTTCCCCATCAGGTCCAGCGGCGTCTACACCGGCGGTAAGTTCTTTTGCTGCTCCTCCCAATTTCGGGGCTGACTAATAAATTTCTGTCTCAACAGGCTCTCCGGGCGCCGACCGTGTTGTCATCAACACCAGCTGCCAGTACGCCGGTGCCATCACTCACACCGGCGCCAGCGGCAACAACTTTGTTGGCTGCTCCGGCACCAACTAAGCCGCGTGTCATTAGTAGTCTTTTATGGTTAAATGTGCATGTATCATTAGCCGGGCATTTTATTTAGAAATTGTACATAACTCCATGGCTTGCGCGACACAAATGAACCATTCATCGCCGTCCCAAAAGCACGTGCATAGTAACCATCCGAGTGTCCAAACCGTGCCTCCAGTGTCTACCCACATTTTTAGCATCCTCGGAACACGGGAACCGATAGACTGCGCCGTATTCCCAAAAATAAAGTCCCCATTAATATTAAGGACGCGTGGGTTCATCAGGGCAGATCACTGATAGCCGTCGGAAGTCGGAGTGGCACCAACTTAGCGGCCGGCGGCGCTTTTAAGCTTGCCGGGCGGCAACGCCTCACATACTCCACCACTACCTTGCTTGGGGAAAATACCAAGAGTCCACTTTAAATCGACTGTCTACAATGATGCATTGCTTTTCCACGAATGGACGTGGCTTGTCGAGTGGTATCGATATACAGCTCGCTGTCTTATCAGCTGGTTCCTCAAAAATGTGCATGCTTGACAACGCAAAGATATTTCATTGCCATTTTTCGTCTCCTACGACAGGAACGACATTTCTCGAAACCAAACTCTCAAGAGTTTCGCTTCGGATGCCTTTCTCGTGGGTGAGCGACTTCGCTCATTTATTCCTAGGAAACTTCACAGAAAATTTTGGGTAACATATTCTTTGAGCTTCAATGCCTCGACAGTAGCGGTATGTGGCCAAAAAAAATGGTTCACTCTATGCGTGCGTCAGGTCTAGTATGGTGCAGTATCTTCAATCTTTTTTCCTCGAGAGATTCAGAATTTTCGCCTTGGTTGCCTGACTAATGCCTCCAAATCGTGTCCCTACTGCTGCTCCTGCACCTTCTTCCTCTCTTCCTCGGCCAGATCCTTCAAAACGGAGACGGCCTCCTCTTCCCGACCCTCAGGAACATAAAGATGATCATGGTAGTAGCCGCTCACAGGGTTCACGCCCATCCCTCTCGTGGCCAATCTCGTGGCGATAACAGCCATGAAGCCAACGGCCTCCAGGCTCGAATGCACATTCAGGGTAATCATCCTCGACGGGAAGGAGTACTCCAGTCCGTGCTTAATAGCGCAGTCTCGCGTAACGATGAGTGTGATCCCCTCGGATTCGCGGAACACCATCTGCGCTTCTGAAAGCGGCGGCAAGGTAGCATCCAACGGCAGTGTCACGAAGACATAGGTCGATGGGTGCAGGACCGTGGTGAGGGTGGCGAGGAGCTTGGAGAGCGACGTTTCGCCTCCAGTGGGTGCAGATGCGGCCGACATTGTGGTTCTCTATCTGTAAATGACACAAATTATCCTCAAGAGGAACAATGCAGCAATGTCGCTAAAGTGAGTTTATATGTCCGATGCGGGGATTCTGGCTTGGTTGACTCAATCAAACGGTGAGTGTTGCTCAGTAAATTACGGAAATGCCTAGGCTTGGCCCCATCTGAAATAGTCCGGTGTCGGTAAAACCGCGGCTAACCCGCCGCACTCTTGCGACATGTCAAAGTCTTGCCTCCCATTAAAACCGGGTGAGCTTGGTTGAAAGCCAAATAGAGACCATAGTGGAGATGGGATTCTAGCCAAATAGAATATGCGGGGCTATTCCGCAAAATGGGACATTCGACAGATGTTTGACGACATGGTGTTGCTAGCTAGGAGTCTACGACGCACCTGGCCTCACTCAGCCATCCACGACCACCAGCATTAGTGGTAAAATGTCATCTCCGAGCTATTATCAGCTATTACACGCTGATATGAATATTCCTGGCCCATTTCCTCTTTTTCGATACTGATCCAGCCATAGTCAGAAAGCGTGCATGCTGAACCAGTTCATGATTCTATTGCTGTAGGGTAGTGCGGCAATACCAAGCAAAGGTTGGCACCGTTTGAATGGGCACATGTCGCACATAACATGGCTGGCCTTGATTTAGAATAAGTAATGACATATTGGGCTCTCCATTCCTTGGATCGGACAATTATGTCATTTCGTGGCATCCGGGGGGCAACCCGACTATCGGGACGCGGCAGCGCCGATCACTTGTCTAAAATGCGAGCTAAGGTGCAACTTTTATTTGGGAGAGACAGCTGGCTCGCTAAAAACGCTAGGGCCCAACGCCGTCTTTCATCTTTGCATCGCGATTAGCTCGATAGCGGTATTTCTTCAGCTGGCCCGGCAAGGCGTTCAATGGGTTTGCATGGGGCACCGCCGATCCCGTCGATCGCGGCTTGTTCGCTGGATGCAACGTCAGAGGCTTGTTTTTGTGCATCCCAGAAGCAAATTCCTCAACAGGAAGCATGTCTATAAAAGGAGCTTGTTGGCTCCCACGTCCAAACACAACTTTCCTGCCACGAACACATCGTCGCCCATTGCCCTCAACAACTGTCACGATGAAGTGTGTGCGACAAGCCAATTCCTTGGCAGTAACCCTTGCCTTTGCATCTGCGATCCACTGTGCGTTTCCCTACTTCTAGAGATTCCATACATTGACACTAAGCGCGGTCCAGGCGCTGCATCGGCCCAATTGGATTTCCAAGATGAGCAAACGCATGGTTCCATTTCAGTTGGAGTGGGAAGCCCTCCCACGCAGTACAAACTGATCATCGACACGGCATCATCAAACACCTGGGTTGGTGCCGGCCAGCCCTACATAAGAACATCGACAAGTCAAGAGAGCGGCAACACCGTGTCGATATCGTATGGCAGCGGTTCAATGTCTGGCAATGAATACACGGACCTGTTGAACTTTAGCGTCTCGTTGACGGTCTCTCAGCAGAGTATCGGAGTGGCCAGTAATAGCGAAGGGTTCAACGGCTACGATGGCGTTCTCGGCCTTGGCCCAACTGATCTTACCCAAGGGACCGTGCAGGGCCAAGACACGGTTCCCACGGTTCTTGACAACCTCTTTGAGCAGGGGACGATTCAAGACAAAGTCATCCACCTTGGTCAGCAGAAGCTCACTTTCGGCGGCCTAGACGAGACCTTGTTTGTTGGAAGCGTCAACTATGTTCCCCTGACGGCATCCAGCCCGGCAAACAACTATTGGGGCGTTGACGCTGATTTCGCCTACGGCGGCACGACTCTTTTGCAGGGCAAGCCTGGCGTCATTGATTACTCGCATACCACCCTTTCGCTTCAGTCGGACGCATACAGTTTATTCCTCCGGGGGACGGGGGCTAGATACGACGAGACTACCGGCCTGCTGGTGCTTGACTCATGCAGCGGGTTGCAGACACTTGACCTCGCGCTCGGTGGCCAGACATACCAGATCCCACCTCGTTTCTATACCTGGCCGCAAGATGAAAACTCGGCCATTGGCGGTGAATCAGGTAAATGTTACTTGATAGTGAGTGATCTTGGGAGCTTGGATGATGGCATCGAATTTATCCTTGGCTACACCATCTTGAAGCATTACAGTATTATTCTTGACGCACAAAACGCTCAAGTTGGCATTGCTATGCCTTTATTGGATATCAACATCAAGCTTTGATGCATGATCCTGTACCTAGGTTTAATCAATCAAATAATTTTCCCCGGAGAGTAAGAGTAGGCGGGTTTGATCTGCTAATGAATGCGTGACACGGGGCCGTTTCCACATGTGACATGGGAATCTGGTACTCAATGAACAAACTAGCTGGTTTCCTATTTGCTTATAGAAAAGAGGTATACAATATAGCATCGATAGACCCGCTTGATAGGTGGGTAATGTACTTTCCGTCTTTGGCAAGGGACTTTTGCAAGACGTGTGTGTGTACCAACACGTTATACAGCGAGGCCCACAATTGATGGCCGATATACCCGGTCGCTGCTCGGAAATGCCCAACGTCAGCAGTGAAAATAATTCTGACGCGACAAGTCATCACTTCAAAATCCCGCCAGAATGATGAGGAGAGTGAGCTTGGCCTTGGCGCTGGTGGCGCTGTCCCGCTTCCGGGCGACGGCTGCAACGCCGGACGCATCAGACTTTGATTGGTCGACGGTGCAGCCATCTTCGGGGCTCAACTACACGAGCTGCTACGACGGCCTGAAGTGCACCAAGCTGAATGTCCCGCTCGACTGGCTGAACCCCGAGGAAAACACGGCCAAGGTGACGCTCGCCATTGTGGCGCTCCCTGCCGTGGTCCCCGAGGACGACGCGTCCTTTGGCGGCACCATCATCGTCAACCCAGGCGGACCGGGCGCGCCAGGAATCGATCTTGTGCTGAGGGCCGGTGAGCTCATCCAGCGCACGGCCGACAGCGAAAGCCGAAAGCACGAGATCCTGTCGTTTGACCCGCGCGGGGTGGGGTTCACGGCGCCCAGCTCCGACTGCTTCGACGACGAGTTTGCCCGCGGCTCGTTCGTGCTGGAGGACCGCGCCATAGGGGCTCCCGACGGAGGCATCGACGTGGTCCGGCGCAAGCTGGCGCGGGCTGCGGCCCTCGGGCGCCTGTGCGAGGCGAAGGCGCAGGGCGACAACGACATTCGCAGGTTCATGTCGACCAGCAGCGTGGCAAGGGACATGGTGGAAATTGTGGACAAGCTGGCCGAAATGCGCAAACCTAATAATAAGAAGGACGGGCACGGGCATGAACGTCTGGAGTTGCGATCCGAGACGGAAAAGGACGATACGCCAAGGATTCAGTACTGGGGCCTTTCTTACGGGACTGTGCTGGGAAACTACTTTGCCTCCATGTTCCCTGGTCGAGTTGGACGCATGATCCTCGAAGCTGTTGAGGATCCGCAGGATTACTTCAACACGGTGAGTGCAAGCCAATGAGATTTTCTTGAGTTGACACTAATTTTTGCGCTTGGTAGACTTGGATTCTCAACCTGGCAGACACGCAAAAGGTTCTGGATCACTTTTACGAGACGTGCTACGAAGGCGGCTCAAGATGTGCGCTGTTTGAATCTACAGATTCTTCGCCATCCGACATCCGTCATCGTGTGCGGGCGCTTTTGGAAAACCTGGATAAATCTCCAGCTCCATATCTCATCTCCAACTCAGTCGTCTCCATCACCAAGCAGGACGTGCTCGATGTTATCTTCCAAGCGCTCTACGAGCCCCTCATGTACTTTTCCGACCTGGCCGCGTCTCTCAAAGACGCCACCCAGGGGAACTTTACTTCCATTTACAACAGCCTGAAGCTGCCAACCTTTGGAGACAGCTGCCCATCGCGAAGCCCTCGCTCTTACACCTGGAGCAGAGACTCACAGAGCGCCATTGCGTGCGGAGACGGCGAGCCGCAGTCCAACCTCACGGCCCGCGAGTTCATGGCCTACGTCGACCGCCTCAAGGCCGACTCGCCCGACTTTGGCGCGCAGTGGGCCCGCATCCGGCTCTCGTGCACCGGCTGGCGCTTCAAGCCCGCGTACCGCTTCGGCGGGCCGTGGACGACGCCCGAGGCCGACCCGAGCTTGGTCAGGGGCAAGCCGGCCGCCCCGATCCTGTTCGTGTCCAGCCAGTTCGACACCGTCACGCCCCTGTCCAACGCCAGAGCCGCGTCGCAGCGGCATCCCGGATCCGCCCTCTTGGTGCAGGACAATTACGCGCACGGGGCCGCCCTCGTGCCGTCCAAGTGCAGGGAGGACTTTGTCAGGAAGTATTTTGCGACGGGAGAGCTGTCGGAGAAGGAGGTGTGGTGCAAGTCTGATTGCAGACCCTTCCAGGAGTGCGCGGCGCTGAATGAATCCAAGGGACGGATGAAGGCTTGGGGTAGCCATCCACTGTTGGGAATGGGCCTCTAGCTAATGGTTGACATATTTTGCGAATACCGAGTCGCCCAATGCTGCAAATATTAGTCGTACACCGGCAAAAATGCCCAGCATCCCTTGCCATCGGCCAATGACATAGTCTTACTGTACTTGTATTTGATTTGGATACAATAGATTGAGGTGCAGGTGATGGAAATTCGGAGCTGACGACGGTCATGGACCTAGCTCAGGTTCCTGCTCTGATAAACATGCACAAATGCATGCATACAATCTGGGTAGCTCGCTTCTGTTGCAGGCCCAACCCTATTCCGTGTATTGTTCTTTCTTCTGCTTTGCAGGAACTTGGTCTTGTGATGCATCCGTGTAAGAGAAAGAAAGCTCCATGGCCTTGATGAAATTTAATTAAAAAGAGTGGTCATGGTTACCACAAGCAAGACATCTTCGATTCGTATGTGTAATGTGGGTTGCATCAAGATATTTAAAAAGAAAAGAAAAAAAGTGAAAATTCAACCCTCCCTATTGCGCTGACTTGAATCATGGCTAACCATGCAAACTGACATCATGCGCAGCGGTAACATCTGCCATAGAAAAGAAAAATGAAAAGAAAACAGGTCAGAGTCTTCGAATTATGGTATGAAAAGATGTTCGGAGGCTTAATGCTTCTAAGACGGGTGGGGCACTAGCTCATCGTTGTTTGGTGACGTTACGTAGTCTTATATTGGCGAGTTTTGTATTCAGCTACCCTAAACTCACAGATACCGGGTCTTTTAACAATCTAAAAATAATCACTGGGCTAATGATAAAAATGGCACCAATTTTGAACCCAAATATTGAATTGTCTTCTCCAAAAAGAGAAAAAAAAAGAAAAAAAAAGGTGTTGTGGGACTGTTGGAATTGTTTTCAGACCAAAGGGTGATGACTTGTTAGTAGGAAGTATTCAGAGGTCGATCAACCATACCACTGCAGATCCGAGACCTAATGTACGCCCAAATGGCGCATCGCAGAGGAGATTTTTTCGGACGAAGCCATTGGCCGAGAATGATGTTTACAAATCATGGCGTAGCGGAGGGCTGAACGAGAGATGGGCCCAATCGCTGATGTCCTGGACCGAGCGAAGATGGACATGGAAAACGAGGGTGGGTGCGTAAGATATGATGAAGGCGCAGAACTGCGGGGAATATTTTGATGGCTTGGCATGGACGCTCGGACTCAAGCTGCTGAGCCTGGTCGCCAATTAGATGCTCCTCTATACGTGCCACCATTCCCAAAGGGGATGACCCTGGACAAGACGCGTCAAATTGTGCATGTCTATCATGTCAAGAGCTTTTAATATCAAATCATTCTGGCGAAATGGAGCCAGTGTTATCGTGATAATTTTTTCTTCTATTTATGGTGGGACCGAGGGTCAGTCTCCCGGATAGCAGGGCAGAAAGCACCAAGATCAATGATGCACACTGCGTTGCCATGCCATCCAAACTGTAAGATCGACTTCCCACGAGGTCGATTGACAGCCAGGATCTTGGTTGTGTATCTAGTTTCCTCCAATAAATGTATTTTTCATCAGCCCTGTTGTTCGGCGGTGATGGCTGCTGGCTGTTCGATTGGATGCGCGGAGATGGTGCTTGCACAGCCCAAGCAGGGGCCATGTTCATCATAGGGCGGGAGCACTAAAATGATGCTAAACCTTGAGTTTCAACGCACAGCTCCAATAAATTGAGGCTCGGCCAATCATTAGCGAATACGACCGCGAGAATGCGATAACGAGACGTGGCGAAGATTCGCCAAGATGACCAATACGGCCTATACGTTGGAACACACCAGTCAGAAGGCGTGGGATACGAACACCACAAGGCAATGTGTGCAAAGGAAAAAAAAGGGTGTATTTTTACACGCCTGCGGCCTGCACCATAGCCACATTCTCCGCCGAGGAAATTGGACAATTCTTGGAATTTTCGGCCGTTTTTCTCTTTTCCATCTGTAAACTCGGGTTTTGCGACCTCGTTCTCGCGTCTCTTGTGACGTATTTGGCTGCCGTCCAACCTGGTGCACAAGTATTTAGTTCTCACATTCCGACGTCTTGCAACAGCCAGACAACACCTGACACACACCCGACAGCCCTCCAGCAACCGCTTCCCAGCAAGAGCTCTTCCTCAACTCCCCAATAGCAATCCGCTTCTCGATATCGTCCAGAGCCAACAGCTGCAAGCCGAAACAACCGCATTCACAATGGCGGAACAGAACGACTACTATCACTATGATCCCTCGATGGTCGCGGCCGTCATCTTCGTTGTCGGCTTTGCGCTCTCGGGACTGTACCATTTATTCCAGATCTTCAAGCTGAGATCATGGTACTTTATTCCATTCTTCGTCGGCTGTGTTGGTATGCAATCTCCATCTTCAGCCTGAATTCCATTTCCGCTGGCTAACATGACGATGCCGCAGTCGAGACCATCGGATACGCTTGTCGAGCTATCGCTGCCCAGGAAGACTTTGGATACTGGTCAAAGGGCCCATACATTATACAGGCTCTGCTCCTGCTCATCGGTCCTGCCATGTATGCCGCGTCTATTTACATGGTTCTCGGACGATTGATCCGCCTTCTGCAGGCGGATGAATACTCCATGATTCGTCCCAAGTGGCTGACAAAGTTCTTCCTCTTTGGAGATATTGCTTCTATTGCTGGCCAGGGCATTGGTAAAAACACTCCTCTGAGCTCCCGGACACGTGGAAATGACTAACTTGCCTCGCAGGTGGTGGTATGCTTGCCAGTGCCGATACTAAGTCGAAGAAGGACCTTGGCCAGACCGTCATCATCATCGGCCTTGGCATCCAAATCGTCTTCTTTGGTCTTTTCGGAGTCGTTGCCATTTTGTTCCACAAGCGCATCCGCGCAAACCCCACAACGGCAAGCATGAAGCTGGTTTCCCCGTGGGAGAAGCTCCTTGTTGTGCTCTACGGTGCCAGCGCGCTGATCATGGTCCGATCTATTTTCCGAGTTGTCGAATACGTCATGGGCGAGGATGGAATCCTCATGGAGAAGGAAGTCTTCATCTACGTTTTCGATGCCGCCCTTATGCTCATCGTCTCCGTCTCTTTCAACTGGTTCCACCCTTCGCGGATCCTTGCCGCCGATGGCCGACGCCCCATTTCCAACGGAGACTCGGAGAACCAGCTTGACACGTTCAATGCGGAGACCCAGTACACTGGGGGACGGGTTTAGGTCGATTAAAGGCAAGCCACTTCTCTCATTGGTAGCTTGAGGTGCTGGATATGGCGGGGTGCACAGTACTCTAGGATGGGTGCGGGAATATCATGACGGACAGAATCGGATAGCGCTTGAGATTTCTTTTGTCATTAATATCACGACTACTGTCGCTTTTTTTTTTTTTTTTTTTTTTTTGGGTATCTAGAAATTATTTATTGCGTTTCGTTCATCATCTTCCAAGTTGATTCAACAATTTTCGTCGCGTCTCTGCCCAGTTTCCGTTATTCAGCTGCCGATTTCCTATTGCGCCATCTCTTGAAGGCCTCCATCGCAGTTGGAGCAAGGATCACGGCCTGAAATAACCAACTGGAAAAATTCCAAATGAACCAAATGCTATGGATGGTCTTGGATAATGGATACCGTACGTTAGAGGCCATCGATCTTGGCAAGACACCTTAATAGTAAGTGGCTAACTTTATTTACAAGGGCAAAAGTTTATTTTGGAAGAGGATATTAAAATATTTGTTCTTTTGGTCAGTACGATGGGACTTTTACGGCTAACCCTATTGTTCAACTCTGTATTTGTATGTCACCTGTGTGGCTTGGTTCCTGGGTCACCCGGTTGAGCCTGCAGCTTGTTTTCTTTGTACGAGAAGCAATTGGACTCGGGCGATAATCCCACTTACGCTAGACCCGTGTGCATTTAGTGTGATAAGTAATGGGATCATCTGTTGTCCAGTGATAGCTGTCGCTGGGAGGGTGTGGTTGTGTTCTTTTCAGACTCCGTGGTTGATTGGACTTTTATGGAGCTGAGCTATACTCGGTTGAAAGACTTCATTCTTTGATCCAAAGAACAGGTCGGACTCCCTCACCACCAAAAAGATCTCACGAATCAACTGGATCAAAAGCGATAATGTTTGTGTCGCGATCAGTCAATTTCTGGCAACTAAAATAAGTTTCGATTCTCTACCGATATTTTCGAGACCATCGCATTCTCCCGCGTTCAGACCATGTATGCGACCGAGTCGGCTTCTAGTCACCCTCGGTCAACTCGCCCTTCGTGTCTCCAGTCGGCATGCCGATTGCCCAACCCAAAAGGCTAAAGAGCTTGGTTTCATTCTTCTCTGCCAAGATACCATCACAGAAGTCCAACCAGCGAGATTTACGAACCTCAATTTCCCCAGTCTTTGAATCAAGAACACATTGAACGATACGCATCTGACGGCCAGAGAATGAAACAATGGTGGACTGTAGCATGGTCAGTCATAGTCTTTCAAATTCGGGGAGCCAAGGAAAACGACTTACTGGGAAAAACCGCTGCTGAGCATAGGTCTTGTCTTTGCAGGCATCAAATACCAAGAACAAGGCGCAAACCAACTCGCTAGTTAGGAATTTGGAAGAGTCGAATGGAGCATCGCTGGCTACCAGCGCCATGGTATGCGGTTTCTCGGGGTCGCGCTTTCCGTCGTAGCCACCGATGTGCTGGCGGAGAGTGACCATGAGAGACCACTCCACTTGGCCATCGGAATATTGATGAAGGTCCTTGCCCTCTGGGAATCTAATGAAACAGGTAAGCTTGGTAGGTTCGCTTGTGGCATGAAGAACTTAGACATACTTTGCTTGAGCCCACTTGGTATGGGTGGCCATGATGCCACTGATGCCGTCTTCGCTGTGGATGAGGAAGGATTTGACGATATCCCCGAAATATTTGGCTTGATACCAATTATCTCCAGCCCATTTAGCGCGCCACTCCCTTTTGTGAGAAGACGGGCCTTCGTAGAGCTCCCATGGATTGGTGACTTCCAAGTACTGCTGAATCATTTCTGGACGAAATGGGCTGATGTAATTCATTTTCTGGTGTTCAACCTGGCCAGTGTCGAACTCTAGACGCTTTGAAGTGATTTTGAGTTGCTCAAGCAGCTTTTTATCGACAGACTGACAGTCGTGCTGGCTCACAATGCCATAGGTAGCTTCAAATCGTTCATGCAGCATCTTGATGTCCTTGTCGACGGAGCCGACATGCACGGGGTTGGCGTATCGCTTACCGAAAACAGTACGGCGACGCTCAAACAGGTGGGCGAAGTCATGATCAACCTCCTCGGCAAAATCCTTGAAGCTGTCGAGGTCATCAATCTTCTTCAGCTCATCCAACTTGACGTCAGGCCTGAAAGGAAGGTCGAATCGAAGCTCGTCATCGCTCACAAGAGCGCCGCTCTGGTCAGAATCATCGCTTGTAGCGTCTGTGCGAGCGGGATCGAGAATGTGAATTCTGGGGCGGTTGTTGTCGATGGGCTTTCTGTCATCATCGCCCAGGTTGCGCGTGGGGGGGGAGGGGGGGGGGGGGGGGTCGAACAAAGCCACCAGTTTTTCACCTGCGTCGCTCATTTTGCGAATAACGACTATGTTGTTGAGGGGGAGAAGTTTGTTTGCATTCACTGCATGATGAGGGAGAAGGCATATTATTTGAGTAGTCATGTGACCAAGTCGCTCACAACTCATGTGGCCGTGCTGGGTTTGACTTGCGAAACATGTCACAAAACGAACCGGAGATGTCATGCTTTCTGGTAGCCTTGGTTGTATTTTGAGTTTAATCACGTGGATGAATGTCATGATTGTGGCCTTCTCGAGCACATCATGTCCGAGCCTGTTTGTTTTTTCTAAACAAAAAAACGTTGCTCTTTGGATGGAGCAGATGCGACAAACTGGAAGAAATTACCAGCCGAAATGACTAACCTGGACTGCATTCAAGCTGAAGGAAAGACGGGAGGGACAAAGAGAGGGAGTGGTTTGGCGGTAGCAGCTGACCAACAACCCCCTGCAGTTACACACATTATCTGCAGGCGCTACGTGGGATTTCGGGCTCTATCTCATTTCTTATTTTCTCCTTTCCCCTCAGTGAAGTCGTATTTTCGATTGATGTGGATGGAGTCATTGTGGGTGATTCCAGATCCATGATGCCCGACCGTACATCAAGATCTTCTATTCTGACGAGGCGGAAAGGGCTTGTATTGCAGGCCGTGACAGATTGCTCTATCGCCCCACTGCAAGTGGAGCATTGTATAACCATGTATTTTAATTGGCTAATCTCAAAAAAATCGGCAAACCCCCGCTTAACCGCAAAATATTTAAAGATGATTGGCTAGAGGCTTGGTCCGAGCGTTTGTGTACAAGATACCCCCTGCAGTTTGTTCCTCAGCAGCCTGTTACAGGGATACCCCTGTCAGCCTCCGGCTGTTCAACGTCTACAACAAAATGATACAAATTCATAAATGGAATTGAGAAATGTTTGCAAGCGTGAAATTTCCGTGAGTTTCCCCTCGTTTGTTTGGTATTAAAAATGAATATTTTGCAGGGAAAATATGTTGGGTGACGTTGCGGCGGAGCCGGTCACGCAGTCACAGACACAGGGACCGAACCGTTTTCCATGGAAAGAATCGAACCCGCAATCTGCCGCATCATGATTCCCCGTCATGAATTTGCACTGGTGGGTCCTACGCTGAGGCACGGTTGGGTCACATTAGACTCAATCATGAGGATCCCTAAGGTAACTCTTCTGGCGGTGAAATCGAGCCATAAGAGGCTGCCTTTGGCACCCTTTAGATAGAGAATGACAACGCCAATCTCATCCCTAAGTAAAGGATAACAATGATTGTGCCAGGAGTATTTGCTTTGGTTAATGACTGGGGTCATCTCTGTGAGTGCGGGAGTGTTTGTGGGTCCACGCTTAACTTGGTGTGTGATGAGTACCGTATAATCTCACAAAATTCGATCATGGACTGGAGCAGTCTTTGCTTTCCCCCCCGCGTTTTGGCTTATGATCATAATTTTCATTGGCTCTTTGCACATTTATGGGGACATTCTGGTCTCCATTCCATGGTCCGATTTGGCGAGATTATACGGTATACTGAATCACCAAGCAAACAGTCCAAGACTATTTGTATATTTGCTATTGTGATGATAGTTGCAACAGCGCGTTTGTTGTTAGCGAGGCAAACGACAGGCATCACCATTGCAGCTGGCCACCAGCTGCAAGCCAGTGAATTGACAGTTGACGAACAATGGCAGCTTGTATTTATTTTTTCCCTTCCCGTAGTCTTCTCGTTGCTTTCTCGTCACCCTCTCTTCGTTCTTTCATCACACTCTCGTTGTAAGTTTCTGCCCACCAAAGCCTACTCGAACACTCTTTGATCTTTTACCAGTCTCCATCACACCACTCCTCTTCCCTTTGCCCGCTCACATCATTCGCTCAAGACAACATGTCCGACTCCAATGAGATTCCGACAAGCTGGACAAAGTGGAAAGCTGCCGCGTTCCGGCACTCGCTCCTCAATGTTAGCATGTATCGATACGATAAGCATAAGTCTGCATCAAAAGCGACTTTTAAACAATTCCTTACGTATCGAACAATCTGGCCCAGTATCAAGACCCCTCAGGGTTTGGATGGACTTTTGCAGGGGAACATCCTCGTGAGTGGTCAGTCACTGAAAAGGGCAACAGACTTTCTCCAAAAGAGTGACGAGTGGGATTGTTACCAAGGCTCATTCACACCCCCTCACGTGGTCAAGACAATCTTTAAGGACACAATTAGACTGGGCCGGCAGGCCAGAGCTGGACCCACGCCCCCCCATCCCTTCAGTGCGCCAAGGACTGGGACAACTGTTGTTCCAGGGACATTTGCCCTCGTCAAGTACTACCAGCAGCTGACAAGAGAGACTCGGAAGTTTTTCTCCCCTGAACTTCCGACAACCTCTGAATCAAGTGCGAATCTAAAGACGAAGAGGGGATGGGATTTCGCTCTTCCTGCTCACGATGAGCAAATTGTCAACACTGCCCTCGTCCTCTTCCTTACAGCAATTGGGCTCCACTACACGGACCAGGTCGGCGAATGGTCCACGGCCAGGTTGTCATTTGTTGTCAACCAACTTAACAAAAAGAAGAAGATGTTCGAAGCCAGAACCGACGGCTTCTTGCATTATCCGGATAGAGATGGCCCGGCGGCCATCCTGGAGGTCAAGCGTAGTGACCGGAACATGACCCTCGGCATGAACCAGGCCGTGACGATGCAAGAGTCCACCCAGATGGTGGCGTGGATTGCAAAATATCCACCACAATCGATGACCAACAATTTTCGGCAAGTTGAACTGCCTTGTCTTGGCGTTTTTATTCTAACAACTTGCCGTCGCCTGTCCCTGTCCCAAGACAGAGATGACATATTTGTTAACATTGGGCGCTTCAACGATGAGTACGTCAAGTATGTGCGCGGAAAGCCCACCACAGGAGACAAATACGATCTTTCCATCCAATCCTACGGTCCATTTCGCACCGACAGCACCGAAGATTTGATGATTTTGGCCAAGTTTTTATTGGCCTTTCAGATCGACCGGGCCCAACGATTTCAACCAAACGAGTATATTCACTGGGTCTGACTGGTTTCCGGGAATTGGTGATGTATGTATCAGAGGAGATTTGTGCTCGTGTCGTTCGGTGTAAGCAGAGGTCGGGGAGGGCGCAGAATGGGCTACGTTGGAGGGCACGCTGAAACTTTGTGAGGTTTGTTTTCGCATTTTGTGTGTCGAGGAATTTGTACAACTTCCTTTCAAAACGGGGCAATGAAAATAGATGATTAGAACAAGACAACAATTTCTTTCGTCGCGAATCAAGGCATATATGCAAGGGACCCGTTGGAACATCGAATGGTCACCAAGGTCAACGGTTGATTGTGAAGAGTCACCTTAGGGATCCTGGTTAGGTTAGGTAAGCCTAGCCTAACATAACCTAACCAAAAAATTCAACTACAGCTTGCGACAGGACCAAGTTTACTCTGATTCTTCTCTATTATTACGAGGCATGCCCCTAAATATTTTTTAATTTTATTTTTTTCCCCCGAAATCTTTTTAATTACAAAAGCTGTTGTGGTACGGATGCTAGTCATTCGCAAGCTCAGGTACGTAACGAGCCAATTACTCTTTCGGGTAGCGTTCGGGAGTAGTGTATCCGTTGAACTGAACCTTCCAGGCTACAGAACTGTTAGCGACCGAGGATCAATGGAAAATACACGGGAATTACGTACTGCTGACATCGTGGCCGAGGTAGGACCAGCTGTCGTTGAGGTAGAGGGTGCGGTTGCCGGACTTGATCCTCTTGGCCACGCCCCGGTCCTCAGCAGGGAGCGACTCGTTGACGGCGGGCCTCAGATCCTTGAGCTCAGCAATCAGCCTGACAAGGCCGGCGACAAAGGTCGAGGCCAGGTGGCTGCCGAGAACCTCGTGCTGGCACAGCAGAGAGGTACTGACGGCCTTCTTGGGGCCGGCATCCTTGGTGTCAATCTCTTTGCGGTTAATGTCGAACTTGTCGGGGTTCTCGACGTCGGTGCGGCCAGCCTTGCCCTGTTGAATGGTCAGAATATGCGACGACATGCACAACCAGAAGATGGATGGGAAACATTGGGGGGGTGCAAAGGAAACAGGTCATGTGATAGGAGCTGGACGAAGAAAAACTTACCACATCGAGCGTAAGGACAGTGCCCTTGTCGTACGTCTTGCTGTCGAGCGTGACCTTCTCCTTGACAACGCGGGTGATGCTCTTGGTGGTGGACAGACGCTGGGCCTCCTCGACGTAGGGGTGGATGGCCTCGTCGTCGTCCTTGACGGCGAGGGCCTGGACCTCGGCCCAGATGGCATTGTTCTCGGGGCGCAGGAAGAACTGCATGACCTCGTAGAAGGTGGTGACGGGGGAGCCAATGTTGCCAAAGGCCGTGAGCCACAGGTTCTCGATGATGCGCTCGTGGTCCGTCTTCTGGGCGGCCAGCTCCTGCACGAGCTTGAGGCCGCACGAGCGGAGCGAGTCCTTCTCGACCTGCTTCTTGCCGCCCAGCCAGCCGCCCAGGTTCAGGAAGCCGGTGCCGCCCGCGGCCTCGTCGACCAGCTTGCGGCTCGACTTGGCGATGGCCTCGACCGACTCCTGCGCGCGCCGGCGGCGGTTCCACGCCTCGGCCGGGTCGTCGTTGTTGAAGCCCCAGTTGTGGATGTTGAGGAGGTGGCGGTACACGTCCGACGTGCTCAGCGTGCCTCCCTCGTACTTGTCCGTCTTGAGGTCCAGGTAGAGCAGCTCGGCGAGCAGCCGCGCGTTGAGCGGGATGGCCACGTCGCGGATCAGATCCAGCTCGTCAAGGGGTCCCTTGTAGCTCGTGTATGTGAAACGTTCCTTGGCAATCAGCTTCCTGCCCTCCGTCTCGACAAACTCGTGGATGATCTTGTGCAGGTCGGGGATCTTGGCTGTGGCGCTGGAAATGGCCTTGCGGTGGTCCTGGTGCTGCTTCTCGTTGCCCGCCAGGAAGAACCAGTCGTAGTTCTTCTTGCCAGGGAACAGGAGGTTGAGGTTATCAACCCAGGGGGCCTTGAAGCTGTTCATGTCGCTGAGCGCCGTCTTGATGTCAAGCTCTTTGGAAATGACGTCGGTTGGCGGTGGCGCCCTGATGGTATCGTTCTGCTCAAACTGCGCAATCGTCTTCAGGTTCGTGGCGATCTCAATGTTCCTCTTCTTCGTGTACATGGGCTGCATGATGGAAATGGAGTTGAAAGGGAACCATCCAGGGAGACCACGGTGGATGAGCTTGTAAAGCATCGACCCACCCAGCGTCTTGGCATCGTACTGAGCCTCGTTGAAGCCCCAGCTGGTCAGGTTGGCAACGTTATAGTCAATCGTGTTGAACCTGTCTGATCGTACAAGGGTGATGGCATCGGAAAGAATAGCCTTTCCGAGAGAGTAGGTTGGGCAGATTCCAGAGCCTGGATCGCGCTTCGGCTTGGCATCCTCAACCATTAGGCCAGGGTACATCTCGACCATGTCGACGTCGGCGTACAGCTTCTTGAGCATATCGGTAATGTTCTTGTCTGAGTTGATCTCCTCAAACTTTTCGTAACGCTTGAGACCAAAGAACTTGCGGAACTCGTTGAGGGATGCAACCTGCCACTTGCGGCCCTGCAGGATGCCCATGATTTCAATAATCCTCAGCGACTTGGGGATAGTGCGAGCACCAAAGGCTCCCGCTGGATCTTGCGTAGCCTCGCTGAGAACCCGGGCGAGATCCTCGTCTCTAAACCGTCCATCTGGGCCACGTTTGAGGTTGCCAAACTCGCGCTCGCTGGGATCCTGTTTCTTGAGTTTGTCTTCAAACTTCAGCAAAGCGGGCCAGAGCTCTCTCATGCTGACATCTGGCAGATCTTTTGGTTCCTTGGTGCCCTCGAAAATCACCTTTGAGAAGAATTCCTCGGTCCACTCCTCGTCCCGTTTCGAGATGCACGAGTGGAAGCGGTAGAGCAGGTTGAACTCGACACTGACCTGGTTGCCAATGCCGCGGGGGACACCTTCGCCGTCAAACTGCTTGGTGATGTCGACACGCGGATCCAGAGTCCAGTCAGTGTCTGTGGTGTGGGTGTTTGTGATGGCGCGAAGGTAGTCGTGGAGAGAGACGTTGATGTACATGCCACCAACAACGAGACGAGCCGTGTTGAAAAGGTCGTGGTCCTGCTTGGCTAGAGCCTTGGCCCTGGCTATCTCCTTCTCTTCATCAGTCCTAGCAGTCGGGTTGATCTGGAGCGAGAAGCGGTTGCCCTCGTTGATCTTGAGCAGGTTCTCGGCGACGTGGTTGTGGAATCGGCTGTAGAGAACCAACATGACGTTGACGCCGGCGGGTTGACCAATCAGACGCCTCTCGCAGAATGTATCCGGCTTGAGCTTTCCTTCCTTCATGGTACGGATAGAGAGCTGGTCCTGGAGGGAAGAACCGTAAAGCGGAGCAAGGTCAAGGTATGATGATGTGTCGGAAATGTTTTGGTCCCTGCGGTTTGTGCGGAAAATATCGTGGATGATGATGGAGGCGTGGTAGAAAAGCATGGATGAGATACCAGCCGGGTTGAGCTTGAACTTTTCCTTATCACGGGCCATCAGAGTGTCAAAAAGCAGACCGGGGTCGGGCCTGACACCCTGAAGGCGCTTGTCGGGCTTAACTGACTTGGCATAGGGTGTGCCGGCACGTCCAAGGTTGGGATCAAGAACATTGTTGAAGCTACCATCGGGCATGCGGTACTGGAAGAGGCCATTGGGGGCCTTGGGAACCTGCTCCGACAGCCTGACATTGGTGTCGGGAACAACGAAGTCGATCTTATCGGCCTCGGGCACCTTGAAGACGACGGTTTCCGAGTCGGGGAACTTGAAGACAACCTTCTCCTCGGGCTTAAGAGTCTTGACGGCGTCGGCAAGCTCCTGGGGCTTATTGATCTCCTTGACGACATCATATTCGACGGCGCCGCCGACGTAGCTCAGAGGTGGGTGCTGAAGGTTGTCCCAGAGATTGTCAATGAATTTGTTGGTGAGGTGAGTTCTACGCTTGGATGTGGATGGCAGAGATGCCATGATTCCGATCATGGCCTCGGTTACTCTGCTCAGCGTTAGATGTATTGGGAAACCAACACGCTGGTTGCAACTTACCCATTCCTGTCATCGATGGGCTCTTTTCCCTCCTTGAGGAACGCCCCGATGACACCTTCAAACTCCTTTCTGGTGAGATTTGCCTTTTTAAGAACGGCATCAAGATCAGCAATATCGGCAATGAGATCGTTGAGAAAGCTCCCACTGCCGCCAGTGGCAATGTCCTCCTCAAGGTCATGGTATGACTCGCCGTCCTGGAACTTGCTGTCGTTGGTAGCCATGATTGCGTCTCAAGGCCTGTGAATATGAAGCGGTACAGAGAACACGGAGGTCCACGGATGCCATTGCCTGGGGATATCCTTTTATATTAGCCTTTGGCGCCCACGACCAGCTGTGGCTCGCGCAACCCAACCACAATGCCTCGTCAGCGGAATGCGGCGGCACCCCCTCCACATGGTCTGCCTCAAGCTAGCAGCTAGTTTCCCGAGCGCATTGGGAGGACGGAAACATTCCTTGTTGGACATTTGATACAGGCGCATGCTGATTCGCCGCGTCGGGCTCTTTCTTTTCTTTTTGGCTTTTGCATTGAATGCACGCTGCGGGACAAAACCCGCAATCAGTGGCGCGGCGCTAGCACACTGGCTGCAGCGGGCGGCCCCAATCGCCCAGACCGAGACTGAGGGAGCTAATGCTTGTGTCCAGCAAAAGGTGCAGGCGGCTGCTCAGTCGGGATTCCCGGCAGAGGGACATTGCATGGATACGGGAGGTGAGTTATTGGCTCCAGGCCATCTGCCGACGCGGAAGCAGTGTGACACGTCCCAGCGCGGGCGAGTCTGGAACGTGCGGCAGGTCGCTGGAACGCAGGTGACTGATCAAAGAAACATCATGATTTTTGCCTTCTCGACCGCGTGAGAACTAATGAGGCCAATGTTTGGTCTTACTAGAGGAGTGGCTGCATGGCACGGCTGCGCAGCGATGAAAAAGGGTCATGATGTGGGAGGTGGTGGGCGTGGCTTGTCCAACTCGCGAGAGGAGAAGGCCAACGTGTCAAAGAGGATAAAGTTAAGGTTACACTCTATTGACCGATCTACAGAACAAAGAGGATCTTTATAAATAAAAATAAAAAAGCTATTCCCTGAAGCTGGTCCTTAAGAAGCATCAATGGGATCGACGGCTGTTCTAATGCACATCATGGGATGCCACGCTGGAACAGCTACCATGTGCTGGGGCCAGCTGCCCACTCAATGCGGGGGAAGCTTGCCCCTCGCCCAGCACTCGCCCATGGCCAATGGCCTAGCTGCAATTGGAAAAGCGGGTATGGAAAGACGAGGCCATCCAGTGGGCCGCGACCGCGAGCGAAGCTGGGTGAGACGATGTTGATTTTCAATAGCTCTGCGGGCCCCTGTCCCAGCCGTTGGCAAACAGCTTTGGCTGGCACGCGAGAAGTCTCGAACCGCAACAAGATGTGGTCAATGTCTCAACCAACACCATTGACTATGCCGGGAGCATACAAGGGGCGGGCGGATGGGCCGCTAGCTCACCTGTCGTGGCCCCAAAGCGGCATGGCTCCCGCTAGGATGGCCTGGATAATCAATAGTGTCATGCATGAGCTCTGCTGTGGTGAGCTGAGGGTGCTCCCTAGTGTCGTTGCTAGGCGCCTGTGAGGCTTGTGCAGCGTGAGATATCACAATTACAAATGCTGCATTTACAAAGGGAGTCCCAGTCCGTTGAGACATGCGAATCTTTCAACTATGTGTTATGAGCAGAGATGGCGTTGGCATGCTGTGATACTGGACTGATACTAGACTAATAGGCTAATATTTAGAATGGGTTCAGATGGAAACTGTTTCTTCCGGCTTCTAGCAGAATGCTGGTGATGTTTGAATCTGGAGGGGCAAAGGCGGGGTGGATGTTTGGCGAAGCCAAGAGGCTCGGGATGCATTTGGAGCTGGTGAGACAACATCAGGCGATACAAGATAATCTGCATTACGCACAGACAACACATTGCATCCTTTGCCTCAACCTGGATGGGTATCACCACCCCCGCTTTCTTGCCAAGAGCTGCATCACGGCTCATACCCAGAATGAGCCCTTCACATTCGCTTCCCATCGGAACTGGCTTGATCTCGGGCACACCGCATTTTTTCCACCACTTCATGTCATATAGAGTCTGACATGATGAGATCTGCTGATCCTCACACAAGTGTGGCTGGCAGACGGACATACAAATGCTTTGCGGCGCCACACGAGCATCAAGCCCCAATCACCATTCGATAATACATCTACCACCCAACGCCGACCCGATATCCACAATCGCCTATCGGTCACGGGTTTATTGCAAAATATCGGTAAATATGTATTTATGGTTTTGATGGGTCTATGCGAGCATGTAGAATCCACAACCATACACATGCACAGCTGGGATATAAACTCCGGTTTTTTTATGAAAAAAAGAAAATGTGGTTGCTTCACAGACCAGATCTAGATGCAGAAAGAAACATGTAACATTCTACCCGGAGATTGGAATAGTGCACCGCAGATCTCTGCCACCTTCAACCCGAGACTTGTCTTGAAATCAGGGCGGGAGAGACTCAGCCGTCAGAGTCGCTCTGACTAAGCCAGCCACGATTACGCAGGTGAAATATCTGCATCAATCGCTGTGGAATTTGACGACATTTTGTGCAGTCTTGGCATCAAACACACGAAATTAGGCAATTTTACTTGTACCACCAATTTGAGACTTTGCACCTCGTAGATCTGTAGAAGAAGCTGCATACGTCTCACGGAAGAAATGTTGACGTGTATAAATGGCTCGCTCGGGCCCAGATCCACGCCTGTAACACCACCAACTAATTCCTCTCGCAATGACTCGTCTTAGCTTGGCCGGGGCATACGTCGCCTCTTGGTTTTTGTCTCTTGCTGCCTCGGCGCTTCCTGCTGACTTGCCGGCCAGCGATATTGTCTTGTCTCCTCAGCCGAAATCTGCGTTGATAGCAGGCTGTCCGCGGGTCAACCCAAATGTTACGGCTGGGTAGTTTGAACAATTCTGCTTCTTGAACAACGATATTGACGCGGTGCAGATCTCTCATTGGCCAGTTGTGGGAGGAAAATTGCGATCTCGTCAACAAATTTCTCAACAACGCATTCTCCAGAGCCCAGGCAGAACAATCCGCCCAAGGAATACTGGAATCCTTCCAGTATTACTCAGTGGTAGGGTTGAAATTGCTTTTCAATCAAGTAGACTGCTGATGTTTCCATAGCAAGACTACTACTACCTCCTTGCGACGGCTCCTCACAAGGCCTTTCTGCTGAAAACATCGTCCCCGAGTGACTCTGAACCAGATTTGGTAGCCAGTTTCAACGGCGCTGTCAAGGGAATGCAAGATGATCTCGAGTACGCCAGCGAGTTCCGTCACAACCTTACAAATCTCCAACACCTTGGCGTGTCCGACGCAGTTGTCCAAGGGGGCTATCTCCAGGCTGCTCCCTTGGGATACGTGAAGTGGCTTGAGGAGAATCTTGAATCTGGCTGGTTTTCTCTTCAAGTTGCAAGGACCGCATGCATATATGTGGGTAAAGAACAAAATAGGCCCGTTGATAGTCAGCTAACATGCTTATCAGGGATGGAGTGAGCTTGCATATCAACTTGACAAGTTACCCACAACCAAAAAATGCAAGTACCCATCCTCTGACCAAATTGGTGATTCAGCACTAATTCCTCAGCATCAAAATTTTACACCGAGTGGATTACACCCAATCTTCGATGGGACTATGGCGCTCATGTCTCAGGTGTGTTTCCCTCCCCAGTCAACCCAAGAAAGCTTGTCAACTTACCTCTGATGTATAGAAAAGCTACAAAAAGGAGTACCAACCTATGTTTCAAAGGAAACTTTCAAAAAGTACAACCGCATATTCCGACAAGGACTATCATTTGAGATTGCCTTTTTCGAGAGCGCCATTGGGAAGACCCTGGACGATGTTGCGGGGTCGAAATAAGGCCGCATGGCCAATGAGTTTATCACATGTTTCCCGGGGAGGTCTGTTTCTATTCATTTCAACTTGTATTTATTATTGGGTATTGCCTATAAATTCATTCGCGCTCTCCACCTATGCCTCGGCCTTTGCAGGCTCCTCCTGGGCCTCAATGACCTCAATGGTCTTGTGGTCGACCCAGGTAGCAATGGTGCGCTCGCACAGAGCGTCGACGCGCTCCTTGCTCTGCAGGCCCTTGGGGCAGATGGGCCAGATGATGCTCGTCATGCAGGAGCGCTTGTACTCGATCAGGAGCTCCTCGTCGTCGCGGTCAAACTTGGGACCACCCATGCGGTGCAGGGCGGCCAGGTAGTGGTCCAGAACCTCCCACTCGTGTGCGCGGCGGTCCTCAATGGACATCATGGCCGTCATGAAGTACACGAGGTCGTGGAAGCACGAGCCAAAGTGGAAGGCCGACCAGTCGAGGAAGCGGGTGTGGCCCTCCGAGGTAAAGTAGACGTTGCCGATGTGAGTGTCGCCGTGCAGAAGGGTGCGGAACCTGGGGTTGCGCAGAGCGTAGTACTTGTCCAGCGCCTTGTTCACGCGGGCGCCGTCCATGAGGTACTCGGGCAGCTTAGGCCTGTCGGCCTCGCGGACAACGCTTTCCCAGGGCCTGACCATGAAGGTCATGGCGGGGTCATAGTTGTTCCAGATCCCTATCATGCATGTTAGATATGCTGCGCAACTCGTCTTCTGGGGGGCTCTCTGGCTCGACTTACAAGGGTAGTCCTCCTGGCTCTTGCCCCAGAACTGGGCGTGCAGGCCAGCCATCTGCTCGGCACCATCCAAGATCTTCTGGAGAGGGTAAGCAGCCACCTCGGGGGCAAAGGTGCACCCCTCGTGGACGAGGTCGGACATGATGGCAATGCCCTGCTTCTCGCTGGTGCCGCCCCACCAGCCCTTGGGGTAGCCCATGTGCTTGATGTGAGGGGCGATCTTTGAGAAAAAGTCGGCCTCGCGCTGGGCGAGGCTCACGGTCCAGGGCTGGGCGGCAACCATGGCAGGGTCGAAAACGCCCTTGACGCAGATGTTGGTAGGTCGGGAGGCCTGGTCCTCGACTTCGTCCTCGTACTCGATGGAGTAGAACAGCTTGCTGGCCGTGCCGAAGATGGACCGCGTCATCTTGACCGACTTGACCTTGTGGCCCAGCACGGATCCCAGCCATTCGGCCGTCACCTCCTCCGGGACCAAGGGGAGGACCTCGTACGGGTGTGTCACTTCAGCAGCCATGGTGATGATTAAGTTGTCAAGAAGGAAAAGGAGAGGCAAGGAGAGGGCGAAGGTGAAGTATAATATACTAGCTGAAAACACCAAAGAGACGCTAGCTGGCTTGCTGGGCCTGTGCTGTTTCGGTGTAGGCATGATGGAGTCGTACATGGAACAGACGTCCAATTAGCCGACCCAGCAGGGGGCCCTGACTCCGACCCCTGTGTGGCCTGATGGGCCCAACCGTTGGAGTTGCTTCATTTCCTGTACGTGCAGAAAAACGGCATCGGTGCTTGAGATTTGAACCCTTTCCCCAGACTGCGGGGGGGGAAGCACATGTGCCAAGTCTATGGTTTGCGGGATTGATTACTGGGCTGGGTCTGACAGGCGATGCATCTTGTTTGCTGCCGATTGAAACGACCGTTTTCAGGCCATGCAGACGACAGCTGCCACACCGATCCTACGCTACGTTATTCCCTGCGAGTCAATCGCATCACGACCCACACGTGGTCCTAGTGACGGTTTTTTCCCATCGCATCGGGCCACGTTGGCATGGCCGGCAAACGGCAAGCACAACCTTCTTAACTTGCGGTGGGAGTATATTATGTGCCGTTGACTATGGAGCACTATTGATTGAGTTGGTCTTGATTCTCCGCCGCAGAAGCCCCTGGACAAGATGGGAATCAAGCATCAACGGTCCATAACGCCTCGACTAGTCCCTGAGTGGGCCCGTGGCATCCCCACTCTATACCCTTGCACGCATCCGATTAAGGACTGTTAGACGACAACATGGGTGGCCGCAGATAACTATCTACTCACGATGTAACGAAACATTGCCAGTTGGATTTAATTGTCGCCCAGCCACGCCATTCGTCGATCTGGCAGAGTCCCTGCATTAGCTATCACGGACAGTCTTTGAATGCCGAGATGGAATTTAGAGAGCCCCGTGGCTGCTAATTGGTCGGTTAGCCCCACCTAGCACGAAGCCCCTGGGACCGAAAAGCCTCAAGATTGAGGTGATGTTATACCCAAATTGAACGGCTCAGTGCGACTTTGCGACTACCGGGCAGTTATCATTGTTATATTGGATGTCGCGGCATACATTGCCAGGTTCGAACATTTTTACGGTCAAGGTGTCTTGAATCGCTGATGACATAATCACGCGACTCCGAGTATTTGCCTGAGGACACTCTTAACGATGCGTGAGGCCAGCAAACGTACCTAATCGTTCGCCGCGACCAACACCAACTTTGTATTCATAGCGCAATACGCGGAAAAGCCAACAGAATGAGAAGGAAGAGGCTAGCCTAGAATTTAAACACGTGCACCACTGGATTGTCCCCTTTAGGATGGGTGACATGCGGGGCACTCGTGATACCGGGTAGGTTACGTGTTGCCAGCCGTGCACTGTGAAGGCCCGCGCCGTGGTGATGGTCCGCACCGAGTCGCAGCGGAGGAGAGAGAATTAGACAAAAGTGGGAATGCTCCGATCGCTGGAGAAACTGAGAGGAGATGGTTGGAGAAAGATACTAGTTACTAGTTGACTAGATTTTAGTCGACTCTCAGGTGGGCTCAATTGTGCTTTTATGCTGCGAGTTGTCGTGAGCTGGAGACCGTGAATGTGCCTGCACAATGCTCATCCTTTTTTAAGGCTTCATAATAAGGCTTCATAACAAGGCAATAGGCTTTTATTTTAACTACAATTCCGCGACAAGGAATCGGAGCTATGCCGAGCGGGGATGGTGAGACCTGGGGCTGTGTTGGCACTTTGACTGTCTGACTGTAAGCTGCCGTTGCTGGCTGACCTGCGCCCCTAGCCCAGAATATGGTGCTATAAATATCACATGGAATCATTGCCGTCTGTTCGGTTGGATGCCTTAGCAAGCACGACCCGGTTGGAAATCATGCATTCTAATCGTTTTGGCCTCATAATCAACCAGTGAGAATGGGCAGCCGGCCTCGTATCGTAGCGTGACAAGGTGGACACTCCACTTCTGTCAGCCCTACTGCGCGCTCAGCCGGGCCACGACATGCTTGCAGGCTGACTGGCGCGACTCGCCTCAGTAGTTTTCCCCACGCCAAATAATTTAGCGATCGAGGGGTTTGTGTTTTAAGATGGAGGTGTTTGACGATGGTGTCTGGTCGGATCTGATCTGGGTATCAAGATATTCCAAGTTACTACTGCTACCATGTCTAATCTTACAAGGGCACTTTTGAATTTGCGAGCCTTGAGTCCTAGGATGCTGACGTGATTCCTTGAACGAGCTCCGTCACCGCCTGATGCCTCTGCCGCGAACAGTTTTGTGCCGCGCTGGGGATCCACTCGGCTGCGATGCGGATGCTCAGCCTCACAACCAACCAACAGTTGCTAAAAGAAAAAAAAGCAACAGCCCACGCAGCCTAACCCTCAGTCCTCCGTGCGTTTCGGCTCACCATTGAATCAAATTTGAGGTATGGCAGCCTGATGCAAAATGCAGGACTCCATTTGCACATGACGCGCGCCCAGTGAAGGCCCAGGTGTTGTTCTCTGCTGGTTTATAAAATGGGGGGCCATCCTCTCGGACAGTCATGGATACTATCACTCCAGCCCAGCAGAGTTGTCAATAGTTCACCTCGTTCATCACCATGAATCTCAAGTCTGTCTTCCTTCTTGGCGCCGCAGCCTTGGGGCTGGTTCAAGGGCGTACTTGCGGTAACCCCAACCGTAACGGCAACCACCGTGAGATTACCAGCAAGCTGGCGACGCGTGAAGCCAGGACCTACTCGGCCAAGTACGGCAACACGACCACCACCGACACATCCTCCATCCATGTCGACGTTTACATGCATTCAGTCTCCGCCAGCAAGGGCGGTTTGCTCAGCGTAAGCACACCTGAAATTCTCACCACTTCACGAGCTCACCGTACTAGGACGATGATTTCCAAAGCCAATTCAATGTCATTGCTGATCGGTTTGGACCATATGAAATCACCTTTGAGCTGAAGAACACGTCTCGCACGGTCAACCACAAGTGGGCGAACGCCACTGAAGAGTACGCTATGAAGAAAGCACTGCGACAGGGCGACTACAGAAGTCTCAACCTCTACTTTACTGACGCTGTCATCGACGACAGCGTTGGCGACGATCTGCTGGGCGTGTGCTACTACCCCACCAAGGCCCCCAAGGGCTCCGAGGATTACATTCTCGACGGCTGCATGATTCTGGCAAGCACCATCCCCGGCGGCTCTGCGGAGTCGTACGACGAGGGCATCACGGCCGTGCACGAGATTGGCCACTGGTTCGGCCTCGCGCACACCTTTGACTACGACGCGGACAAGTACTCCAACGGCTGCGGCGGACCCGGCGACGGAGTCTACGACACGCCCGCATCCGCTAGCGAGTCGGAAGGGTGCCCGGTCGGCCGAAACTCGTGTAAGAACAAGCCCGGCGTGGATCCCATCCACAACTACATGGATTACTCGGATGAGTAAGTCGAATTTGCCGTCCTCAAACAGAGTACTTCCAGCTGACGCATGACATAGCTTCTGCCTGACAGAGTTTTCCACCGGTCAGATTAAGCGCATCAACAGCTTCTGGACTGTGTACCGCGAGTCCTGGCCCGATGTGCTCGAGTTGGAGCATTAGCGTTTTGTGACGCAATCCAGCAAGGGCGTTGCACCCCAGCCAGATATTTTGCATTGTTCTTGAGAATGTATAGACTATAAGATTATAATCATTTAGATTTCACGTTTAGCTGCATTGGGACTAATGGGGGGTGAATGAGGGCAGGGAGTTTGACTTGGGGTCGAGTAGGATACATGCGCATGAGTAACGAGCCGTCGATTATATGTCTGGATGATATGGAATTTTTTAATAGAAATGTGTTCTTGATATGATTTCTTGTATGAAAACGATGCCGAAGCTGGAAGTAATATTGGTTATCGAAATGGGGGTTGAAGTCTATGGTTGACGCACTTTCCGATGAGTCGACCTCTGTTTACTATGCACACCAGTATATAATCTACTCCATTCCAGGGAGATATATTATAAATTAATACTAGTAGGCTCACTCTTTAAAATGTATACGGTAGCTTAGGAGGAGTCATTGTCGGGTGAAGGCGGACCGGCAATGCCTTTGCTCTTTTCCGTAAAACGGCCTTTGTCACGACTGGAGCTCTTGTCGGGTGAACGCGGACCGGCAGTAGCGCCTTCACCCTTGCCCTTGAAACGACCTTTATCTCTGGTTGTCTCTTGTGCTGTGGGTGGTATTCTGATCGAGTTTATCGACGATAACAGTGTTCTCTCTCGAGTAGGACCCCGGCGATTAACCTGAAGCCTTGTAAAACCCTCCACGAGGCTACCCTCGCCTTGGTTATAAAAGTTGGGCGACTGATTCATCCATGGGTGCTCGAGGCATTGGTCAATGGTGAATCTCTTTTCAGGGTCGACAATCAACATTGAATCAATCAGGTCAACTATCACTGGTCAGCGCCTTTACTCAAGAAAAGACAAACATGGCGAGTTTACTTACGGGCAGGATCGCCCACTGAGTCCCAGTACGGGGAGGGGTAGTCGAATCGACCACTCCTGATCTGCTGGGAGAGTGAGAAGGGGAACTCTTGCGAATATAATTCATCTGAAAACGGAGGAAAACCGCAGAGACAGATGTACAAGACCACGCCAAGAGACCAGATGTCGACGGCCTTGGTGTATTTTCTCGTCCGAGCATCGTTTAAAATTTCTGGGGCTACGTAGCTGGGGGTTCCGCAGAGCGTGGTTGTGAAGGCATCCTCGCCGATGATTTTGGCCAGACCAAAGTCGGCAATCTTGACATGCAAGTCCTTGTCCACGAGAAGGATGTTTTCAGGTTTGATATCTCGGTGCGTAATGTTGCGATCGTGCTAGACCCCAGAAATGTCAGCTCATGAAAAAGAAAGAAACCAATCCAGGGAACAAGGCTGCCATACGAGATATTTGATAGCGCGGAAGAGCTGCTGAAAGAGCTTGCGTGATTCATTCTCGGTGAGCTTCTGTTTCATGACAATGTAATTGAACAGCTCGCCTTCCGGCGCCAGTTCTAGAATCATATAGATCGCTCTGGCTTCATTGAACATGTCCTTGAGGCTTAGGATATTGGGATGGCTGATGCCCATAAGCACCGCAATCTCCTGTTGCAAGCCCTCATTTTTGGAACGCTCCTCTATACCGGGGGTTTTGGTGAATATTTTGGCGGCGTACCGCTGGCCCGTTGACTTTTCCACGCACAGATAGACCTCGGCAAAGTGGCCTTTGCCGAGCTTCTCAAGCAACGTGTACTGCTGCAAGAAGGCACTTGACGTTCGGTTTCTGGGGTATCTGAACAAGAAGCGCGTCTGATCAAGGATAGCGATTTCATCTTGGTCCTCCAGCTCTCGGCGTTGGTTGCGACCCACAATCGCATCGTTGACAAACGTCCCATTGCTCGAGACGTCCTCGAGAACCGCGACTGTTTCGGCGCCTCGCGTCTCGCAAAAAATGATGCAGTGTCGGTTTGAAACGGTGGCTCCAGCGACGACGATATCTAAAAGAGAGTAAGCTGTGGCCGTCAATAACAAACCCCGGACATTACTTACCACACTCGGCATGGCGGCCAATGAGGTAGCCATTTGTGGCAGACATTGTAGCCCGGTAACCTTGTGCAGGTCCTTTACCCTTAGGATCCAGGTGGCTTGTGCCTGTGGTAGTTGAAGATGGTATTGTGGTTCTTTTCCTCAAAAGAATTTTGCTATCGCCATATTGTGGATTAAACGGGAGCAGAGATCCCCAAACATCGGGATCTACCTCCTCTGTACCTTGCATATCTCGACTGAAGGCGCCTGAGTCATCAGGGGGTGGGGTACTGTCTTCATATCTCTGGAAGGCCCCTGACATAATGGCCTGTTGCAAAAATGTGTCGTCTTCCACGGCGACCTCATCGCCACGGGGAATGCCAGCCCAATCGCCATGTGTCTCTGAAACCAAGCTAATATTGTCTGAGGAGTTGTTGGCATCCAAGTCCATTTCTTCGCCTTGATGAGGTGTAGGATCGTCGCCAGGTAGCATGCCAATATGGGATCCTGCCTCCCGGGAGCTAGCTCTTAACGAGGCGACATCTGATTCAGCAGAAAGGGGCCGCACGTCATCTGACGCTTCCACGACATCAATTGATATTAGACGCAAGGTGAGAAGCATTATACTTTGAAGATGGGCTGCTACATGGATGGCAATGGTCTCAGAGGTTGATGGCATTGCAGTCGGGTAGCCGAGTTGCTGTTGGTCAACCATCATTTGCGAGTGATCTCTGCTCTCCAAGCGCAGGAATTCTGTTCTTGTTCTGAACCTCTTGGAGCTGCCACCGAGGCTTGAGTCCTCGCTTGCATCTTGTGGCGTGATTGCTCTTTTTCTGGAGATCGGTTGTTTGTCATCCATAACTGCCATGCAGCAGATGGGACATGTGTCTTCAGAGCGAATGGTTTGCAGATAGCTTTGCTTAACGACAGCCTGCAGTTGCGGTCCCGTGAATGTTCCGACGTGGACATCACCAATGTGATTGGCAAGTTCCTGAGGGTTTGAGAAAACTTTGTCATCGTCGTCGCAAAGCGGGCAGACCCACGAGGAAGGGGAGTGAACGTCTCGATACCAAGTACGACCATGTGTTCGCATCATGTGTCTAAACCATTCTGATGAAGATGAAAATCTCACAGCTGATTCGGCGCATTTGTCTGAGATGCAAACATAAGGCTTATGATCCTCATTGATGTGCTGCCTAAGCTTTCAGGTTAGCATGGCGCATACTGATCTAGAAACGGTACACACCTCCAATTCTCTCCTTGAGACATCTCCTTAGAAATCGGAGCGAAGCACCATTCGCACGTTGGACTATTCTTAGGGGGTCGAGGGTAATTTGCATGTCGCACTAGGATCGACTTTGTTTTGCCAACTTGCGAGTCAGACTGCCCCTTCCATCTCATTTGGGCCTCTTGACTGTCAAGCGAGGTGGGATCTTGCCGGGAGAAGTTACTGGATTGGAACCGTAGGGGAGCAGTCATTGGGGACTTTTCCATGTAGTGCTGTCTGGGGGTGGATAGGAGTGGTGATCGAGCGCCCTTTTCAGGGTCCAGCTCTTCGTGGATGGTGGCTAAGTGTTGCTGCACATTGCGTCTTGGTCGGAGCAGATCTTGCCGAGACTGGCGATAGCGAAATTGCGCGTAGGTATCTGCCATAGAACGAGTGAGTTGTTCCAGGAGCGAATGCGTAGCTCCAGGGTACAGTGACTTGAGAGAAATATATGCAATCTCCTCGAATGAGGTAAAGTCGAATGCTTGAGCAAACCTTCTGGCCTTTGCCACTTGGCTGGTGACGGACGATTTGCGGATCGCGCTGCCAAGCCGATCCAGACGACCAATAGCCTCGGCGACTGCGTCCAGGCTATCGGAAGCGATGCGTGGGTGGCCTGGTTGAGATTGAGCTTGGTCTAATTCAGATGTCTCATTGGTAGGAGACTGGCCAGGTTCCAAGACTGTGGTGTGGGATACTTGTCAGACACTACTTGGGAAACGAGGCAATGGGAACGCACGGTGGAATAGGTTTCCTTCCAAGATGTCCAACAAACGGAGGACCAGCTCCCGCACATCAGCATGGTGGCGAAGGCGTCGGTCGAGACACAGATTTGGACCTGCAAAGACACCTAGGAACGATGCCCAGGCCGAGAATCTCTGCTGATACTCGCCGACGACCTTTGCGCCATTTAGCTCATTGTGTGCCTCCAAACGCGAAATTTGGTCAGCAAATAGCCTTTCGCATCCGGATGCAAGCTCTAAAATAGCCTCTTCCTCGTCGGTGGATGCTGTGGCCATGGTTCTAGTGAGATTAGAGGGCCCTACCTGGGGCCCACCATCCGCTGCGCAACGCTGGCAAACATTTTTGCTTGAATCTGACGATGGCGCCCGGCGATTGACAAAGGCTAGCTGGCTTATCGAGCATCGGTCGTGACCAATGCCAGATGGGAAGCGGGGATCGTGTCCGGTCACGTGCGATCAGCTCGACGTAGCCTTGTCTGGTCGCGATCCTTCCATGAGCGCCTTTAGGCCTCACCTCGACGAAGTCAGCCAAACGCCCATCGGCGCCTCAACCATGTGACGCGTCAGATGCAATCACCGGTCGACCAAAGCAGCTGAGACATGCAACCAGCCATGCCGCTTGGGTGGAGTGGCATCCAAGCCCTCCAATCTCACCTTGCAGACAAACTGGTGGGGTTTGCCAGAGGCAAGGCGCGCAATCACAGGCCGCATAGGTCTCAGAACGAGGCTGCTTTTCTTGAGGCCGATTTGTCTTACATTTTACAAAAGAATACATCTCTGCACCACCCATCGCTGTCGACGGAACAGTCTGGGGAGATCGACCAGAAGGCGCGAAATCTCTTGGCCGCTCTCAACGAAATCGTCAACCAGCACTTTATTGCGCACTATGAGCCGGAGCGCTCGAGATCAAACTCGCCCGACGAGACAAGTAGTCCAGCTTATGACGTTTCATTTCTACGCAAAGAATACCCGGGACTGGGTACTTTGATTGGCATCCTGGATCTGTCAGGCGACAAATTCAATCTGCTCTGTGGCCCGGGCCTGTCGCTATTTAAATTACCACGAGGAGAGAGCGGCGGCGACATCAGATATCGTGTGGCTGAGTGGAGGTCATTATTAGAACGACTGGAAGCTGAGAATGGATCATCATGGAGTCTTCGATCTTACTCGCCGTCTCAAACGACGCCAGCCGCGGTTAAGCTGGGTGAGCAAAATTTGATGCTTCAAAAACGTGCGAGTATTGTCATCGATGCCCTGTTCAAAGAATTTCAGCGACTAGAATGTGGCGGAGCACACGAGATTAAGTTGAGACTGTCTGAGAAGTGGTATACCAGTCCTACCCCATCGGCCGTCGACATGTTTTTGTCTTGTTGCCAGTCTCCAGGAAACTGGCATGAGGCTCAGTGTGGAAAGTTCAAGTGAGTTGTAATTGATCCTGATTCTAGGCCTAATTTGCTGATAAACTAGACTTGCCGTCGAACCAGAACGAGAGGAGGACGTCTGTACGGCCGTCGAGATTTCGCGAGAGCAATCTATAAAACTTCGTCTATTGGTTGACGAGAGAGGGCTGTTCAACGTCACGGACCATTTCCCCCCAGTAGTTACCTCCATCGATGACTACAAATCAGAGAGCCTTGGTTCATTACTTGAACAGAAAGCATTTTGCCGATTGAGTCCTAAAAATTACTGGGATGGCACCGCAGTTGACAGATTTGATGCGAGAGAGAAGGCAGCTTTGGCGCTCGTGCTTGCTAGGTGTCTCATGGACTTTTTTGATGAAGAGGTAGACCTCGCCTCGCACACTTGGAATCCCGAAGTGATATTCTTTCTCGGCCCTCGTCGGGCTGATGCAAAAGCACACCCTATTTACGTTTCTCTGAAACCCAGTTCTTCCGAGCCCAAATCTATGGACTTTTGCAGAACTGTAAGACCCGGGCACCCAATCCTTCTTTCATTTGCAAAGCTTCTGCTCGAAATCCATTCCGGGGAGAAGATACCTCTCGAGGTTCAGCCTCAGAGCGCTGTTAATATCCCCGCTTGGGGGCATATGTGTGATTATCTACTGGAGGCGCAAAGAGACGAGGCCAGCCACTATCTGGAGGCTGTGGAAGGATGCCTCAATCTGCACAAATTCCTGCTCAAATTTCGGGCCGGCGAGGCAAAGATGACGAGCGAGGATATGAGAAAAGTGATCCATGAGCAGATTATTTGCAAGCTTGAGAATGCGCTTGACCCGGAAAGATCTAAACGAAAAAGATCTGACTCGATATCTGAGCTTCCACCAAATAAACGGGCGTCATCAACCGAGTCATTCGATTCAGAATCCTATCTGTCAGAGGGGTCAACCGCTCAGAGAAGCATCTACGTACCTACGAAATCGAAGTCAGTGCATCATATTCCTACCATACGGACTGAAGAACTCGTGAAACCTTCGAAAATACCGGCATTGAGGAATTACATGTCGGGATCTACACTCAACGACCTGCAAGGGAATTCGATCCATAAAGTTCATGAGAGTGACCACCCGGGAGAATCATCAGCAAACCGGTGAGTTATTTGGGTAAATGTTTGTAGTATGGGGACGGCAAACTGATAAGCAGACAGGATCGACTTCGTCAAGCGGCCAATCGAGCGCCAGGACTCGGGACAGATCGTTTACGGAAAACGAAGTGAATATGCCTCATCTGTTTCCCACAGCGTCGACCACGATACCAGTTTGTATGAAAAGTACACTGTGGCAATTATCTGTGCCATAGAATTTGAAATGAGTGCATTTCGATACATGCTAGATGCTGAACATCCCAACCCACCGAGGAAGGAAGGCGATTCCAACATCTATATCCTTGGAGAACTCCATGGCCACAATGTTGTTCTTGCCTGTCTTCCCGGAAGCCAAGGTAAAGGATCTGCTGCCACCGTCGTCACACATTTGGTCCGCACTTTCACATCAATCGAGTGGCGGTTCATGATTGGCATTGGTGGTGGAGTACCCAGCGCCAAGCACGATATTCGCTTAGGAGATGTCGTTGTGAGCATGCCTGAAGGCCTCCACGGGGGTGTCGTTCAATACGACCTTGGAAAGGACACCGACGACAGATTTGACCTCAAGGGCTTTCTTATGCCGCCCCCGTCCTTGCTCAGGAGTGCCGTTTTGACGATGCGGTCAGATCATCGACTAAAAGGAAACAAAGTCAATGAGTACCTGTCTAGCATGCTCAAAAGAGGCGAACGCCTCTCAGTCTACCAAAGACCACCGGACGATTCAGACGTTCTTTTTAGAACCGACTACCCCCACGACAAGGACAAAGTCAGTTGCCAAGAATGCGATCCACAAAAGTTGGTCCAGAGACCGAATCGTGGCTTTGAAGGGCCTGAGATACACTACGGATTGATTGCTTCCGGAGATAGCGTCATGAGGAGTGCAGCGAATAGAAACAGAATCATCCATGATATCGGCGACATTCTATGTTTTGAGATGGAAGCAGCGGGTCTTGCCACAGAGCACTCGTGTATTGTGATTCGTGGCATATCAGATTATGCAGACTCTCATAAAAATGATGAGTGGCAGCATTATGCGGCCGCAGCTGCAGCAGCATGTACTAAAGATTTACTACATTATGTGGTCCCAAGGGTACCTAGCTTTCAGTAGCATCTTAGTACACAGCATGTGGCTTGCTCAGGCTTGGCCGTATGTTCCCTAATAAAATGACTAATACCAATACTGCGGGATTTGGCTGCTACTCTGGCATGTGCATCACACATGCTGTCTCAGTTATGACTTTCAAGGTTCACTTTGACGGGGACAGAAAAAAACAAATTTCTAAACCGCCTCATTATGATGACGTGTGGTGTCTCCTTGTACGTGTAAAGGCTGTTCCAAACGCGTCTGCGTCGACGTTAATTATGATACACAGATCGTCTTTGTAGTTGAACAATCTGAATCAAGCCTACAGTTTGATTGATCAAACCTCAAAGCCTATTGTCGTGATTGTGTCATGTAACTGCATCCCCTGAAATCCGATGAATCTATCTGGCTCGCATGCATGTCAGACTGTGCTCATTTCATTGAAGGCGACAAAATGCTCATGTGAATGGACAACAACTCCTAGCCGTTGTACCCTCCATTCAAATACGATACCAATTTTTGGGCAAGGTAAAGACTGAAACGCCTCGTTTGAGAACAACGCCCCGAGGACTCCTGGCACCACATCTGAGGATCAATAGCAATGAACATCAATATATCACATGCTATTGCACTTATTTGCCATCTAATTAGCATGAATGAATGGTTTATTGGTTGACGGTGTTTTGCTCGTCCGGAATTCAAGCACAACACGTAAAAATTCCAACTATCCAACCAAATCATTTCCAAAATCAATCGCCAAAAGCATTTTCCTCTTCAAGAAATGTTTCCCGGTTTGCTGATCTCTAAAACTAGAGATCTGCTTGGGCTGGGCCACACTTGAGGCTTGAGCGGGGTCGTTCAGCGTTTCCCGGACTTGTGCGAACTTCTGCTGCTGGACCCAGCTTCGCTTCTCGGTGCCCTTTCACCGCCCGACCTGCTTTTGTCCCTGACTATGCTTTGACTTTTGGCAGAGCCATGACTTTTAGAAGAGCCATGGCTTTTGGCAGAGCTATGGCTGCTGGATGTCCTCTCGCTTCTAACTGACACCTGGCTTTTGGCATCTTCAGCTCCGTATTCAGAAGAAATATTTTTTCCTCCAACGATTAATCAAATGCGACTTCGGGTCAGAGGGATGATAGAGTTGATGATCAAGCTCGTGGCGTGGGCGTTCGAAACCGCTTCGCGACTGCGTGAGACGAGAGCTTGTCGAATGACTGCCGACACTTTGCGACTCGCTGCATGTGCATGCCCTGCCGTTTTGGCTTTGGGGATAATAGTCTAGAGCTTGCTGAGCCTCATCGTAGTAAGTGGAACTGGTGCCGTCGTCGTACACCATTCGCGAGCTACTCCCTTCCGATGGCGCATAATCGGTTTCCATAGAGTTGTTCATGTAATGTGCTCGTGGGTGCTCTATGTACCCCTGGCGGGAGGGCCCAGAAGAGGTACTTGAACTAATGTGATGCGGGACGCCATGGTAATTGTCAAGTAAAAAGCCATTTGTGACGTTTGCATTTTGCCTCGACTGCACTAACACAGAATGTGTGACGAGGTGGTTACCACAGCCGCAGGGTTCAGTGTGGCTGTGGGTCAAGATAGTATTTCTTCCAAACTGGGACATATTGAGAGACGTCAAATGCTAGTTGTTAGTTGAGACAAAAACATGAAGAAACGATACTCAATTTATACCAATTTAATTCTAAGTCAATCTTGTTTCTTGAGTCATCCACAGTTATTCGTTTGCCATCGCCTGTAATGCACGTAGTCACTTTGCAGATTTCCGCTGCAGCTCTTGTCCGACCAAAAATGGATAAAAGTCAAGTACCATATTTCAGAACAAAGAAAAAAGCGTGTCAAGTTGATATCCAATCATTTCAATTTGAATGGAAAAAAGGGTTGGACTGTGCGGCTAGGTGTTCGTACAAAGAATGCGTATGTTCTCCAATTATTCGCTTTCAGAATGTTGACTCAGTCAGGCTTCATTTTCCAAAGTATCTCCAAAAATGGAGACTGAACTACCATGTATCTTTCCGTGATCAATTGCTATTCAGGCTAGGTTTGTCTCACACGTATTCATCGCAGTTGGAGTCTTAGAGAGAGAGGTGCCAGGTAGTATTTTAAAACGATAAAGTATTTGTAATTCAAATCTTCCTGGCTTTCAGATAAATATAGTCTGGCATAGCACTCTCCACCATTTTGTATAATGCGTCCGCCACTGTAGCTCCAAACTCATCCTTCCACTCGGCTTGCTTTTTTGTCATATCGAGGTCATGCGACGACTTTGACTTGTCAATCGAGACAGAGTTCCATAAACCACTCATAAAGCTAATGTGACGTGCGCTAACACTCTCATCCTCTGGTGCCGTTGTCTTTTCCCACTCGTACCGAATGAGGGTTGGGTCCATGTTACAAAGTTGACACAGTTTGGTGAGGCATTGTTTATCGATGATGTCATCGGCGTCAATGACGACGGGACTAGAGTAATCTCCATCTCCAGCATCTAATTTTTCACTAGATGACATTAAATTTCCAGCGGAGATGAACCAGTCGTAAAGCTGGCGGGAGTGTTGGTAGGTTGTGACAACCCGCCAACCCGGATAGAGAATATCAATGTCAGCGGCACGTCTCTCCGCCCTGTACCATGACTCAAAGGTTAGGGCTGGATGCCGAATCAAGATTAGAGGCATCCATGACATCAAAAAATCGTCAGGGAAAACTGTTGGGTTCGTCGATGCAGTGTTCGGGCCGTCTTTGCTTCTTAAACTGGCTCGAAAGGGCGGTGCCGCAGCACCACCCCACACGCCCTGTGAGAGATTAGAGGGTTCCCAAACCATGAATGTGTGGTTTTTAACAAAGAGGCGGGTGCCCTTTACAATAAAAATGATATCAGCGGTCGATAATGGTCTATGGGGTTGAAATATTTACCTGAGCATTGGCTGTGTTTTTTTGCTCTTGAAGTTTGTCAACACATGACTGCAGCACGTCATAGAATTGCTGACGATGCTCATCACTTATATTGCTGATGGGACGACGATCAAACGTCTTTTTGGCGAATCCTAATGCCTCATCGAAGTGGTAGGAAGACTGAGCCCATCCATGCTGGCCCTCAAGGAGGCGACAGAGGAGGTTGGACGCTGTGCGTGGGTTGCTGAAGAGAAATATATCCTTGGTACGAGACATATGCTGTGTAGAGACGCCTGAATTGGCGGTTATCTCGCTGGCGGTATCCATGGTGGCTGTGGCAGCAGGTCAAGTTTTGAAAAGATTTAGTTTCGGTGGGGGATTTTAAAGACCCGGACGGGAATATTTGAGCCTAAGGCGGAAAGATCACACCTGAGACATGAAAAAGAAAGGTGAGAAAGCACAGATAACATCAACACGGGATATTCTCTCGCTACCTGATGTCTCAGGCATGTATCAGTATAGGCCAAGTGTACTGTTTGATAGTAATACCCTACTGTTCGTATCGGTCATATGGAGCTGTTGAGTTGAGAATTGAAAGCGACTTGGTTTTCTCCGAATGAAGGAGCGGTCAATAGGGGCTTCATAGCTCTATGAAGCTTCCTTCCCTGGTGTCCCTGGTAGCGTTGCGCTAGCCATTCAGCCACCCACCAGCCTAATCAAGTAATGATTCACAAAAGGTGTATTATTGGTTACTGATTCTACAATTGACAAAATAAGTAAAGAAAACACTCCGTCCATAAAACATGTTGCTTCATAGAAGGCGACTGACAACTACCATAGCTCCACAAATGAGGCTAACTAGTAAAATATCACCACGAATGGCAGAATCAAAAATCAAAATCAAGGTTCCAAATATGAGCAAGAGATAAACCCTGTAGACCTTGAAAAAGGCGAAAAAAGGGAAGTGGCGCAGGACGTGGCCAAGGTACGGCATCGTTTTGCGAAATTGGCCCTGCTTGATGTGCAGCTGAAGGAGCGATTGCGTGGCGCGGGCCAAGACCATTTCGTATCCCTGCTTTGCTTTACTTCTGCTCAAAACCTTTTCAAAAATATCCTTGGCCTCTTCAAACCTCTCATCGGCAGCGTATGTATGGCCGATGAGCAGTTCAACGTCGAATGTGCCAGGCGAGTTCCCCCACAGCGCGTGGGCCCTCAACTTGCATCGCTGAAAGCACTCTCGCGCTCTTGCGTGCGAGGCCTGTCGGCCATATATCGTCCCAAGAGCGAGCAAGGCATTAAGGGCCAACCGGTGCTCTGGACCATTATACCTTTCGATCTTGCGGAGCGCATCTGATATAATCGCAATCGCTTCCTCTGGCCTGCCCAGGGCAGCAGGGCCGGACCATGTCAAGAGGTAGACCTCCAATGTCAAGTTGTCTGTTTCGCCAAAATATTCTTTGGACAGTTCAAATGCTTCGGCAGATATTTTGGTTGCTAGGTTAATATTACCCACATTGCCAGCCGCGCTGGCAATGTATAGTTTAGCCCGGATGACCATGCGACGTCCTTCATTTCCGAGGCTTTCGGCAAGATGCAAAGCTCCTTTCGCCAATGGGCTCGCAACTCGAATACGGCCTTGGGCCATCATGGCACCGACCTGCCCAAGAAGAGCCCGACACCTAGTCAAGTCATCAACAATATGCGAGCTTCTCAGCGCCTCGTTGAAGTGAGTTTCGGCCACGCTATACTCGGCATTCTCTAAAAATGTTTGGCCCAACTCTATTTGGATTTCAACGCTGCCTGTGTTTATTTCTGAAATCTCAGTCGCCTTTCTGGCTTTTCGGAGCTTCTCCAAGAGTGTCTTGGCGATCTCTAAGCGACTGAAGTCTCGGCAGAATATGGCAAACAAAAGTGCTGGTGGCGTGGCTGAAGCGGATTCTTCTAATCCGTAGCCTTGGTACAGACGCGGAATACCCTTGGTGAGGAATTTGTTGATGTGTGCCAACACATCCATGCGTTTATGTAATGACATTGAGAATATGTTTCCAGTTCGTATAAATGCTGCGAGAACATCTACGGCAATGGAGTCGAACTGCTGATTATGGGACACAGAATTCGAGTTGAATGAATCGGTCCGGTGAAGGAGCCACTCACGGATGACCGGGTGAAGTGAAAATTGGAACCCTCCCAGTGCTACTTCTCTGGCTCCCTGGAATTGAATCAAGCTTCTGTTGGCTAGCTCAGTGATGCATCCGCGGTATTCAAGCAGGTCCCAGTTTTTAGACACGCCAAAGAGGAGGAGCCACTTTGGATCCTCATCTCCGACGCACTCCTTCTCCTGGCAATAGTACTGAAAAAAGTCCTCGTGGATAGCAGCGTCTCCAAAATGACCAGCCAGAGTCAAGAGGGATGTGGCGCCTTCTTGAATGTCATCAGCCAAGGTCGCAAGAGAATGTTCATATGTCGTGAACCAGTTCTGGGCTTTATCGTCTCGTCGGTACTTCCACAGCAGATTCTCTGGCATCTTCTCTATGGTGGACTTTTTGAATCTCTTAAAGTGCAGCAAATAGTCCTGGAACCCCCTTGCGTATTTGGATATGAACCAGGCCGTTTGTGATATCGCGAGCGGGAGACAGCCAAGCATCTTGACAATTTCTTTTCCTGCCTTGAGTTCTTCATCGCTAAGGTCATCATCCTGAGAAAACTGGTGAAGAAGGCTCAATGCGTCAGATTCAGCAAGGTCTGGTACATCCAACCTGTTCCATTGCGGGTAACCTGACCCAACACGTCTGTCTCTAGACGTAATGAGAATGGATCCTCTGTTGCCTGTTTCCGGTTTAGCTGTAAAGATTTATCAAGGATTAGGTGGGTTCAACGTACTAGGCGGGAAGAAATCTGTAAGATGTGAGAATGGTTCATCTGCAGGAGTGCTAGACGGGGAGAAATGGTCAGGGTGATCATAATTATCAAATACGAGAAGCCACCGGTCCTCCCATGTAGCTAGTTCCTCCACAACTATTTCCCAGGTAATTACACTGCTGCTCAGAACCAAGGAACGTGGACGTAGATGCCTGCTATCATGACGTGATAATTCAGCAGCAATTCTCTCAAAAGATCTTTGAGTGGTATCTCGGGAGGTGGCATTGATCCAAAATTTAGCATGGTAGCCGCGAGCCATATGGCAAAATTGCAACGCCGTCTGGCTTTTTCCTTGGCCTCCAATCCCGGTAAGGACGGTGATGGCTGGAGTGGCTGATTTCACACCTTGCTGACTCTGGTCGAATGCCTGACGAATGTCTTCGAGCAACTCCGTGCGGCCGACGAAATTTGGAACGAGAATAAGAGGCAGAATTGAATATTCGTGGTTATTCGGGCTGTCTTCTTGCTCCTCTGACGAATACGACGTTGCTAGCATGGTTGTGAGCTTTGGTGCATAACATCCTCATTGACGCTTGACTGACCGGTAGACCGAAGTGAAACGTTGTATACAGGGCCTGTTCCATGGGTTCACAAGTCAACTACTATGGTTCACTGAGGAAAGAACAATACCAGTTGGGGACGTTTGATAGACGCATGGGAAGCTCAAAGCCATCTTACTAAACTCATTTTGCTGGAGGTGGAGGCGGCGTCTTACCAAAATAAATAGTATGGCCAGTACCAGTGGCGACATTCTCGCCCTCGTTGAACGTGTTTCCATCTCCTTGAACATTATTCTGCTGGGCCTTCCCTCCACTAGCAACATTCAGGACTCCAGAAACTCTACCCCCGTCCACTTCTGAGTCATCCAACGACGGCGATGTCTGAGACAGATCGGTGATTGCTTTTTCAATTCCTTCCAAATCATTCTTTGTAACCGCCTGGAATATTTCACGCAATGCCAGGGTCCTAATGCTTTTGAGGATGTCCTGCATCAGGGTCTCGACTCGATGGGCCTTCTGGCCAGCCAAGACGGTGCGATAAACAGAACGTGCCTTGGCCCAGGAAGCACCCTCACCATCCCTCTTGCATTTCTTTTCCAACTCGCAGAATATTTCTTTGAGTTTGGCAGCTTTATTCTCGCACGTCTCGATGATGGAAGCAAGGGCCTTGTCCTCTTCTTCGGTGGGATCAGGGCCTCGCCTCAATCGAGACCTGGCATCCCGCAGTGTTTGTTGTACAATGGGAAGTTGGGTTTGCACTTCTTTGAAGGCATCCGGGAGGCCTGAGACTTTTTTGATCGCTTCGCCGGCCTGGATGATGGCGCCGAGGATACCGAGCGTTGAAGCGATAATGCTCAGCGGATCCATCAGTCGGGCAGGCTGTAGTCAAACTTGTCAGCAGTGCAAACAATACAGCAACAGCCAACAATTACAAACCTCAAAGCTATATCCGTATGGATTGATGGTATGGTATGTTTTGCGGAGGATGTGACAGACCCAAACTTCAAAACGATTGGAGACAGGTGACGATGTTTTCGCTTGGAGCAAGGGACAGCATACAACTTATGGTCTGCTCACTCCTCTCAAATCCTCCCTGCTCCAACCCTTTAGGACATCCTGCCATGTGTGGCTGAGGAATAAGCAAATCCCAATGGGCGCGTGGTGCGCCTCCCCACGCACCCAAGCAAGCCTCGCTCAGCCACCTTGTAACGTGGTTCAGCTCAGAGCACCCGTCAGCTTTTGATTTGCAACTTGCTCATTTCTATTGGATTATGAACTATTCAGCCAGCCACGGGGCTTTTTGGTACACCATATCCAGAGCATACAACCAAACCTATACGACAATCAAACCAATGGGACCCCGGCAGTGTGCAGTCCTCGGCGTCAAGTGTGGCACATGCCATCAAATGATGAGGCCTTGAGGGGGTAGTCATGGAATCTTAAAATGAAAAATATCGTACGACTGGTACTAAGATGTGTACAAGATACAAGCTCTCTGTGAGTCATGGGACAGTCCCCGTGCTGCAGCAGGGAGTCGCTCAAATACGTACCCTTGGCGCGCTGGACTTCTCATTACCATCTCACCGCTAGTACGTGCCAGTTAGTAGTTAGATAATCACATTTATCTATAAGTTTTACACCCGTATCGCATTAAATATACATGTGAACGCATCACTAGTAGTTGACAGGCATACTGATGAAATACTGACATGAGATCCACTGCTCATCCATAATTAGGCCTCCAATCCTCTCAGTTTGCGGGGAGTGACGCCATAATTGACTCGATAAACTCATTCTCCTTTCCTCGCTCTTTTGCTTCCAAGACGTTTGCCGCTACTGCGGTGTATTTTGCCACACGCTCGGAATCCCACCCCCAATCTTCAAGTTTCTGAGCCTGACTGAGCGAGATCAATGCTTTTATTATCCAGTCATGTTCATTCATCCGAGGCAAAGCGTGTATGAAAGCGTCAGACTTGGGTCCGATTCTCAACTGAATCTCCTGTGTAGTTCCAGCCAGTTCTGTCAATGTGGACACGCGGCCTCGCCTCTGCTCGGTGTACGATTCGAGACACTCAGTGAGCTGATTTTGAGACAGGTTTTCCAAACTGGTATTATCTTCTCCATCTCGAAGTAGCCTTAGCTTGTTCACAAAGCAAGCTGCAGATTCTATTGCAAGGTTTGCTCCCATTGCAGAATGAGGCGTCATCTGAGTGTTGGGTTAGTCAAAAGTCCCACCACTCCAGAATCTCGTCTCCAATATGCGCAATACTTGCCTTGTGCGTTGCGTCTCCCAACAAGAACATTCTACCTGCATGCCAGGTTTCACATATACCTTGCTGAATGGAAAGGGTAATGTGGTATTCTTCTTGTTTCAAAATATCGGAGAAACGAACATCATTTGTAACAAGCGCATTGGCTACCAATGCACAAGCGGTTTGGGTATCTTCCTCGCTATAATGTCGCCTCTCGGAATATTTTAGAGTCTTCTGGAGAGGTTTGAAAACGAACCAGTAAAGCTTGCCTCCCAATCCAGAAAACCCAAGCAGAGACGCTCCAGGTTGATAGATGGTAAAGTGACGACCCTCGCCAATGGACGGCACGGGGGCAGAGATACCAAAGACGCAATAGGTGTCGGCAGAAAGATCTATCAGAAAAAATTAGTTACTATTCTGGGCCCATACCATACAGGAATAATGCGTACAGTCAGGCGAGATTTCGGGGCTCTGTGGGAGCTCTTGCCTTATAAACTGGCGTACAATGCTGTGAACACCGTCCGCACCAGCCACAACCTGACAGCCAAAATTCTCACCGCTTGCTGTTTTAATCATGGCAAAGTTGGCTAAGCTCTCGATGGAAACGACTTGCTTCAAGGCGTGCAGCCTAGATTTGTCGTGGATGCTGTCCAAGAGAATGCTCAAAATGCGACGTCTGTCCATAAAAAAACCTCCATATCCAAGACTGGCCCGCATGTCAAAGATTTGTGGCTGAGACAGTAACTTGAGTAACTTACATGGCAGGATAAGCTCTTGCGGCCCTTGTAGAAGTATAAAGCTCGCCAGTGATGCCGTCTCTATGTTCCCAGGAGTCATGGTTGAAGGACCACTTCTCAATGTCATCGATGACACCAATCTGATCAAGTATCCTCAGCCCGCTGGGCATCAAGCCAATACTGGCGCCGGTCTCGGGTACCAGTTCATAAGCTTCAAATAGTCGGTACGATACGCCTGCCATCTCCAGCATCTTGGCGAGCGCCAGTCCGCCGATGCCACCGCCGACGATTCCCACAGTTACAGGTTCGTGGGAGTTTCTGGCAGGCATGTTGGTTCAGAATAGGATAAATCTGATACGCCGAATGTATAGGGTACTGTTAAATTGGGTCGATGATTCTGCGCTTGCTCGTCGTTGATACTCCAGTGCAATCGTCTGCCAAACGGTCATTCTTATACCTCAATTGCATTTTCGTATTTTACGGTGTTTTCGATTACTTCTCGCTTTTTTCTCGGGTTCTGGGTATTGTCCGAATCCCTCAACTGAATCAGGGTGGGTCAACCTATCGCGCCATGAATCCTTCGTTGTGTTTGTAATCGCTATCAGTGACGTTAGGGTGGCGTACGGGACCGAAGCTTTAGCGGCGGCATCTTTTAGCCGGTTGGTCATGGCGTTCGGTGCCGGGAACAATCATTTTGTCGGCCCCGTCACGATGGCCTAGGGTAGCCAACATCAGAATTCTCGTGCCCTTGCCATCACCCAGAAATGTTGACTGTGTTTGGTATGACTATATCAATGAATGGAAATTTTAAAAATAAATCACCTTGTTCATTCCAAACCCTTTTCATTTGCTTCGACCAAAAGAACAAGCTGTCGGCTCAACTGGATATTCTAAGAACTATGTGACAGTGTTGGCACACACATGCGGTGGTCATCAAAATTTTATCATCCTGCCCAAAAGAACAAATATTTTGATATATTCCCAACCTTATCATGATCATATTCCAATAGATTGAAAACGATGCTTCAGTGGTTCTACCGGCTTTATAGAATGCTTGGAAATGAAGTTGTTGATCCTTTTTGTCAGTCGTTGTGTTCCGTCATGATTTGTCAAGAGCAAGGATCATCTGACTATTCTAAGCACTTTCAAGAACATAAAAAATATCCAAAAGAACTTGGGGGGTTGCTACGCAGTAGAGCGTTACTGCATAATGTGCATTCGCGATACACATTTGTGTCATCGCGTGCGGCACAGTGCAGGGCTTGGAAGCGATTGGTAGCGACCGGGGTGCGGTCTGACTTGAAACTGGCCTCAGCCATCAAAAGGCAAGTCATGCGCACTTGCAATTTGCTACACTGGGCCATCACTTTCATCAAATTTGAGAATGCGCCCAGCTCAGTAAGACGAGAGGAACCAAACATGATGCTGTTGGCAGTGCCTCCACCCCGCTCTGCTGGCACGAATCATTACGGATCACTGGTTCATCGTGCATCGTTCTTTTAGTGAGCTTGTCAGCCTAACACAGGGGCAACCTATGCTGGAGAGTTCTTTCAAGCCCTTCATCATGGAAATGTAAATGCATTTGTTTGCTGGCACATCTGGAAGACCCCTAGGTCTTGTTGATGCCAACAGATGACTCAGTAATCTATTAGTATAAGAATTGTGCTGGCCATGGCCTTCTCTTGGGATATGTTTGCGTCGTTGCATACGTTCTTCTATTGGTTCTAAAAATGAAGTGGCTATGTGCCTTAATGTTTGTTCATCTTGCGTTGTCGCACGCGACTGCATGCTCAACGGCAAGCTTTAGCTCCATATACGATGTCTACCCAGACTGTGCTTCATCTTGTTTGGCGTGTGGAGACGCAAGCTACTCGAGCAATTTTGCCAACAATTGCGATTACGCAAGTGGGGAGTGTTGCAAGAGCAAATACCACAGCACCATCGCCGAGACGTGGTCGTGCGTGCGCACAAACTGCGGTGACAGCGTATCTGACGCCGCGTTCGACACATTTGTGCAATTCTGCGAGGCCATGCAACAGCCCCTCGCAGAGTCTGATGTACCACGGGGATACAACTTGTCAACATCCGAAAATAACGGTAAGGGCCCGCGTTGGTCTTGGCTGCCTGGTTGCTAACATTTTGGACTCGACAGCCACCTCCAATAGCTTGGGTCTCACTAAAGGACAGATAATCGGCATTGCTAGTGGATGCGCCACCGGCGTCGGAGCGCTAGTCGGCCTCGTAAGCTTGCTTTACAAATTTTGGAGGCATCGGCAGAACAAAAACCGTCATGCCAGGGATCAGGAATTCGGGTTAGGAGGGTATCCAAGCCAGCCTGTACACCCGAGTATTTTTATACTGCCCCATGGAATGATGAGCATGATGCAACTCCCAGCGCCAGTGAACCGGGTCCAAGAGCTGGAATACCAAAGCTATCGTCACTAATGTTCATTTTTGTTTTCAATCTTGCCTTTTCGCATTCCATAGTTGGTGCCAAGGCGAAACTACACAAGATGTGTAGTGTGGTGTTGGCTTGTGCAGCGCACCTCGTATTCAGCCTTGGTAACCAGTTGCACAGCCATGCTCTAGGTCCACCCTGCGAAATTATGTTTCTTTTCTTTGACATCCATATTCACAAGGGTCGGTATGATCAATTCTGCCAGCCAGTGTTCTACCAGGCCCTCATTTTCCACCGCTCGTCCTGTGACGTCTTGAAAACGGAGGTTCAACTCAAGGTGTGCCATATGGCCTACCCTGGTAGGAAATGTGAACATGGTGATGCAAAATTTTATCCCCTTTCTAGTCATTGCAAAAGTCAAGCGAATGAAGATAGTTCAATAAGTTACATCCTTGGTCTGGGGCATTTCGGCCTTAAGAGCTGAACAAGGATCCCATAAAGGAATTGACAGCCAATGTAGAAGAGGCTGTAATGTGGCATCCATTCCTCCGTGTCTCTATCTTAGTGCACTATTCTTCCCAAGTGTACCGGCCGAGCTCTCTTCCGTCTCCATGTCTTATCCTGTATGAAGAGCGGCTGGCCTCACGGCAATCACAACATTTCTGAAACCGTCTTTGGTTCAGCTTTCTCACTACTGCCGGGAGGATCTGTCTGCGAAACTCCTTCGTGGTCGACCTTGGCCTTCGATGTACGGAATCGAAATCCAGCCTCGTTCCACCGTTGACCAAAGCCATAGACCGGATGACAAACGGTCAAGGATATAGATGCTAGAATAACCATAACTCCATCGAGAATCATGAACTCCACCTCTTGATTGGCCATCTTTCCCGCGAAGCCCTCACTTAGCTCGATGGATCGGAAGACGGTTCGTATAAACAAGCATGCGGTGGAGCTAAAGAGTGCTTTACTGGTTGTCAGTTTTCCATGAGAGTCATCCATGTCAAGTTCCTGGCACATACCAAATAAAAACATTTTGAAGCTTCTACTGCTAACTAGCTCCGTGAACTGAGGGTTGCTCAGGTCCGGATTCTTTCTCACGCGCCAAAAGAACTCAAGGCTGCAGGCTGAGAATGCAAATAGACAGGCCACCTGAATCGAGAGGCCTGCGACGAGAATATTCGTTCCCACATCAATCTACAAGTATTGAGTTGTTAGTATAATTATCCAATCGCAATGGTTGTGTGCAGTACCGTAGCTTGGTTAGTCAAGGGCGTAGATGCAGCGATGCCTCCACCGACTGCTTGAACAACAAGACTGATGATGTCGCATCCCAAGAAAAAGGTCGTGTATGATCGAGGCTTGATTCGACTGATAGCTTCGCCATGAACCACGACAATCCGCCCAAGAGTCAGGTAGATGGCGGCCGCGATGAAGACGGGACCGATGGTCAGGGTGATGAGGTACCACAAAAAATAGTCTCTGCTAAACGGGTTCCCGTTCAGTAGTACTCGAGAAACGTAGCCAACAGTTTCTGTCAACAACCCGAGGCACATGGGTACCATGAAGCCCTTGGTATTGTGCCTTATGCCTAGATAAAGTTGACAAATTCCGAGCATGGCCATGGTGGCCAGGAAAATGGCATTCCCGGCAACACTCGGCCGGTAGTGAATGTAGCCCCATTGTTCTACGGAGCATGTGTCCAGGGTGCAGACAAACCCTGGGATGTAGCCTTCGGGGGCCGACATTCTGAACCAAGTCTCTCGGAATGCCAGGTTTTTGGATGCAGAGAAGCTAATTAGAATGACAGGAAAATTTCTCTTGATTTTTCGTTTTCAAGCCATCACCACGTCAAGAGTCAAGACTTCTGGGAATGAATGAGACGGCCGGATTAAAAGTTGGCGCAAGACCTTGTTTGCTCTTTTTTTTTCTCCTCTGTTGGTTCCTATGTCGGGTGCTTTGTTGGGTCGCCGTTCAGCCCGAGACAGTACTAAGTCCCCTTCTTCGGCTGGCTCCCCTTGATTCCGACCGTTGGATCCGGGATTGCACATGTATGGATATTGATAGGGTTAGTGCATGCTTCAGCCGCTCTCTGGTGCAGGCGCGGCTAATTTGGCTAAATCAAAGTCCTCCCCCACTTTGGACTGACGTCGGGTCATTTCCCCATAGCTCTCCTCAATAAGTTGGTGTAGACATGGGAGTCTGAGAGCTGACCTATAAAATCCATTATGCATCTCATCGCTTAAGAATGCTGACAGGGGGGGCGCCGACTACATCCATTTTATCTCAATGTCGTACCATAAATCCTGTCGCGCCGCGGCTTGAGTGGTGCAGGTGCTGTGCCACTCGGTCAACACGTCCGCAGATCCGTGAGCCAACACCATCATCGATTCAAGCTGCACACCCGCCGCACCATGCGAATCAGTCATGTTGTCGTTGGTTCTGGATTTCAACAGATCCACAATGTGACATGTGTCGGAATTTTCGGGATTAATTCGCGGCAACAATACGATGCATCGATTCGAAGCATTCACGGTATACTGAAGCATGGAAATATCTTCCGACCACAAGTTATCGACTCCAAAATGCAATTATTTCGCAGAAAATAATTAATGCAATGACTAGTATCTCAATATGGACCCCACTGCTTCTCAGCGTATTTGTCTGAGAGGCGCAATGCTTGTCCGCGGTCACGCTCCACCCCTCTCCCATGAACTCCAATACCCCTGAAGGCTGACGTGTCTGGTGATCAAGGTATTCCTCTCACGGAGACAGGAATCAGCTATTTTATAGGAATTATCGGGGCTCACTCTCAGCTGGCGGTCGCTTGTGTTTATTCTTGACTACGGAGTCGGACTGAAGTTCATGGATATTGATTGAGGTTGTCAAGTGCTTGGTGGAGGCGATGGCTTAAACCAGAGACAGACGATTTCGAACTTGTATTAATAACAGGAGTCCCATGTACAGACGTGTCAACCAATCTTGAATAAGCGCCATCACTTCTCTAATTCTATTGGGAGTATGTTTATTGCAAGCACGACTTAGCCAATACCCAGTCCTATTGCGATCATTGGTGCATCATTCCGTCTCCCAGGCGGCTTAGGTAACCTAGAAAAGCTTCAGGATGTGCTTTCTGATGGACGAAGTGGCCTACGCAAGATGCCCACGCATCGATGGAATAAATGCTCTTTCGATTACCCATTTCCTGAAGCCAAGGAGTGGGTAAATTTCACGCGATTATAATTTTTAGATCAAGATACCACTGCAACCCCGGCAGGAAACTGGGCACTGAATGGGTCACATTCACTACCTTGAGCCAAAAGGATTTCTGATTCGCTCACATGGATATTGCAGTCTTTGAAGAGACAACTTAGGACATGCTTCTGGTTCCCCTCAATAATATTCATGCGGGATCTCTCCGAAGACGTGGTGAAGCGCCAGTCGGTTAGAGTACGCCTTCCAAGAAGGCTTGAGAATACCCAGAAAATAATCTAGATAGGAGTAAAATAGTTCTCACAAATCTCTTAGTATCATATTGATTTTCTTCGGCTGGTCACTTCACACAGATCTCCAAAGAGTACAAACTCAAGTATCCACATGCTTTCTACGAGCTTGATATATTTTGTTACCTCACGTCTTTCAATCACAAAAATAATAGATAACCGCCTCAGGCTCTTTGAAACACTCGCTCTACGTATATTGTGCTACAAATGTCGCCATTGACTTGTAGCTGTTCTCATGTGAGGATTTTGAAGCCTCATCCGTCAAAACCGCCCTAAATGTAGAGAAAACGGTCAGAATCAAGTCTATGTCGTCATGATTCGTTGAATTACCTTGATGTCATCCATCCGTGCTCTTCATTGGAAAAGTACTCGACCCGATTCGGAACTTTTAATGCTTTCTCATATTTATCCACTTCGTCCTTTGGCTCGCCACAGGAAGCCATAAGTCCTGTGGGGATGACTATTTTCTCGGCGTCTTTGTGATCAAGCCACGCAGGGCTGGATTGTACTGATACGGAAAACGGGGTTTCGTCTTGTGATGCCAGTGCCGCAATCTTGCCTCCCCAGCAGAAACCCACAATGGCCCATTTCTCAGCCGTTGGACACATGGCCTGGATCCTCGGGAAAGCGGCCTGCATCGTCAGAAGAGACTGTGGAACATCTGCGGTTGTGTCAAAAAACCACTGGAGTTTCTGATGATGTTCGTCCGTTTTGGGGGGCAGCCACTCATTCTTGGCCGCTTGTCCTCTAAACCAATCAGGCATCACAACAAAAAATGGATTATCAGAGGAATATGCCAAAATATCGCAGCCGCGTACGCTTTGGGGGATGAGGCCTAGAATATCGTACATGAATAATATGGCCCGTTTTGCATTGGACGGACCCGTGATGTCTTTTGTTGGGTCAGCTGAAAAGAGTCATACGGTGCCAATCATGTAGTTGACTTGCACGTTTTCATGCCATCCAAAATGACCCAATTTCCCTGTTCTGCTCTGTCTCCATCGATGTTACGTTCTCTGGACTCGGGACCACAACAGGCTCCCTTGATTGGGCTATTCGGTGCAGCAGTCATGGTTTTTTCGGGGCCAAAAGGTTCAATGACATACGAATTTGGTTGTGTGGCTGAATTGCGTAAGTTTGAGACAGTTATCCCAATTTATGCTACGGGTAAGTTGATTGGTACGGTCCGCTCCATACTTGCGTGGGGCCGAAATTCCCAACCGAGCAAAGTTGGACGCGGTCGGGTGAGGGGCCCTTTCCGATGATATAAAATCGCGTAAAGATTTATCAGAATCTATTTATAATTTTATCGAATCTCGCTCCCTATAGGTTGACATTTTCCGAGTGTGGAAGCGACATAGCCGTTTGTGAGTGCCGCATTCATCCATCATCTTACCCTCGGCAAATTTTGAGATGGCGCATCCCTAGCTTTGCATGGTTAGTCCGCATTTTATGAAGATATCCCCTATCAATAATTTTAAGAATAACTTGAATGCAACGTGAGAATTGCGTAACCACTCAATTAACATTTTCATCTGGTCAGGCGCGGGTGTTTGAGGTTGAGGGTTCCGCTCACCAACCTTCCCGCAAGGACTAAAGTTTCGGAATAAAGACGAACTTTATTCGGAACTAACAACTTTAATATATGGGTACAGATATTACGAAAATTCAAATGATCAAGGTTTGAAACTCAAATTGTAACACCCCCAATTACAATACACATACCGTAAGAACTCAACAAATTGGCCGTCCTTAGTGCGCCTCGCCTGGCGTGGCGTTATTCATGACTGACCAATCATCCTCTCCAAGTATGATCTTGCTTTCTTTTTAGATATTTCTTGGTGATGATTATTCTTGATTACTAATTGCATAGGAAAGATGTTTATATTAAAGTGGTATTTAAATTATGCTAAGGATGGCTAATTTATTAAGTTCTTATGGTATATTTGGATTAAATAAATTACAAAAAAAAATATATTATATATTTATTTATTTTTCTTTTACTTGTACATAATTCCAGCTCTCCAGCAAGGTCAACAGCCAATACAAAAAACAAAGCTTGCAGATGCAAACACACATTATATATTTATTTTTATTTTATGAGTTAGAATAATAAATCTTTTATACTTAATTTATTTATACAACTCTATTGATGTACCACCTTTATAGCTTGGTTCCTAGATCACCCAGTTGAGCCTAAAGCTTTGTTATTCTTTTTATTCAGAAGTAAATAAAAGGTTTGGAAATTATACCCGCTGTACTTTGACGCTGAGTGGGAGTTGTAGACGTAAAATAGGATCACCTGAAATATGTCTACAAATTGTGTCCGGGCGAATAAACGATATCCAGGCCCCTAACTATTGTCGCCTATCCTCCTGGGGATGTGTCTTGAAACTTTTCGTCGGCAGCTCCAGCGCAAACATCTCATCAAGCTCAGCAAATGACCGACCCTTGGTTTCAGGCACCTCTAGGTACACCAGCAACAAACCAATCACAGAAGTCCCAAAGAAAATAAAGCCCATTTTCCCACCTAGATTTCCTTCATCAGAGTTGAACATGTATGGAATTACCACTTGCCACACGGTGGCAAAGAAAAAATTGAAAGCAAATCCTATTGTCTGTGATGTCGCACGAAGCTCTGTCTGGGAAATTTCACCAGCGATACTTGTTGCAGCACCTACAACGGGACCGTTTGTACAAATGACAACCATGATAAGAATACCCACCGCCCTATAAGGATAAAATTAGTGATAGGAATAATTATGAGGAGATTCGGATTGAGTACCATAGTGCGCCACTGGACTTGAAGCATCCAGCAATCCCCATGGCAAGGTAGAGCAGGGCAGCAGAGGCCATCCCAGTGTATAGGAGCGGCCTTCGGCCAATACTTTCCAGGAATAGCCAGGTGATCATGGCAGTGACGCAGCCAAGTGCAAAACCTATCTCGATGATCATGCTTTGACGTGATGAGGAGAGGCCGGCTTGGATGAGAAAGTATGGTGCGTTGTTGACAAACGAGGCCCCGATGAGTTGGCTGAGACCATTCAGGTAGATGATGATGCGAGTTCGACGCCAATTAGTCCCTTTGAAAGCAAGAAGAAAATTGATTGCGGTTTGAAAATTAGCGCTTCTTTCTAGTTCGTGGACCAAAACGATGTCATCCAACAAGACCTGGATATCGTCATTTGGACCACGAAGACGAGCTAATGCGCGTGTTGCTTTTTCTACTTTGCCTTTTTTGACTAGGTAATGTGGGCTTTCAGGCATAAAAAAGACAGCGAAGATGACGATTGCGGGCCATATCCACTCGGTTGCAAAGAGAGTCTAGTAAGAATGGTTAAATCTTCTGGTCGCGTTACTGGGCGGAAATATACTTGCCTTGTATGCCGATGTGTTTGAGGTTTTAGTAAGCGCATAAGCGATTGAAATTGCAATCAAACAGCCGAGATTCTGTGTTGCGTCAGGCAGAGAGCATCGTAATCGGGGAGATGGGAGAAGGCATACGGTGCTAAAAATCATGGCCGACAAGCAGACACCTCGCAAACGCAAAGGTGTGATTTCCGAGATATACGTGACACCAATGGTATTCATCAGGCCCAACCCGAGGCCATTTATAATCTTTCCAGCCAAGAAATCACCCCGGCTGTCAGCTATGTAAGCCACGGCAACTCCAATCATGGATACGGCAGCCCCGACAAAAAGTGTCAGGCGCCGACCAAAGGCCTCACCCAAAGTACCGGTGCAGAGAGCACCAACTGTGATTGCGATTTGCGTGATAGCGTTCCACAACGTTTGCCAGTACGCAGGAATCAGGTAGGAACCATCTCCAGTGTGGTAACCAAACGTTTTCCTGCGTTTAAATGAGCTCATGCAGATTCAATAAACACAAGGGATATATACTGGAAAGGGGGCATAGCCAAACAAAGGGAAAATGCAATTGAGTCAAACCCATAGGCAAAAGGTCCGATTTGCGCGATGGCGGTTAGAATAATGATTTTGGGGTTGCTTTTGACAGCTTCCCATACACCAATATTATGCTCTGCTTGATCGACTTGGTGAGTATTACCCGACGCCTTGAATTCGTTTTCATGATGGGACACATGGTCAGCCACGGGCTTTTCCTGATTGTTGGTCTGGTCCATCGTCAACAGATGACGTTCTTTTTCCAGTGCTTCAATATCTTAGTCAAGCAGTAATTCATCTGCACTGGCGCCCGTGATCGACCGCTAGGACACCGTTCATTTATCAGCACGGGGTCTTATTGGAGAGCTGTGACCTGCATGTTACTCTTTCCTTCTTTCGAACGCGGACAACCTTTACGGCACCGACGTGAACCACCTCTTCCGAGACTCAACATCGGGTCGGTCGGGTTGTGGGCAAGTGGCCCTCAACGGGGGTAAAGCAATATCCGGATGGTCCTGAGCTCTACTCATCCAGTACACATGCTTGTGATCGAAAGCGCTTTCAGTATCCGATAGTTTTGGCCAAACTCACAGACATTGGTTCACATGGCGGTTTCGGGAGCCAGCTGTTGGTCCCAGGGTGGCTGAGGTAATGCTCAGTGATATGTATCTGATTGGCCTCAGATGAAGAAATACGACATCGGGCCCTGGTCCTGTTTCCACCAGCGTGTGGCAAGGTCGCAAAAATCCTTGATAGAGTGGCTGATTGATGCTGAGTGATATCAATCTGATTGGTTCATCAGATGATCCATGCCAAAATGACACCACACGGCACTTGACCCCGCAATCGCAAGGCCGCTGTAATTTAGCGAGCCTGTGAGGTTGATTCTTCGCTGATAGATTGATCACAACCGCAAGAGTTTAGGACAAGATTGAATTTGATCTAGTATTTGCCGTGCCATTTATTTGGCCTCGGTAAACTCCTCAAACCAAGTCATACAATGCGAGAAACTCTGGTCCCGAGCGTAACGCACTCGCGGCTTGCTGTCGTCTGCTCGCACTGCGAACCCATGCTCCACCCCGCCAAACACGGTCATCTGATACGGCTGGCCCGTCTTGATCAGAATCTCCTCGCTTTTGTGCCTCTTTTCGGTGGGAAAGACTGGATCAACTTCTGTGCGGGGCGTATTAGTTTCTGCGGTTCGCCGAAAACAAGCGATGAATGTGACCACGAGGACGTACCAGCCGCATCGATGCAGAGCGGGCCTTGGATCGACTCCAGCTCCGATTCCTCAACCATGGTAGGGTGAACGAGGTATCCAACGTCAATGAAGTCGGGCTTGAGATGGCGAACCACGTATTTGGCACCAAAGCAATCTTCAAGAGTCAGTCGTAGTGACATGGCACTTGGACATCAATCTATGTAACTCACACCCAGCAGCAAATATACGTTTGCATCCCAATCTGTCGCGCATCTCACGTATAACGGCTGTTACAATGGGGTCAACCGTGTCAGGCAGATGTCCTGGTGTCCCAGACAACCAATCTTCGAACTTCGGGAATCCCTCAGGGAGGAGAGCCGGCACAGCGTCGCCATTGAACAAGTCAGGAATCACTGTATAGTAACCTTTGGCAGCAAATTGATCGGCAATAAGCTGGCTGTTGATGAAACTGTGTCCCAAAACGTCTGTGAGCACCAGCACAGCACCCTGGACAGGGTCGTGCTGGCGACCTGTAAGGTATGTGTTAACTAGGGCTGCCGCCCAATTGAGGGCGTGCAGTGACATTAGCTCGGGTTCCCAATTTGAAAGGAAGATTCCAGTGACTTACTGCCTCCAAATTTGACCAACTCCCCGGTGGGTGTCCCTTCATGTTTCACACCAGTGGTGCAACATTCGGCTCTCGGAGGATGGGATGCCATGCTGTCAGAGGTGAAATGCAAGAGTCTAATTCAATTTATGGAAATAATTGTAACTTTTTTCTTTTTCTCAAAATGTAATTCTAGTCAATTTATTATTGAATTTTGAGCACTTTGATACATGACGTTGTGATTGCCCACATTCCGACATCCGTGGCACCGCTCCGGAGCCTCCCTCGGGAAAATGGGGATGCGGGGCTCAGAAAATAGCAAGGAAGCCTGGGATCCACCGCCCGACAAGACTTGGAGAAATCTCGGACAGGGTTCAATGCAAAAGAGACCGCTAACTGCCTTGAGAGAATTCTTGATGGTCTGCAGTGACGCTATCCGGCCCAGTCTTGCCGTGGTGTATCACTAAATTGTATTTCGGGAATTGCCTAGTTGGGACATTGGCCGCGAACAGCATGTCAATCTCTTCCAGTGTTCGTCCGCTAACGTCAGGTAAACAAAAGAATAGGAAGAATATGACGGCAAGTGAAGACCCGAACCAAACAAAACCTGTACAAGTCAGCAACAATTACTAAAAGACGTTATTGATACGCACAGTACTTGGGTCCCCAATTGAGGTTTGCCGAGTTGATAAAGTATGGGACCGTGAAGGTAATCAACCAACTGAAAAAGAAAGAAATGGACACAGAACTGCCCATTGTGTAGGCTCGTAGTCGCTGACTGGGCAGTTCAGCTGCAACTGGAAACGAGTACACGGCGATCCCGCAGTTAAAGCCAAACATGTATATTGCCGTCATGGCAACGACCACCTTAATTCCGGGCTTTGATCCATTTGTTCCAGTGTAAGCAGCGCCACTAATGAGCATGCAAACACAGCATATGCATGCGCTGAGGATTAGAACTCGTTTCGACCCCAGTTTGGAAATTATGAAAAATGAGACGTAGATGCCAACAAGGCCAAGGCACTGAACAACGATGGTGTTTTCAAAAGATTTACCAACACCAGCCTAGTGAAGTTGGTTAGTGCAGAATAAGGATTTCCATTGCTTGCTTTTACCATTTGAAAAAAGTATACGGCGTACATGAGGAAGAACATGGCGCCAACTCCAGAAGGGCAAATTGCAACACCCCAAGAGAGTAGTGTTCGCCGAAGATTAGTGCCTCGGAATAGTTCAAGAAATGATGCAATGCTATCAGTCTCCAACTCCGATTGTGCACTCAACCTCATGGATTCAAACTCGGATTCGATCGCGCGGGCATTATAGGGACCTTTCCGAAGTCGATGTAGATGGGCCACGGCAGCTTCTTCGTGTCCGCGCAAAAGCAGCCAACGCTGAGTTTTTGTTAGGTGTCGAATGAACTTCCAAAATGGAAACTTACCGGAGACTCGGGAATAAATGGGATAATTGCAAGAAAAATGACTGGGAAACCCAGTAGAATGAAGAGAGGAATTTGGTAGCAAAGGCGTGAAGAAATATCGGCCGTCTCGTTGTTCACGATCTGATTGAATGAGAAAGATGTAAAAACTTTCAACGGGACCAATTACCGTGCCCAAGAGGCTTCCAATACTCAGAAAGCTTTGCAATATTCCTGAAAACAGGGATCGTAAATGTGCTGGTGCTGTTTCCTGGATGTACAACACGCAGGAGGCTTGTATGAACCCGTTAGCAACGCCTGTCATTATCCTACCGACGTACAGTGCACCAAGATTACTGGTTGCTATCTGTATAATGGCTCCGATAATGAGCGAACTGCAACCAAGAGTCATGATCCATCTGCGGGACAGCCAAGTGCTCAATGGACCCACAGCCAGAGCTCCGATGGCAGATCCGAGAGTCATGAAAGATGAGATGATTTGCTGTGGTACAGTCTAACACAGTTGAGCCCCTGAAAAATAACACAGGTAACTCTGCTTACCCCGATGTTCCAGCCGGTCGACGACGCGGGGTCTTCATAGCCAAAAACCTTCAAGAAGCCTACCATGGCCTGGAACCCGCCAACCACACTATTGTCAAAACCCGACTGCAGAGTTTAGCATCCTGAGATGATTCACATGCTATTACACTTACTTGGCAAATTATGGTGCCCATAATAAGACTGAGGCACAGATATCGCACATTCCCCCTCAGCGTCTTGTCTACAGTACTACCAAGATGGGTAGGAGTATCTGACATTTTTGCTGTAGCCCAGACTTAGTTTGCAAATGCTTTTGGGAAATTCTTGTTGTTTTTTTCCCATCCAAAACATCAACAAAGAATTGACAGAAATCCCCAAAATCCTGCTGTTTTATACACTGATCATACGCCAACACTCATCTGAAGAGCGGTGTCACATAGTTACCCCGCAATGTGCAACGAAAAGGGACCCGGGCAGGTCATCACCACCCATGTTAATAGAACAAATGGCCACATCCGGCTAGCATATTGAAGTGAAGTGGAAATATTCTTATCCAAGTCAACTCGGAAGCCCACATCCGATCAAGGGCCAACCGCCCGCGGTGGTGTGGTGGGGCCACAACTCCCCTGCAGACGCAACTCTACTCTCGGCCGCTTCTCGTTGGAATTCTTGCCAGTGATGACGGTCCTGTGTAGTGGGATGTCAGAGGAAATCCCAAGCTTCGGAATGTGGGCAAAACCAGATTCCCGATAGAAGGCTTAGTGGGCCGAGGTGATCGGGTCGGATGACGAGAGCCTAAGCTATAAGCAGAATAAAGAAAGTCAGAGTGCTGGAGTTGACTGAAACTCCATGAATCATCTACCACATCCATTTTTTATACACCAATTCCTGGTATATTGTATGGAAGTAAACTGAAAACCATGGTCTCTACCAGAACTACTATCCAAGAGGCACCAATGTTCCAGGCTCTCTCTCCTGTCGCCGAGTACGACCCCGTCCCCGCAGAACCCCTCGCTCCTCAGCTGAATACCCTAAACGGCAAGACCATCGGTCTGTTTGCTTCGTTCAAGGAGCACTGGGTTTACATTCTCGAAGAGATTGGTCTCCAGCTTCAGGCCAAGTTCGATGATGTAAAGCTAACTCGGTTTCGCTACACCAAGGACCTGAACGCGTACACCCAAGTAGCTGAAGTTGGCAAGGATCCGGAGGAAAGTCCCAAATTCGAGAAATGGATCAAGACAACCGACGCGGTCATCATCGCCAACGCCGATGCTGGCTCATGCACCCTCTACCTCTCCTTCAATGCAAGCCAGGTTGAGCGTCTCGGGAAACCAGGCGTCATGACGGTGCAATCTCAGTTTCTGCCCCTTGCCAAGTCGGGCTTCAGCCTCCGCGGCGTGCCAAACATGCGCACTGTTGAAATGGATCTTTACGACATATCAATGGAGCCGGAGCTTGCTGAATTTTACCGGACCGTGCTTCCAGGCAAGGTCTGTGCTGCGCTTGATAGCATTATTGATGCTCTCACCCGCCCACCACAAGATCATGAGATAGCACCAGCTCTCGCTGACAACTCTGCGTCTACCGAAGTGGTTTCGGGCAGCCTGCAAGATATCAACAACGAATTTTATCGTCGTGGCTGGGCACCAGGCTCTCCCATCATTCCGCCCACGGCCGATGCAGTTGCCGCCATGTGCGCGGCTGCAGGACTTGCCCCCGAAACAGTCATTGCATGCATACCGCCGCGGAAAGGCAAGGCAACAGTGGAAAAAATCGCCGTCAATGCCGTTATGGCCGGCTGTCTTCCTACCCACATGCCTGTCCTGATCGCAGCCGCGCAGGCCATCACTGACCCAAGCATGTGGATTGAGGCCTACACTACGAGCATGGCGTCGTGGATGCCGATGGTGATTATCAACGGCCCTATCCGTAGTGAGATTGATGTCAATTGCGACACATCATACATGTCTCCGTACAACCGGGCCAATGCTTGCATCGGTCGCGCCCTGGGGTTGATCATCATGAATATATCCGGCGTCCGAGCAAAGATTGAAGACATGGGTGTTGTCGGGCACGAGGGTCACTTCGGTGTTTGCTTTGGCGAGAATGAAGAGGCAAGCCCATGGGAGCCACTGCACCAATCATACGGCTTGGACGCGAGCGACAGCGCAGTCACCGTCTTTTTCCCCAACACGAGACTGATCGGGTATGGGCTGAAAGAAGCCGGGGCCGTATTGCGTGCCATCTGCGAAGACCTTCCCGTAATGGGCTTCGACCCCGGCTGTGCTGTTATTCTGACCCCGACAACAGCAAAGGTTCTGGCCGACGCCGGCTTGAGTCGCAAGGATGTGGGCGACTACATTGTTGAGTACGCTCGCCGCCCTGCCAGCCAGATGAACGTGCGGTGGATGCGTGGCAACCAGCACGACCTCGGCATCTTCCCACTGCCGCTGGACCCAACTCGCTCAGCTCGCAAGATTTGCTCAAGTGCTCATCTCCCAATTTTAGTGGCTGGAAACAAGGGCGCTGTTGGGGCTTCTTTATACGGTGGCGGTGGTGACCACGGTGGACCAATTACCAAGAAGATTGAATTGCCACAGAACTGGGATGACCTGGTCAGCCAGTACAAGGCAATCAGATGATCTGTGATGCCGCCGCCACTTCAAGATGAATGCTACTAAGAATGCGCTCTAGGCTGCGATGAAAAAAGCTCGGGCGAAAGGCCTCTTAGTCGCGATAGGTTTTGTGTGCAGAAGATGCTTTGTATTGAAATTGTATGTCATTATATAGAAAAATTCTGTTGCAAAGATTCCTCATATTCCTGCGCAATAAGATTGTTCCTTACATCAATGCTTTATGAATTCTCCCTTGGATGGGGGCCACGATTGTCTCTTGGTAGTTTTAAAATCACTCTTGTCGCGATCGCGCACCAACTTCGGTATCGTGGCGAAAAATTGACTTCAACGTTCCAACGATCGTACTCCATACTGCTTGTAGCCGTGGTTTGGTAGAATTAAACGTTCCACTTTGAGCGACACAATTGACCTTTCCGTTTCGGGTGAACGGGACCGACACGCAGATCCGACAGGCATGGTCATGGGACGCCTTGGTTTTGTCAGAAACGGATTTGACCAATCCATTTTCAGAACTTAATAGCAAAGGCCCGAAGGTATGACACGTTTCTAAACATAAAACGAATAAATTCCCTCTGGAATTTTTCTTTTGGCTTCATTCAGCCAGTCGCTCATACATAAACACATTTCTCAAACGCTTGGATCGTATGGTCGGTTTTTTATCTGCTGAAAAAAATGGCAACCTCCAAAATTGGTGTCTGGGCTGATGACGCACCCGTTCTGCGGCCTGGAGTATACACTCCTGCTATTGTTGCAAATGGTTTCGTCTTTGTCTCTGGCGTTTTGGGCGCGGATCCAATCACGAAGAAAATGGTTGAAGGGACCATGATTGACCGTTTCGTAAGTTTTGCAAATGGTCGACCAGAAGATACACACACAACTGACAATTACCAGAACCAAATTATGAAAAATCTCAAAGTCATTCTGGAGAAGGCTGGGTCTGGTTTGGAGGACGCGGTCGAGGTCAATGTCTTCTTGACAAACATTGATGATGCTGATGACCTGTCACCAATATACCAGACGTACTGGGGAGACATCATGCCGGCACGAACGTACGTATTGCAACAGGTCAGTATCAATTGAGTTATTACTAACATTTATCAATAGCTGTGTGGCAGTCAAAGATCTTCCGTACGGATCAGATATCGAGATCAGATGTGTGGCTGTTCTGTCCAGCAAAACACCAGAATAAAGCGGTATACAGGCTAGCAAGATGGTCAGGCAGCAAAAGACAGGCCAGTGAAAATAATTCAGTCAATAATTACCAAATATATCACAAAGACTATTTGGTAAATTCATGGTTCAAAATGGAACCAACAAAGGGTTAGAACAGAAAGATAAAATAGGACAGAGCTGTCGTGAGCCTCCCGCCTTGTGACAAACCAGCCCCCATTCACAATTCCTGTGTTGTTGCTGAACTAGCAAATCACAGCAATACGAAAATCCATGTCTCAAGTATACCAGGTTTCAAAGGTTGCCCGTTCTGACACAATCTTGGAAATCTGTTCCAGTTTTTAGTTGGCACGTTCATTATAATCACAAATATGTCGAGAACAAAAAGTCGAGAGCTCGGCTTAGCAAAAGAGACTCAAATTGCAAGCTAAACATAGTGGGTCCTCTTCAAATATCTCATGTAAATCAGGCCGTCTCTTCCCAATAATCAAACTCCTCCTCCAAGTCAGACTCTTCCTCCAATTCGGACTCTTCCTCTGAAGTCGGACTCGCATCCAAGTTAGGTCGGTCCCTAGCTGGATTACATAAATGCCGCTCGAACCCGACACCGTTTGGGACTGTATTCCCGTCGTTTTCTCTACGATATACTTTGACATGACCTTCAACAACGACCCCAAATGGATTATCACCGCCACGGTAGAGGAAGTCTTCAACTTCACTGCTGACATCGATGCACATTTGGACATAGCCTCAAGAGTCAAAGTCTGACTTAAGATACAATGTCACCTTGGGCTGCTCGGCGACTACTCGTTCAGCCCACCCAAGCTTCTGCCGCATTTCATTCAAGAGACCACGGTAGTTGCCGCTGGATTCGACGAACAGAAGGAAACTGAGCTCGATAGACTGTAGAGTTGGTGGAAGTGCGGCGATGAGGGAGAATAGATCTACCTATTTCACAGTAAAACCAGCCAGTCCGAAATGCTGCAGCCCCTTCCATACATCAATGGGAAAGAGAGGGCCAAGTGGAATATAGTCTCGCTCATGTCAGCCACAGGCGTTGACCGTCAGGCTAAAATGCTTCAAATCGATAGCCCCGGCCAAAACACTACGTAGGCGGTCGCTGCGGGATTGAGGCCAGTTCTCGCCCTCCCGGCCAAGAATGGCAAGAGATAGGTCAATGCGAGACATAGTAGAGCAATTAAAGAATCTAGCCAGATTCTGATATTCTTCGCTATCGGGAGCATCGAAGATGCGGCAATTCAGTCCCAGTGGAAGTTGGCAAGAGTCAATGATGAATTCCGATACTCCGGCCAACTCACATCTAGCCAGTAGACGAGCGAATAGACAGAAACCACGCCAGTAACTCTTGCCGCGCTTATGATTCCAGAGTTCAAGGGTAGGTTGCATGGGCATGGCGTCGTCTTCATCCATCGTTGCCCAGCCATGCGGGATCGGATAAAAGAAGCTAGGCAAGGAGCGGATCATGGGCGTCTCATAGAGCGGCAGAGAGGGTTTGCCATGTGCGCCACAAGTGAGCGTCACTCTCCGTAACCCAGTAAAGCATGTCAAAGCTTTGAAAAAACGCTCTCTCATCGGCACCAGTACCAAGCACTTGTTTTTGTTGTCGTGACCACCTGGTATAAAGTTTGTATGATTCCTTGACTCTCGAACTGCTGTGGAGCTGCTGTATCCGCTCGTCATCTTATTCCTCATCAGGTAGATACTCAGCGTAGTTCCAAATCGTGCCCGTGTACATATCCTCAAACTTGGCCGGAATCTCGCCGGGAAACTCCACGGGCATCTCATATCCCAGGGATTCTTTGGCTCTGAAATCTTCAATCAGGAGTGCATCATCATAGATAAGCTCAGTCATCTGATGACGGAAAACTGGGTGATCTGCAATTGCGTTGCACTCTAACATTGATTGAGTTGGCAGACAGGAAGACGCGGTCCAAGCGCAGAGGCGCAATGCTGCAGGCCAGTCTACAGGATAGCCGGAGATTTTTGATGTCGCGGTTGGAAAGGAGGGAAACAACAAAGGAGAGAATTTCTGGAGGGAGGGTGGAAAGCCTCTATTGGTTTGCTGGGCCTCCCCCTCGGTTTGCTCGGCGTTTGCGGCGAGAGGAGGGCATGATGAGAATGGTGGTGGAGAAGCCAGTTGACGCATAGAGCAGCAGATGTGGTCCGTTTTGAGCTGACGACGGGTGCTTGAGGAGACATGGAAGTTGGCTGAAACGCTTGGATGCCAGCGTGGCTTATCTTGCTCCGAGCATCCAATCCAACCCCTGAATGATGAGAAAAAAGCAACTTAGTACCGGGATGACGCTATCAACTTCATAATGTTTCCAGTATTTTACCAAAGGCATAAAAAGTGTTTTGCTTGTAAGTTGACTGCATATTTCTTTCTCCTCTTTTTTGTGACAACACTGGTCTTTTCTTTGACCAAGTCAGCGTTTGCGGGGTTAAAATTGGAGAGGTAAGCTAGTTGTTTGTATGCCGAGAAAAGGACGGGCCAGGGAATACCTTGTTTGAATCAATCAGCTCTTGGTTGGGTACCCAGCAGCATCAACCAACGACTATTACCTAAATCAAATGCCCGGAATAGCTGGCATTGTGATTCTGGTTATTAAAATATCGCCAACGCCGCAGTCGGCCCCAAAACGCCATACTGAATAACACACGGTGCCATATTATCGATCCGATAACCACGGGGCCCGCCTGGCCTGGCCAATTGGGCATCCTGGCCAAGTCGCGATCGTCATGCCGATCAAACCTCATCACCCGATCCCGCGGCCTCCAACACCCAACAGCAACAGTAGCTGTACGAGCCATAGATAGATATCTTCCAGATTTGCAGAAATCAAGAGCTTCTGCGTGCATCTGGAACCATGGCTGGTGATATTACTTGACAATGATTGACTCGTTGATCCAGCCTCACGACTAGAGGCTGCCTACGCGTCATTTTCCATGTTCCGCCAACACCACAAAATATTCCTGGACGAAAATCGAAACCGAATGCACTTTGTAATTGAATGCACCAAAATCTCCAATTGAGCCTCACTGCTGACAACGAAGGCAAAGCACATTCTGAAGAGAATAACTCATGTTGAATCACACAAAGGTTCCCACCCACACGTCCATCGTCTGGACCCCTTTCAACCCGCCGTTCAGGGCCGTGGTTGCAATGACAGCCTCCCTAGAAGCCTTTATGTTGGCAGCCAGCTTTTCATCCTCAACATGCAAGTCAACAGCCTTCAAAAATCCATCATTATGAACCGTGCTGGTTTCCCAGAACCCGTCCGATAAACCGGACTCCGGAACGATCAAACTCTCTTTTTCGAGCTCCCAGCCCGCAATTCGTGCAGCATCCTTTACAGAAGCCGGCCCGGTCGTGTTTTGGACATTCTCGTCGCTGTCAATTATGTGGCTTTCAAGTGCAGCCCTGGCCAAGACAGCAAGCAAATGCGCCACAGCCGCAGGGTTGGTTGCCTGCAGCGCGTACTCTGCAATGCACACTTTTTTGACCCGCCCTCGCAGTGCTCGGAAAATAGTCTCCAGAGTCTTGGGTGATTTGAAATACCAGATGCAGTGGGTCAACACTGCAACGTCCCATGCCAACTCTTCATCCGCAGCCTTCTTGAGAAACTCCTCCGGAGTGGCCTCGTGCCAAGCAACACGGCTACCTATAGGGCTTTGAGATATCCAACTCTGGGCTTCACCCAGAGTCACGGGAGCTCCGTAATCTTTGGGTGCAGGATCTATCGCATCCACCTTGCCCGAGGATCCCACAGCTTCAGCGAGGACAATGGTGCAGTTTCCTTGTCCGCAACCCAGCTCGAGTACTCGAGTTCCCTCCGAAAGCGCAGCCCAAGCATTTATAATACGAATGCGATGCAGTGCCTGCGCAATGTCGACTTCCGATTCCGCGTTTGGGTCCGTCCCAGGGGAGTAGGCGTAGGATGCAATCCGAGGCGCAGCAGATATGGAGATGGAAAGACCAGACATGGTAGGCAACCCAGGCCCAGCTGTGAATTATCAATAACCAAACCCACCAAGGTGAAAGTGAAGTAAGTGGAAATATAGGAGGGATTATATTTGGTTTTGGATATGCAGTCTTCAAGCATGTTTGCATCGTTGCCTACTCGGTGACTCAGTGCGACCATGAGCTGACGACAGCGATCACATGATTTTATTTGCTTCTCTGCATAAATTCACCAGGCTTGGTGCTCACCACCAGTACCTCAACCTGTAAACAAGAGCATCATGCGGAGTAAATGGAAAAAATTCGATCAATCTAAAATCAATGACAGGTGAGAAAATCAATGTACTCATATTTTAAACAATGCCTCGATGAATGGGTTTTTATTTCCACCGCCCTGCTCGGAAAGAATATCACCACGAACAAATTTAATTATTCGCGCTTGCCGCACTCGCTCCAGGATTAGCTTGGGGCAGAAAATGAAGTTACTCTCACTACAAGACACAAATTTGCTTTACATATCCCGGGCCAGTTTGTCTAAATATATTCCACAGCCACGGAAGGTGCTGAATATCTGTCCTTGAATCTGACATCATATTCTCGGCAGTTTTTCCAAATGAATATCACTCTCATAAGCTGGCTTGAGTATTCTACTTGAGGTCCTTGAATGGAATCTTTCTTCGTTTATGTACTCCGAATGGAGACTATCATCAAACATCTACAGCAATGCAGCCAAAGCCGAGTAGTGTACGCATGAGTGCATTACTCAATGCTAACGTTCTTGGCTTGCGCAGGGACTCGTAGATTTCGCAGCTCAATATAGTTGAACCTCCGAAATGCTGATAAAATTCATTTCTGTTTCTTAACCCCCAAATTTGGGTCAAGGGCCCGAATTTGTGGTTCAACTCTGTTTTTTCGTGTATCATCTCAGGGGAGAAAATTTCTATGCTGCCATATAATTGGCCAGCTTCGAATTTTATTGTGGGTTATCATCTAGAGCCCACAGATTCCGCATCATGAAATCACGCGATGGATATCTTTTCCGGTTTAGATTAAGCACAACTAAACGAACAATCAGAAAAAGATTATCAGCAAATTTCTCCAGATCCCTGATTTATCTGACAGAATGGGGTTACAAACCTCCAAGTTTGGTGACATGTGACAGCTTCGGAAGATGACAGGCAGAGTTACCCTATACTTCTCTCCTTTCTCCAACTAGTTGAGTGCGCTGTGTAGTCGCATATTACCTCAAATCCTCATTATTTCTACGCTATATGATTCTAGTTTAATTGCCATAAGTGTTAGAACTCAATTTATTATAATTGAGAGAAGAGTATTTCCATCTCTAGGAATTGAGACACGAGACACATGATATCGGGCCTTTCGGATCCTCACAACTAAATATCCCAACTTGCCCTCAGGAACAATCTTTTGCTTGGCTTTGGTTACAAAAATGAGAAAGAGCTCCGTAATATAGGAAAATGCGACAACATGGGATGGCATTTTGGCAAAATAAAAAGAAGAAAAGAATGAACAAAAAAAAGATCTATGGATTACATCCCAAAAATTAAAGAGAGGTCACGGTGGGGGTCGAACCCACAATCTCCTGATTCGTAGTCAGACGCCTTGCCATTGGGCCACGCGACCTGTGCGTTGAGGTTGGTGCCGAAAATTTACTTCATGATCGTCGAACAGATTCGGATTGAGGTCAAGATCTGATGGAGTGAACCAAAGCCCTCCAACACAATGTTATTATTGCGGTTAATTTGACCTCTGATACAACTGAGTAACGGGATCAAATTTCTGCACATCTCCTTGGGTAAGCGGAAGATGAAAAGCTGAAGAGAACAAATGTGACGACTCCACAATACACACGAGGCGGAAGAATGCCACATGCTCACACTTGTACACGCGTGTTCAACACTTATACGACAGTAATGCAGTTCTTTTTCTGCCTGAAAACCATCTCGATTAATAATCTTGAACTTTGACGACAGTTGACGCTTCAGAAAGATATCTGCACTCGAAAATCCGGGGTTTAACGCCAAAAACATGACTCCCCAGCTTAGTTGGGGCAGCCGATGACATTTACTCGCAAGCACCTGATGTAATATGCCTCAATTTCCAAATGAACAGCAATGCAATGATAGCCGTCGCGAAAAAAAGAAGAACATGTCCTTTCGGGCAACAAGATCCTGATTTTGTGCACGGTGTTCAACTCCGAATGCCATGTCAGATACGATCCATTAAGGATGGACGATAAGCCATGGGAGCTCCAGTTTTTAACCAGGCTCTAACCTAGTATTTTTGAAAATCATTTCTGATTTGGCCGTAAGGATGCAATCCCTTGGTTCTGGGGCTGACGTAATAGGAAACCACCGGAATGAGTAGCATACGTGGTACTCCGAATGACTCTCAGACCGCAACGGGCAAGGAAAGGTGAGGGCGCATGAGAAAAAAAGTAGCCCTGTATATATGTATATATATGTATATATATCAGATGCGTTTCATCAGTATTTTAGTGCTTGGATCCAAATGCGCAGCCTTGTGGATTGCTTCAATCATCAAGATGGGCTTTAATCAGAAGTCGCTATTCCTAGTCGCGACCGCGGCAGGATTTGCCTTTGGCAACAGCATAAACGATATAACTTCTTTTATAAATTCTTGCGAAACCATCAGCCACAAGCTTGACATTGCCAATGCGACTTTGCAGTATGCCGAGTACGTCCCCGCCGGCACCAATATCTCTTTCGTGGGTATGCCCGATGTCTGCCCAGGACTTGATGGTCCTGTAGTGGTGGATCTGTGCCGACTGTATATGACCATTTCCACCACGAAGACGAGTGGTCTTCGCTTTGAAGCCTGGCTGCCGCGAGAGTACAATGGTCGATTTCTCAGCACTGGAAATGGCGGTCTCAATGGATGTGGGTCTGCGTTGGCTTGTTGTAGCTCACGGAATATCTGACTTTAATAGGCATTCGGTATGATGATCTTGCGTTTGGGACTCGCTTGGGTTTTGCAACCGTGGGAGCAAATAATGGTCACGACGGAGACACTGCGGTGTATTTCCAGAACAACACAGAGGTGCTCAAAGACTACATCTATCGTTCTGTTTATACGGGGTCAGTTGTTGGGAAACAAGTGACCAACCAATTTTACAATGAAGGTTTCGCAAAGTCGTATTACGTCGGATGCTCTGGTGGTGGTCGACAAGGACTCAAACTCGTCCAAGATTACCCCGACGAGTTTGACGGAGTTCTCGCCGGCGCCTTGGGAGTCAACGCCGTGAACCTATTTTCCTGGGGAGCACGCGCCTTCTATATTACTGGCCCGAATACCTCTGACAATTTTGTTACAGCAAGCCAGTGGACCAGGGTGTATAATGAAACACTGAGGCAATGTGATTTGCTGGATGGCGCCGAGGATGGGATCATTGACAATCCAGATGCCTGCCACCCTGATTTCGAAACCCTACTCTGCACAAACAACAACAACAGCGCAGATTGTCTGATATCCGCTCAACTAAAAATTGTGGTTTCGGCTTTGGCTGGCTTGTACGCGCCTGATGGAACTCTTCTCTATCCTGGATGGAATCCTGGCTCGGAGCTGGAAGCAACTCGCATCTATTTCAGCGGATCCATGTTTCCTTACTCCAGAGAGTGGTATGAATACGTCGTCTTTAAGAATTCATCCTGGAACCCAGAGTCTTGGACTCCCGATGATGCCATGGTTGCTTTGGCCCAAGACACTCTCAATTTTCAAACGGCCAAGACTGATCTGTCAGAGTTTCGGTCGAATGGCGGAAAGCTCATCGCTTATCACGGAACGATTGACCCAGTCATCAATTCTGTCAACAGCAAGTCGTACTATGACCAAGTTGCGGCAGAGATGAATTCAACCCATGATGAGATGGATGATTTCTTTCGCCTGTTTCCAATCAGCGGAATGTCCCACTGCGAAAGCGGAACTGGCGCGTCGTATATTGGCGCTTTGCCGGGCTCATATTTGGCTGGTGAGCCTGAGAATAACTTGCTTATGAAGTTGGTAGACTGGGTCGAAAATGACAACGCGCCTGAGGTTGCTCGCGGCGCCAAGTTGGCCGATGATGGTAAAACGGTTGAGTATTATCGTAACCACTGTCGGTATCCCCGTCGGAATACTTTTGTTGGGCCCGGTAACTATACAGACGAAGAGTCATGGAGGTGTGTTTTAGACCAATAGTGATCAGTGTGTTGGACCATAGCTTGGAAAGATTTCCTTATACATATCATTTACAGCGTCATGTGCAAATTTATTCTGAAAATTGAGTGTAAATGATCGACGACCTGTGAAGATTTCCGCGTCTTTTGATTTCCTTCTCTCTGGCTAACAACTCTGAGCTGATTGGGTGATGCTTGGCTTTAACCAATCCATGTTTCAGCACGCCACGTATGAAGCGGGCTTTGGGAATAGCGTTGGTGCTTTAGCCGCTGCTTATCGAGTCAGACCGGACTTGCCTGACCTCCATCTGTGATTTGTAATGGCGAGCTGCAGTTTGTTTCACTATCGTCGGCTGAGGTATCATCACTATGGTTTATATGCCCTATTACTGCTTGTCCAAGCCATGATAGCCTCCATCAACGGCTTCTCATTGAGTCAAGGCTGCCATAATTAGCCCTCGAGTACTTGTTGCCAATAGGAGTGGCCACATTGTAGTCAGGTGGCAAACTATGTTTGTTGAGCGTAGCCTGTAAAATTTCCAAGTTCCAAAGTAGTCTAGCGATACCAAATTCTATAAGCGTTCAAGTAGATGCATCTGGAATTTGGTGTTTTCCAAGCTGACAGGAGACCTCAGACCCTTATCTAGCCTAAATAGGCTGTTGTTCTCTTCAGCCAGTTTCTTCCATGCCAACTTCTTCTCTTCTTTATCCGTCCCCAATTTTGGCGTTTCTTTTGGCAATAGAGTCTGGTACATTAGCCAGTGCATGGGATATTTTTTCTCCTGCATGTCCGGGTTATTCCGAGCACCGCTCCCCACACAAGTGTCTGGACTATCAACAACAAGCAAAAGGCTTCCTTCCGGCGCCACCGCCGTTAGATTCCGCAGGAAAGCGGACGTTTTCGAAATTGAAGTTAGGTAGAGATCACCCAAGGTGAAGAATAACGTGAGTAATGTTGGGTCAGACCCGATCATTGAGCGTAAGTCTTCAAGATCGTATTCGAGGATATCGATTTGAGTGAACTTCCAGGTCAAAGCTTGAGGAGATAAGGGAGAAGTATTTGCAGCGCGTGCCTTGGCGGTGGCATATTGAGAAAGAGGAGGAGGCGTTGTAAGCGAGCGGTATAGTTTTGAGACAATGTTGGACCAACTTGTGACGTCCACTAGGCAAATATTGAGTAGGGCATTTTGAGGGGGAGACCGGGGCTCTGAGGCGGCCAAGGAGTCAGGGGCTTCGGCAATATCCTCCTCTTCGTTTGGCAGTGGCTGGCCTGCTGCGCTTGAATGTAGGTGCTTCAGCACTGCTATCAGGGCCATAAACCCTGCCGCACCTCGGCCAAAGCTTGTGGCATTTGCTGGAGTCCGTTTGATATCGTCATTGAACCGTCTGACCCATTCATTGTCCTTCCATTCTCTACAGACCCAAGCCAGGATGTTTGAACATGCCAATGCCTTGCTCGGGCTCCAGCGGAGTGTGTACCTTTCCAAGCACTGCTCCGTCCCAAAGGCCCGCTCAAAGTCCCTCTGATCAATGGCGTCCTTGATCTCCCGTAATGCCGGTTTTATCGCATCAAAGTCGTTGGACTCTGGTAGTGTGTTTCGAAAGACATCAAGAATGAGTTGTTGAATATCTTCTGGGATGATTTGTTCCACGACCGTTGGAGCAGTTTCTTGGCCCAGCGAAGGAGCCGGTTTCCGAGCTGCTTTCTTGATATAGCTGGGGCCTTTCCATCCTGGCTGACGAGTGGGTGGTGCAATCGGAGCCTTCGATGCACTACTGACTGAGGGCGGCCCGTGCTTCCTTTGTGACTGCGCTTTGCGCTCAAATTTCTTCATTGTTGGATTAATTTAGTAGCGAGCATATGTTGTTGCAGGTGTCATGGCGTAGGTTTGCCATCAGTATCACACAAATAAGGTAATTGAAGGATGGGTCAAGTAATAACTTTTTTCCGAGTTCCACCTCTGCATCTACTGCGAAAAACCAAAGCCCAGATTGCGCGGAAAACCACAGAATCCAAATGTTTCTTTGCGTTATCACATCCCAATTTAAAACGAACAAAGAATTATTTATACTAGGTAGTCATGATTAGTGGCAGTCCTGCAGGGCAGCCGACGACAACTTCTTGCAGTAATCAGCCGTGGCCGTTATTGGCAACCACTTAGGGTTATGTCAGGTGTGTAGCCATAAGAGATTCTATGAATCGGGAAGGCGGTGAGCCCAAAAGGGCTAGGCAGACACAACTTTGGAGCACCACCGTGCAGGGGCCTATCAATTGGTTGCCGTTTGAACCATAGCACATACGACCATAGCCCTTAGAGAATACGGGATCCCGTCCGCTCTCCCATAGTCAAGCTGAGGAGCGCCCGAGTAGTAGTTGGGTCGGTGACGACCAGCGAATGCCGGGTGTTGTATGTTTTTTTTGTACTTTGGTCTCCAAAATGGTTTCTCGCGAGGCTCGTTTGAGCCTGGCGGGATTGTGGGAGCTGACTCGAGTTGTGCTGGCTGTGGCGAAAAGTTCCGCTGGTACATCTGGTCATGTTTCTTGGCCTTGTCTAACCTATTTCCTTCAACTAAAGCTTTGTGCCTTCAGGAGTATTGAGCCTCTTAAAATGGAAAATTCTAGCGGCTTTCCTGTGATGACATTGGACGCCAGTTACGACGTGTAGGTGGGTTTACTTGGTGGTTTAGAGGGGAGTAAAGTGTTAGAGGCAGCGGAATTATAATAATGAATGGTGGAAAGTATGAAAGAGTTTTTGGACAACATTGAAATCATATGGGATAATAAGGTATTTTTGGATTGTGCTGAGCATAACGCTTCCGTAAATAAGACTGCTTTTCAGTCCAATCAACTAATCGTGGAGATAAGTGGTTCCTTTTTACTGTTCTCCCTTGTCATTGTTTTCTGCTTCCAATATCCATTCCCGCCGCCTCTCTCACCAATGTCTCTTAGAATCATTCCAATCCTCCAACGTTGGCCAGTTGAGGATGTCCCACCTAGTGATATGTCGGGCGTCTTGTAGAAACGGTCTCTGGTTGCGCTCCCACTCATAACGATAGATTCCAGCAGCGTTTATTTGTTCTGAGTCTATTTTTTTATCGGTTCTCCTTGCTTGGCAGGATAGGAAGTGGGCATTTGTCAGGATCCTGAAGTGGATCATCGGACATCAAGAAGTCTAGGAGATCACGCTTGTGCTCATCAAGGAGTTGGTAGATTTGATAGACATACCGGGTCCTGCCGGGGTGTAGGAAAACTGCATCCAATCCAGATTCGAATCTGTCAAATACAACAACACCTCCTAGAATACGAGTCTCTTCCCAGTAGCCAACCATGTCGACTGCACCTTCAGAATATTGCTGATGGTCAATATACCAGTGATGGTAGAACGGCGTGGGGAGCGCTCCATTAGTGTAGAAACCCCACCAACGAGCAGTATCCTTGGATGGAGTCTAGGATGTAATATTATCATATTTGTGGCAACTAGCATCCAGTCGCAGAATCACGCCAGCTATTTGGTAGGTGGCCACTGCAACGATCTCAATGAGGCGTGTATTAGACGACCTTGAACCAGGCGAGGCAGCTTGATATGTCATGAACAACTTGCAAATATTCAAGGTTAGAGTGATCTTCCACAAAATGATCCTGCAGAGAGTGCTTACACGAGAGTCAAAGGCCAACTCGTCTAGTTGGAATCCAGACCTGAATTGGCGAGTCATTTCCAAAGCCCCTGAGCAAAGCTCCGTATGCTGTTTCACAGGGTGATTTGTCGCATCTAGAACTGGATTCACGTAACTACTTTGCAGAACATCCCAAAGAGGCAGACCGTCGAAAATCTGCGCATATGTAGCCTCGGCAATGTTGGTGGCAAGGACATTAGTGATAGCCTTCGCCGCACAGGCATAGTGTTAGTTGTGGCTGATGCACTACTAGCTTGAAGCCCCTCGATTCTTCAGCTGCACGTTTATTCAATGCTTAATATTAATTCATATTTTATTTAAATTGATTAAAGACTTTGAAATATATTATTAAATTTATCAAGATTATTTTTTCTTTATCATAATTAAAATTACATGTTTTAATTATAATATTAACAAAGAATTTCTGTATCTTAAATAAGTATACATGCGTTCCAAGGGGAACGAATAATTTAACTCCATCTCGAGACAACTAGTTTGGAAACAGGAGATCGTGAGGTTCCTCTGTAACGAAAATAGACCGTTGACGCATCTTAAACCTAGTAAGTTCAAGCATGAGCGATACTCACCCTAGAATGAGGGGCTGTCAAGATATGCGGATAAATACTTGTGTAGCCGGACAAAAGGCTCGGATTTCAGATTGCGTCGGCCGGACTCTCGATACCTTCAGCTCGACTCACCTGGATTGTATGTGACAAGGTTCCGATGGCGAATCACAACCATTTACTTGATCGTATTCTGACATGTTTTGAGGCTCCATTTAATTGCTATTCTCCACCAGAAATGGGCATGGCCACGTTTCAATCGGACCAACGGGATCTCATCCAGCATTCAACTCCTAACCGCGAACGGCTACTCTGCATCATCCCCGTCACCTTGTAGCGTCCCATTTATGCTCGACAGACAACGAGACCAGGACTTGATTGCGCCGTTTTTGAGCATGGAAGATAACCTTAATTTGCCGAGCGCCACTGCAGGGTGTAAAGGCTTGACATGAACTCCGGCATTTGCTTCTGGTTACGTCTCCACCGCCCGGGATTTGTGTCAAGATGGCTGGCGAAAAGGAAGCCCGCGCAAGAGCCACAGAAGGAAGTGGCAACACTGTTGAAGAAAATTACGCGGATGCTACGCTGCGGCTTATCGAAGAACATGGCCACGGATTCCCCCCATTCACTCCCGAGGCAGAGAAGAAATTGCGCAGGAAGCTTTACTGGCGCTTAATGACGCTGCTATCCGCCATAAACATCATGTTGTTTGTAAGTCATCTGAGAAAAAGTCGAGGCAAACGCTAACCTTGCGGCTCTAGATTGACAAGTCCACTCTTGGCTATGCCGCCATTTTGGGATTGTTTGAAGAAACAGGCACTCAACAGACGCAGTACAACAACCTGAACACAATGTTCTATGTCGTATACCTCGCTTTTCAATGGCCCGGTCACTACCTGATGTGTTTATGCTAGGATACAGTGTTGGAAACCTGGTCTCGCCGCAGATTTGGGCGCAGAGCGCCAAGCCCAGGTACTACGGCGCGTGGGCGTCTATGATTGTTGTTAGTTGGGTTGGAACGGCTGCTATTCTGTGGATTATTCACTTCATACTCTCTCGTCGTAACAAAGAGAGGCAGAGGAATCTCGATGGTCTCGGTGATGATGAGCGTGATGGGGGATATGTCGAGCAGGTTGACGAAAGTGGCAAAACTGTCCAGGTCAAGGTAAATATCGCGGTGTTGGATCTCACGGACCTTGAGAATAAGCACTTCATTTATCCAATTTAATTAAATAGAGAGATTTATTTTGAGAATGTGATGTCAAAGCTATGGGGCACACAGGTTACATTGGAGCTCTTGTCTGTTTATTAAGGGGCTCTATCTAGGTATTATATAGCTATATCTAACTGAGGGCGGCCGGAGGCGCCCGATAGAGCTGTGAATGCTGAATGAGCTGAATAGGCTTATGGCTTCTATTCACAATAGAAAGCCAAGCTAAGCTAGAGTCATCTGATCTACTGGGTTGTGGTCTGTGCAATCCTAAGTGGTCTTTGTAGCTGACCTAGCTGTAAGTGTGACAGTGCGACATGTGAAGTTGACGATACAAAAACATCATAATTGTGCAGCGATATTCAAGCAAGTGCATCTAGGATATAAAGTGGGTTGGTGTGGCGATTGGACGGAGGCTGAAGAAACATCTTGTCAAGGCATAATTGCTTACCAAAATTAGTGACCTGGTATAGAAAGGTACTTGGTATAACTTTGCTTCAAATCGCCACTAGCTGCCGTCAAGGTCTGGGACTGATCAACACCAAAGTCTTGGGTGTTTTGAGGGCGATGTATTATTTATATATTCTCAAGTCTATAGATTTCGGAAAAGATCTTCTTTTCTTGAATTTTGAGTTTACAAAGCTCTAAGCCCAAAATACATCTTGTATTTATTTCGTATGGAAATACGGCCTCCCACTCGGTAAGCCCCCGCAAAGTCATTTTATTGACGCCTTGATTTCCCCCACCGTGACTGGCCTCAACAACGCTGAGGTCAAGAGTAGATGAAAGTTCATGGAGGTGAAGAAAGAAGCTTTTAATGGTGTGTATAATGATTGAAGCCTTCAGTGCCAGTTTCCCTACTGCCGGCAACTGACTGGCATCTGAGTGTCTTCTGGCAATGTCGCATTTTTGCCAATCCAGAACCACCTCGAAAACGTTTAGAATCTGGGTATAGCATGAAATCATCGAGAATAAAACACTCGATGAGGATATGTAGAGGGAACCTAACGAGGTTTTAGCATCGTTTCGCAACTTTGGGGCACAAACTTACTGCTGCTGGGATCCAATGAAGGGGAGCTGTCTGTGGATCCACCTGCATCATGGGATCTGATATCATCATGAAATGTATTTGGCTTGTGAAGTAAGAATGGCAGAGACTTCTGGCAAATATCAATGAACTCTCCAGAGAACTCTACAAGATGCCCGGCGGTTTCTCCATCCTGGAGAAGGTTAAATTCCTTGCCTGGGAGTGTTGGCTTGTATGCCCTGAGCCAGTTTAGAAGCTTCATGTTAAGCTCAAACAAGCTTTGGAAAGACCCTGAATCCGGAAGTTCCATGGGTTTGTGATGCTCAAGCCTATGCGCATTGCCGAGTAGATTCCTCCAGTCAACATCAAAATCAGGGTCTATGGATAGCTCATATTCCCCATCGTTCAGTTTGCCAAGGTCAATATCAGGATCCGAATTGTCCATGTCATATGCTGGAGATTTGGCGATACCAGGGAAGTTTTCCATATTGGAGTAGGGAAATGATGATGTATCTGACATCTATCGGCTTGTTAGATAAACAGCAGGAACGAGACAAAAGCAAGGTAAACCACTTGGTGTATTTTAAACCATGAACAAATAGTATGGTACCCCTCCAAAACTTTGAAAAGACGATTCCTATTCGACTACTGTTTCTTTGAAAGTTATACGTTACTTACAATGCCATCAACCTTATGATGCTGAGACGGTCGTGTTTGAGTACGATTTGAGATGTCCTCCTCCAATTGCATGACAGTATCATTTGTCCCGAAGTAGCTTTCCGAAAAGGCAATGGTTTGGCACCCGACCAAGTATGAAGGGGAATGGCAACCAGATGGAATAGACCCATGTTCGGTCTCAGTGGCCTCTGAGACCGCCTGCTCTTGAACGAGTCGTGAATCAATTCTTCCAAAATCCTTGGATAGATATGACCTGTCCTTGGAGCCCTTTGGAGGTCGTCCGCTCTTTACTCTTTGGCCATAAATGCACACTCTGCCGGCTCTTTGACAGCGGACACATGGCTCGTCTGGTCCGTCTTGGTTGGATTGAGATGAGCGTGGGCATCGAAGCTTCTGGGCTCGACAACGGTCACATGCTAGTCTCTTGTTTTGAAGAGACGATATTTCAAATGAGGGCATAATAACCTCTGACAACACACTGTGAGCCATGGCGATAGTTTTGCACGCTTCCCCGGGAAAGAAGAAAAAAGGCAATAGGAGCGAAAACTTTTGCTTGATCTTGCACGGAGTGTGAAGTCGATGATACGGAGAAATAAAATAGGACAATTCCCATGGAGTGACAGGCTCATCAAAAGTGGAATATTAACAGAAGGGGGCAACGATGGGTTAAAATCACGGAATGGCCAGTTGGAAGAGAGTTACCGCTTACATCACTAGTCCATATTGCAAATTATAGGACGCGTTGCATTGATTAACCCCTGGTTCAGAGTGCATAAGGTTTCGGCCCCATGCAACTGCAGTTACAAGGATATTACTAAAGCCATGATAACGCTGGGGAAAAATTTCGTTTGTCGCGGTTTTCGATCAGAATTCCGACGAAGCTTTTGGTCTGATCCACACTCGTATGCGTCGGGTTATTCAGTCACCCCGACCGTGTCCGAAAGATTGTGTAACACTCGAAACACCTGGTTACCCAAGCCCTTGCCCACTCCAAGATGCTTATCTCGCTGTGCTCGGCCGTGCCGCAGCAGGCCCGCTCCCCGCCGGTCTCCGCAGCTAATATGGCCGCTCGTAGAGTTATTGCCGAGGCTGCCAGGGCTCAGTTGCCGGATAGTGGTCATCCACCGCATATGTGTTCTATCTTTCCGTCTATCTCAATTGCAACTTGTTGCTCTAGTTAAACTTAATCTGACCTGATATGGGTAGAACTGGCACCCCCCCCCCCCCCCCCCCCCCCCCGCGCGCCCGGCTCCTCCACAAAACTGCCCACGAGAGTCAGTGTTCTCTCGAAACTTTCGACTGCTATAAGCCCGGACGCTCCGTAAACGGCCGTATGTTTCCCACGATGGTCAACCTCCCAGAACTCCATCTCCCATAATCCGATGTTTCGTATCTCGTATCTCGCTTCTAACGTGGACCCCGGCACAGAAATAGAGGGGCGTTGCCTCGATTTTCGGCAGTCGGAAACCGAGACCGAGCAGACTCAGTACAGCTGTGCTGCACAGCCCCTTCGCCCCCGTTGATAGCGCCGCCGTTGCTATTTGGCGTTTGATCGATGGGATGGTACCCGTGAAGCTGTGTCGGAAATACTCGCCACATTTACCCTCTGTAGTGGGGATGAGTCGTCACCCTTGTCTGCGTTCTAGTTTCCTCTATTCGCAATTTTTGGTTCTCCGCAAACTCTACGCATGTTTGTGGAGATGTGTTTCGTCTCTCCGCTCCAGGCCGGATGCCACGATAGAAAACTGCGACAGGAAAAATTTGAAACATAGCGAATCAACATTTCATCATGGAACTTTTGGAGAAGAATGTGCGAGGATGCCCCTCATAGCTTCCCAGGCGGGGGAACATGGTGTTACAGCGCGGCTCAAGAATGCCTTGGGTGCGTGTTCCTTGCATCCAGGGTTTTAGGCGAATGTCACGTCAGCGGCTCAAGGCCCACCATCACAGTTAACGCTAGCGGCTATACCCGGAACCAAATCTCTGCTGGCCATACAGAAACAGGGGATATCTATCACCCAAAAGCACATGAATCCTTGATTTGTTATAAATACCCTGTAATAGAGCTAGTGTCAGATATGTGCGCTTGCATTGAACCTTCTAGCAAGTCCACAACTTAAGCGCAGTTTGTATTACAAATACGCTACGAACGCTCGTTATGAACCTTCAAGGAGAAGTTGCGTATACGAGCTCCTCAGCCTTTATGAATCTTCATTGGGGTGAGGAGGAGAACCCTTCAGATCACATAGGCCTAATTTATCTAATTGAATCAAACTCGAGATAACCTGCATCGCCAATTTGGCTAGAATGTTCGAACTGCTCGATTTTTTTTCAAGTTTACTCGAATCACAAAATATTTGTAGAGATTGGAACAATAGAAATTTGTAAGTTAAACCTATTGCTTAGCATTATTTCTACGTTATCTCTGTTGGCCTGGTTCCTGGACCATGCGGTTGAACCTACTACTTGAGTTTTTTGTTTTTTTGACTAAAGAGTAAGAACAGTGCACGTCAATTGATCGAGACTATTTATTTCCAGTGGCACGTATTCTATGACTTCCATTTCATAGCAAACGGGCCACAATTTCCGCTAAAAGCCCTGTCTCTTGGACCTTATCACTTGTTGTCCCCAACCGTGTACTTCTCACAGCACAATCTCCTCCCTGCGTCTCTTGATGAGGACCTTGGCGTTGTCATCCGCGAGGTAAAACAAGCCGTACACGGTGGGTTGGGGCTTTGAGTTTGGTGCCATCTTGAAGTCGTACTTGAGGAGGATCAGGTTCAGTGCAATCTTCAATTTGTTGGCAGCAAAGAAGCGACCGGGGCAAGCGTGCTGTCCGTGGCCGGAAACCAGGGTGCTCGGGCTCGTGGACACGTACTGCGCCAGCTCCTGGTTGCCCGACTCGCGTATGCGCAAGAAGCGGTAGCCGTCAAACCTTTTAGCGTCAGGGAAGATGGAATCGTCCCAGGACTGCACGGGAGGAACCATAAGCGTGGAACCCTTGGGGAAGAAGGTTCCATCGCCTACAGCCAAATATCAGGGCTGTTGGATATCGGCCTTTGTTCGCGTCATTCGCATCTACTCTGAGCCTCTCGATCACCTGCTGCGCCTCCTTGGGTTAAACTGGATCTCAAGTACAAACACACACGGAGCCTGTTCTGATCCCTTACCTAAATCTAGATATGCTTGATCGCTTACTACTATTTTGATTGTCACAAATAGCGGCAAATTCATTACTCACCTGATCATGGATATCGACTGCAAACCCCAGAACACCATGCATGAGCATGTGGGTATTCCAAGTACCAACGAGCAGCAGCAGCCGATGCAGAAACATGAGAAGAAGGACACCTCGTTTATAGGCCACCTCAAGAACTACCCCTTCATAATCTTTTACAGCTTGGGCGCTCATTTAAGCGCCTTTCTCTAGGGATTTGACCTCGGTATGCCAACAATTCTGTTTTTGGTGTTGTGGATATGTCCACAATCATCACCGTGATAACTAAGACATATGTCTCTATTAGGTGTTAGTACGATAACGACTTCGCTCTCCGGTTTTAAAATGTATTTTGGGTATGAGTATGAAGGAGGATTGCTTCTTTCAGCGACTTGGAACGCACTCTGGTCGGCAATGAAGGTTGCGGGTATGTTGATTGGAGGCTTCCTCTACAGTTACGTAGCCGACTTTCGTGGCCGACGACTCGAAATCATGACAGGTTCCTGTATTTCAATGCTCAGCGTGGGGCTTATGTACCCTGCTGAGATGCCAGATCTCCTACTTACGGCAATGACGGTATGTTCGGCTTGATCTCCCCTTATAAGGACGTGCTAAGTCTCTGAGCCACTACTAACAAGAGGGGTTACTTACCTATAGATGAACAGCATAGTACTTGGGTTCTTTCTGATCCTGGCTCCAATATATGCATTAGAAATCACACTAACCGAACTTCGACCTGTCATAATGGTGGCTATTAATTTGTTTATTAATGTAGGATAACTAATTGCTATTCGCATTGGAAATACTTGTTCTATAATTATAATAAAGGCCTCCTATAAGGTTATATTTGGATCCCAGTAGGCTTTTGTTAGCTTTATTCTTCTTTTCGCCATTGTTATATCCAAGAGTCCCTAGTATCTGATGTACAAGAACTAATCTAAAGATGCCAAGAAGAGCCTAGCACGACTTAATAACTTAGATTTCAATCTATTACAGCTGCTTAATAAGATATCTGTATTGGTCTCCGCCAAGTAAAAGCTTTCTGTCGTCTAGGACAGCCTTAGCTATATGGCTTGTTTCAGGGGCGCCAATTTTAGATAAACCAGAATTGTGTGTGGCATGTTTATCAGATAGTAGTTTTCCGGTATTGCGTTTTGTGCACAGTATCTTTACTTCTTAAGTATTTCTAGCCTTCTTAGCTTCTTTTGGGCTTGATTTGAGGTTCCCGAGTTCAAGGGGCGCGACTTTGCTGCTCTGGACTTTCTTTTTTGGGCAGAGGGCCCCAACAAGAAAGTTCAAGACCACCGAGATTCCAACTGCTACCGCTCATGCCCTGAAAGGAGAACAAGCATAGTACTAGTAGAATACTGCAAGGGTATTTAGTGTACTTGATTGTTAATGCCACGAATCACTATAAGCCTTTTTGGCGCCAAAGAATATGACATGACACTGAGTATAATTTTTGCAGCGGATTGTCGAAGGATATGCCACGGGCATTGCTGGAGCCTGCCTGAAATTGAATCTACTATTCACGGGGTAATACTTAACAAGTCAACTTGCACGTACGGGTCGCAAAAGCAACAATATTATACGGTATATTGTTGTAGCCTCAAGATGTCAATAATATGTTGATCCTGAGTAACTGCAAGATGAACAGATGTAAATTGTCACAGTCTTTGTTATGTAATAAGTAGGGATGTTCATAAATTCTCCAGTCTATAGATTTCTGTAAAAATACGCTGTTCTTGATTCCTTGCTTTACCAAGCTCCAGGCCCAGAATGCCTGCCGTGTTTGTATCGTCTATAAATATCCATTCTGCAAGCCCCCGTAGACTTGATTTGTTACTCACTTCGTTTCTACTATTACTTGCACTCTCCACTGTAACTGGATCAATGGCAGAAGACACTTCGTGTAACTGAAGGAAGAAGCTTCTCATAGTATGGATGATAATTGAAGCCTTCAATGCTAGCTTTCCTACCCCATGAGCCTGGTACACATCTGAGTAGGTTCGACTAAGCTCAGACTTTTGCCGGTCTAATACCAGCTCAAAAACATTCAGAATTTGCGTATAGCATGATATCAATAAAAACAATACGCTGGATGAGAGTATGCAGCCGTTATCTGTGAAGACTTAGATACTACTTTGCAGCTCGAAGGGATACACTCACCACGTTTGAAGCCGGATGTGGGGGAGCTTTCCGTCTGACCCTGTTCATCGCAAGGGGTGGTGTAATGTTGGGAAGGATTCAGCTTACTGAGGAAGAAAGGCAAGTACTTATGCCAGAAGTCGATGAATTCCCCAGAAACGTCTATCAGATGTCCCGCAGTTTCTCGACTATGTAAAATATCGGATTCTTTGTCATTCAGGGTTAATTCGTGTGTTTTTAGCCAGTTCAAAAGCTTCATGTTAAGCTCAAATAAATTTTGAAAGACACGTGAATCAGGGACATTTAGAGGTACTTGAGTAGTAGGACTATACGTATTTTGAGGATTGCTTCGAGATGCGTTGACCTCAGTGTCCATAGGCGACTCATCCTCACAATAGCTTTGTCCGGCTACTAAGATATCGGTATCTGAGTTGTGAGGATGATGTGGTGGAGTACCGAGAATATAAGCGAAATTCTCAGTATTCGAGCAAGGAAATATGGTTGTACCTAATGACTGTTGGATAGTCAGTCATGCGTCAGGGATAAGTTATCAAACGTATGAATTTAAATGAAATAACGGGAATATGGAGATCATTTCAAGTAGAAATATGTTTGAAAAAGATTATTGCGTTGTTAAAATGTGTTTCTTAACGAAAAACACTCTGTACTTACATATTCATCAACCATTTCAAGGAAAGAGGGCTGTGATTTAGTCCAATTTGTGATATCTTCGCTCAGTTCTGTCGTGGCCTTGGTAACAAAATAGTCCTCTGAAAACGCAAGCGCTTGATACTCTAGCGAGTAAGAAGGAGAATTGCCATCGGGCGTCGTGAGCTCCGGCTCGGTTTCAGAAATAGTAGGTGTCTGGTCTTGAACGGACTGAGAGTTAATTCTACCGAAGCCTTCGGAAAGGTATGATTTGTTTTTAGATCCCTTTGGGGGGCGGCCGCTCTTCACTTTTTGACCGAATACACAGGCCTTGCCGGCTCTTTGGCAGCGCGCACATGGTTCGTGCAATCCAGGCTGATCAGACCGAGCCGGCCGTGGACATCGAAGCTTCTGAGCACGGCAACGATCACATGCCAGCCTTTTGTTGTGAACGGGTGAGGTTTCGAAAGAAGGGAAAACACTCTGTGACAAGACCATATGAGGCATGGTATTTTGTTGCATCCTTGTTGCAAGAGAGCTGAAGAAATATGGGAACCTCCTTTCCCATAGACCAATGGACTCCAATAAAAGAAGCAAGCGAGGATTTTTTTTAACAAAGGAGAGAATTAATACAGCTATGCTGGACCAGGGGATAGAGTATTGGTGACCACTATTTACCAGTACTCCAAGTCAGTATATAAAGGTAGGCTTAGACATGTTCCGAGCCATGGCAAGCTAACTTGCGTGCAAAGTTTTGGGTATAAGCTTCGCTCACGTGCCAACAAGAATCTAACCCCTGTTTAGCCTGTAGTTGTAGGGACTGGGAGACAGGCAGTTGTAAAAGGAGCTTGACGATGGCACTGCTGCCAAAGGACCTCGATATTCACAATTGGTGTGGAGACGAAATTGACGCTACAAATGGCAGGAATCAGGCAGATGGCCAATTAAAAGTCGAGGCTTCTACTAGAAAAAGCATCCACAACAATTCGGTATCTCGGCATGGGGACCGACCATGCTAGCCGAGCCAGCATCCAAGCCACTCCTGACCCCTGCAAACTCTAGATTGCCCAGCAACCCCAGTAAACGCAAGCATCGGCACAGGCCCTCAGACAAAAAGCCTCCGCTGACGAATGTCGCACACGATACTGGGATTGCGCACGTTCCCACCGCGGCTATGGCGCAATCCTCCACCTGGTGCCTTGCTTCCAAGGTTAGATCGCCCGTGCCTCGCCCCACATCGCCCGACGATTCGCGTACGGACACTGCCACAAACGTAGTGATGATGTGATCAGGACAGCCCATACCTAATGCTTATCATATTCAGCATCTGAAGATTTATTTGGCTACAAGTTTGCTGCCCAATGGCGCTTGCAGGCGAGGTGACATCCCGTCTGCGTCGGTGTACATCACAGATCGCTGGGACTCTGATCGCTACAATAGTATACAGGCATCTGCGAGACAGAGCTCGCTTAGTTGGTTGCGTACTTGTGGAGATTGTCGGTCCGGTATCTTCTTAGCTGCATAGGATGCTGAGCTCTTACGGTGAGTGGATATGTGGAGGAATTTCGGATCCCCCGACGGTGGTTTTCCGACGCGGGCTACGATAAGCTTTTCAACGCCCGTAACTCGCGATTAGCCTTTAGAGCCAGATGCCACTAGCAAATGGAACATTTAGTCCGGTAGTGATCGATCCCGCACTAGAAGGATTCTACCGGCCTTGACAAGGATGCTTCGGCCTATGTCAGAAACCGAACCCAAATTACCTAACTGAGGGAAAATAGTGCTATCGGTTCAGGCCTACCACGACAGATCATGACGGCCCAGTTTACTCTCTCGTGCAAGGTCAGTTTCTAGACTGGTTTCGGCGAGTTTTAGCAAGCTTTTCCAAGTCTACCAACCTTTTTGGAAGTTCAAAAGTGCCGCCTGCCAAGAACAGACCTCGAGATTTCACGGCGCACGGATGCAACACTACCGACCAGCTTCGAAATGAGTACCCACCAGCAAGGGCGACTGCATCCGAGTTTTCCCAGCATCTCTACGAAGCTAGCCCCAGAAATTATACCAACTATTAAACCACTCTTCAATGAATAAGCTTGGTATCCAAACGCAATTATAAATATCTACTATGCACGAGTGCAGGAGAATGACGCGTGAGTTTTGTATTTCGCATGTACCAAGAATACTGCGATAGTAGAGGTGCAATTTAGGTGGGACCATCTTCTTAACCTGATAATACAAATGTGCGTCAAATCAATCTATCTATTTAACCAACTACGTGGCAATCCTTGTACTGCTACTGTGAGGATCCGTGCATCCTGTTGCATCAATTAGCCCGTCAGGTCAAAAGATAAGTCAATAACCGCAATGCTTGCGATTACCGGCACGGATAACAGCTGCTAAGAGACTTACGGTGAACCAAGCCGTAACAGGTACGTAGATCATTCTTAAGATTCTACTGGTTCTAACTACTATAGGTAGTATAAATCACAACAATATTAAAAATCATAGAACCATATAATTACAAGTGTATAGATAGGTCAAGCCCACCTGTAACGAATGGATTGATCAGCTTTCAATATGACTCGGTTATCTTAATCTATGATTAACTACCACCGGACATAACAACTTGTGATATTCTTTGCTCAACCAGCCTAACGCGCCTGATCATCTTGCCAATGTGAATCCCAGTTTCTGATTGGTTTATCCTTGAGAAAACGATCCGAGTGTTACAGCTACTGCTCCTATATACCTATTATACTCTCATGAAGGGCTAGTGTACATACAAAGCGAGCCTGTCCTTGCGATATAGAAACTGCCGTCCGTCTTCTGCACTTTACAAGGTTCCAAGAACCTTGACTCGAATCTCGCCAACGTGCTCAGTCTTTCCAGGGATAGCCTTAGGGTAACCAACGATGCGAGCGTGGGTCATATCAATGTCAGCCTTGGTAGTATCGTAAAGCTCAATGTCGTATGCTCGAGCGATTCGAGAAAGAGCCAGGAACATCTCGGAAAAGGCCATACTAGTGGGCAAAGTCAGCAAGTATTCCCCGACGGGTAGGCTAAAAGATCACTTACGTATATCCAATGCACTGTCGAGAGCCCTGAGAGAAGTTGGTGATGAATTTCTTGAGAGGAATCTTCTTCTCAGCCGCCTCGATCCAGCGCTCAGGTCGGAACTTGTCGGCTTCAGGGAAGATGTTCTCATCGGTGTGACAGAAGTATGTGGACTGGGAGATAGGAGTCTGGGATTGATGTTAGCAAACGCAGCCATATGGAGATAGAGAATGAACTTACTCCCTTGGGGATGACATGATCCTTGTAATTCAGGTCCTCTTGGGTAGCCACGCGGCCCGAACGAGAGATGGGACCAAAGGCGAGACGGAAACCTTCATGGACGACACCGCTCAGGTAGGGAAGGTTCTCAAGCGTAGCTAGAGGATATTGGCCGTCATTGGACTCTGGCAAGCTGCTCAGTTCGTCACGAAGCTTCTTCAAGCACTCAGGGTGAGTCAGAAGATAGAAGATGGTGATGGCCAAAGTCCTTGAGGTAGTCTCCGTGCCAGCAAACAGGATAACAGTACCCTCATCAAGCATTCGCTCAACGGTGCGCTCATGGGCGGGGATGTGGGCGTCGGCAAGTGCACCAAAGAGGATGGAAGACTTGGCCTCGGAACTTTTGTTAGAGAGAAACTCGCCGGCACCGCGGTCCTGAATCTCAGTTCGCATCTGAAGAAGATCGGCGACAGATGGGGCGATCATGCGGATGCAGCTGACTGGAAGACGCTTGAGGATGGTGACCAGAAAAGGAAGGAAGCGTGCAAGATGGTAAACCTTGGTAAGGCCCAGGAATCCATCACGAACAACAAAGTGGAAGTCTGGAAGGTTGAGGTAGTCGTAGTGCTTGCCGTAGAATCGGGAGGTAATGACATCGGCAGTCAAAGCGCAGAAAGCACCATCGAGACTGAGGACCTGGTTATTGTCGAGATGCTCTTGGAATCGAGACAGGAGCTTGGAGACACGCTCATGGATCAGGGGTTCCAGGTTGGTGATGGTTCGCTTTGAGAAGTACGGGTTCAAGTAACCACGGCGGGAGCGATGGTGGTCATGGTCAACAGTAGCCGCAGTAGCGGTGGGAACATCAAAAGCACCGACAGTGGAGGGATCTTTGTTGGTCTTTCGAGAACCGGCAGTGTATATGGTGGAGTAGTAGGACGAATCCTTGATGTGAACCTCACGCGCATTGACACGGACAATGGGACCTTTTAGAAAAGTTTGAGTCAGTTCAGTTGTTCTCGAAGCCGGACACGGGCCATCTTACCGTATTTCTCGTGCATTTTGGCAATCTCCCAAAGATACTGGCCATCTCGGAGAACCTCATGGTAGAACTCAAGGTAGGGACCAATGGCAGCAAGCTTGGGACCAGGGATTTTTCTCAAGGGGTGCAAGTAGAGGTTGTAAAAGCAAGTAGAAAGGAAGTAGACGATGCTCGATGCTGCCACAATTCCGACAACATGGCTAATGGGAATGCCACCCAAAGCATCCTTAAGGATGTCTTTGTTGATCATTTTCGGTATCCTTCAGAGTTGCCTTGTAAATATGCTTCTCAATAGAATTGGATACTTGTGAAGGTGATAATGGATGAAGCTCTGATGATGGGGAGTACGATATATAAATGTTACACAACTAGAATCGTACAACGGATACTAAAATCTTCGCCTCTGTTTCGGACTATAACTGCACTGCGATAACTGTTGGCGAGGTGTTCGGTACCTTTTTCCTATTACGAAACCTGACACCTCTCTTGTTGGTATCACTTACATGCATACCACATGCAGCTCGGAGTCGACCTAACCTAACTCCGCTAAGGCCAATCAGCTCTGACGCGTGGTCGGGAAGTTACAGGGGTCTGACAGGCCTGTCGGGCCTAAGGAACTCTGCGTTTCGGAACATGTGCCGCATGGTATTTATCCCCACATACTACGAGTCTTTACTTAAAATGGAAAATGAGGACGAAATACCCCGATTGCGGGGACATTAAGGTTTGGCAGGTGACGGCGGCAAGGACCAGGAGGTTCCTCTTTTGCTGTTATGACCCGGTCCAAGACCAACCTACCCGAAAGCTAGGCCGCTGGCACCGGTACAGGTCTTGTCGCGGACACCTACATCACGTGCCCCGGTAAGCCATGACAGATGTGCTTATGACTCGCGGTTATAGCTCAACACCAAAATGGTCGCTACAATTGCTGCGACCGCCAGGTCCAAAGCCCTTCCTTTTTTAATATTATTCTAAATATGCTAGCTTAAAGTTTTCAGCCCTAATTACTTATATTTAAAATTCTACTATTCTTTATTATCCCTTATACTACTCAGACCCAACGTGCCTGATCCATCCTACAACATAAACCCTATAGTTTACCTTGTTGTATACCTCGAACCTAACTACCCTGTAGTAAGGTTTGGACCAGACCATTACATTTCCAACAAGTTTATCTGACGGGACCCTGGTAGAGTTTGGAGGGCATACCAAGGCCGTGCTCGAAACTTGAACATTTGATCGAGCTGACATTTGTACTATTGCTGTAAAGAGTCTCTATCCCTATTGAGGTAAGGTGTTTCAGCTTTAGCAGGGGGGCCCTTGCCAGTAGTATCGAATAGATTAAATAAGGCGTATCTTGAGGTATCTTTTTAGGCTAATCCAAAAGAAGAAAAGTTGGTAAGAAAATAGGTTCAATTGGAATATTCTCCTACTAAAATTCAAGATTAATTTATTCCTAGTCTGGAGGTGGTTTGATTGGATATTCGCAAACAAAACTGCAAGGCTAACAAGGCTGCATACAGCCCCGCCCCTCATTTTTACCCGCTCTTATTCTGACGCCATTATCGCTAGGGAGCTAAAATACGGGAGAAAAAGTAAATAGCCCGAATTTACGGGATTGTGCCGTAGTTCAAATTTCACGTTTACCGAAACTCATAATCACACCCTAAAAGTCGGTGGGAAGTCCTTAATACGCCGGATCCTCTTAGGCCAGCCATACCGCCCACCGACGACCAGGAATTATTTTCTAATCGTTACACAATAATAATGATGACATCGTTTGAACCCCATTACCAGTTATGGAGCGCTTTGCCTCTTTTCGATCGCGTTTCTTCCCCAGATAACACGGGATACTATGTCCCAGGGATCGACGATTACGATCAGTCGATGTTCGAGACCGATGTCTTCCCATCGGGAGTTTATGACGACTTCTCCAACTACCCTTTGGCTACAGTTAATGCAGGCAAATGCTCGCAGGCTAAAGCATCGCTTGTTTGCTCCAAGTCTGGGTTGGTGACACCACCTACAGAGCCTCAAATCACTACATCCTGCGATTTAATAGACGCAATACCACGTGACCTCATCACTGTCCCTGATTTCACGCGGCCCAGCAAATGCCCGATCCCCAACTGCAAGTCAACCACCATCTTCGATAGCGGACGTGACTTCCGCCGGCATTATCGCCAACACTTTAAGCGGTTCTTCTGCCGCTACTCAGAGTGTCCACAATCGACTCAAGACCTGCAGGACCTTGGCTCTAAGGGCTTTGCCACCCGGAAGGACCGTGCTCGACATGAGTCCAAGCACAAACCCACAATTCAATGTCCTTGGCGCGACCAGAGCGGGCGACAATGTCTTAGGGTCTTTAGTCGTGTGGATAATATGCGAGACCATCATAGGCGGATACACAAGAGTTAGCAAGAATTCAATATCTGATAATTACAAATTTATCTTTGCGCGCAAAGAAATAACTTTTCCACCAATGGTCATCTCCGGTACTTAGTCATGGCTTACCATTCTACCATGATTACGAGTTCATAGTGGGTTCCTTCAATTTATTAGACGCGATAGATCAATAGGCTTGATTTTAATAATTTACTCCATATCGTAACACAAGCCTCGCAGTTGGTTGGCTCGGAGCTAGACTCCACATCCTCATCACTGAAGCCTGCTTATCTCTACGTCTTCAAGGTCGCACAAGGACCACATGTAAGCAGTCGTTACGTTACGTGGCTGCTTTTAAGCGAGCCAATCAGCGTTCATTGCTGCTTTGCGTAAAGAACGATCGCGGATGCGAATTTTGTGTTGGTGCTGAGAACCAAGCTTTCTTATTTAGTTGTCATGCCAAGTTTCCGCGTCCGATCCCAGATATGTGAACCCCTTCCTCGGATTTCGTCCAATGCCGCGTCTAAAAAGAAGACATTCTGAATCCTTCCGCTTGACGGCGGCTCACCATTGCCACCCCAACCAGCCTTCTCATATGTGTTGTCACCCTCTCGATGCAGTGGATCAAGCAGTGTCGTCTGGCTTCCTGCGAACGCATCTTGTATTTGATTGAAGAAGAAGTCAATCACATGTGGAACCAAGAATGTATCGAGAGATGGCTGAAAGCTAGTAGCAGGGACTGAACACAAGCCGTTAAGCACTAGCTCGTAGTATTCCAGTACCAAGGAGTAACAAGCGAGGAATGGGAAGACCACTCTTGACCAGTTTTGGTGTTCGTCATCTATGTAGAGAGGGTCAGAAATCAGGGACAAGGCTTAGCGTGGGGGTTTTCTTACAACTTGAAATACTGCCTCGGGCCGTGATTTCGTGTGGTACATCCATCTCTGAGGCTGGTGAGCTAACAGGTGACGAATCGGGTGTGTTGGGAATGTATGGTAAGCATTGCTTCGTCACAACGATCATTTTTCGCGCAATATCGGTAATATCTCGTGCCGCCTGGTCCATTTGCAGATCTCCAAAGTTGCCAATTGTAGTTATTGATCTGTAGCTGGCTAGAGCACAGGTGATTCTATGATTCAGGCCTGACAGCTCCCCAACAATGTCACCAGAAGGATGAGGAGATATCGGATAGTTGGAGCCGAGATACGAATAGTGGCGGGATGAGGTGAAGTAGGAGGCTGAAGAGGAGGGGTTGCTGAATATCGACCCCAGGTCATCGAAATGGGGAGGTATCTGCCCCCCAAGACCGGAGATCTTGTTTGTACCACTCGTGTGATTGGGCAACAGGAAATCGTTCCAGGTTTCCCTCCCCAGACCAGCTGGCGATTTTGAAATATGAGACGTATTGATAGACTGGGTCCCTGCACTGAAATGACCCGGTTCAAGATCGAAGTCAACACCTAAGTCAGGCAAGGGTCCGTTAAGAAGCTGCGAAGGATCTGCTTGCATATAGAGCGGCGGATGATCTGTGTCGTTGGATGAGGATGTGGAATCTGATAGATTTGGAAGAGGTGGCGTAGTCTCTTGTCCAAGCGTGCAAAATGGTAGCGCAACATCTGATGTCGATAGCGTTCGGGTATCTTCCGTGTTGCTTACGGACCCACAGGCCTCCAACAAGGCCTCCCCTTGAGCTTCAGAGGGTACAGGCCCCAAAACGCCGCCGTCAGCATTTATAACCTCTGGTGCTGGCGGCGAATGGCCTCGGCTGGATGGGGGTGTCTTCACTGGTCGCGCCAAGAACGATGATCTCAGATGTGCTCCATCTGTTATGACCTTGATGGGGCGGCCAGATTTGCCCTTCTTGCTGTATGCGCAAGTCTTTCCAGCTCTACGGCAGCGGTGGCATGCCGGATCACCCTTTTCGCAATCTGGTTCGGATGGGCGAGGACATCGTAGCTTCTGGCTGTGACAGCGGTCACAGGCAAGCCGTAGAAGTTTGTTTCTCCTGGTTGAAGCTTCACCCATATTGATCTGTTCGGTGGATTAGGTAAACATAGATGGCAAGATATCAGGCGAACACAAACCTGTGAAAGCGCCGACCGTTGTACTTATGGGGTAGTGTTATTCAAAATCAAGGCAAGTCGCGAAGATGTAATTGATAGTTCCTTACTCGGTTGATTGTGGAGTCTAATCACCGTTTAATGCACTGAGCTTATCTAAAAAATACGATAATGCTAAAAAGAAAAGAGGGTGGCAATGTAAACAATCAGCCTACCAGCCAAGACTGAGGTTCTTGCCTAAGGCCTAAACTGGCCTAATTCAGAGTATCCGATCTTTAACTTTCGAGCTAGTGATTAGCCCCTAGTCTTAGGCCTAATTCTCCGGCCCCTAGCATCGGCAGTTCGCACCAATTGTATGCATAGTTCTGCTGAACAACGATCTTCACACAAAATATACCGAACTTCCAATTAAGGGTCCCGATCCTGGCTCAACGTCTTTCAGGATTCTCTCCTTCCCAAACAGTCGTCACAGTCTGTGTTGTTAGTAGCTATTCGAACATTGCAATGTTTACAGAGAATGCCAATCGGTGTTTAGGCCTAAAAACACAGCGAAGCATGCACTACACATGATAAGAATTATTCGTCATCAAGATTTATATAATGATCCACTGCACTATAGAACTTATTGAAACAAGATAATCACAACAACTCTTCGTGTGCGTGAAACAAACATCATCGTCATCGTCGTCGTCATCAAAACATCTTTGCCAAAATCGAGAAGTTTCTTACCGACTACTTCCTCAGCACGGCTATGCGCTTTATCGAGTATATCAGATACAGAGACAGCAATTGCGCCCGACAAGAGCGCATCGAGAACCTACACTATGCCTATAACAAGGCTGCTCAGCATTTCGCTCAGCCACGCCAGCAGCAGATGCTGGAGGTGGACCCCAAGCGACGGCAAGCCTCCCTCCAGACTATTGTTGCTATGGTTGTTTACAGCTGGGCTAAGGTATCTAAGGAACTCATGGCTGATCTGTCTATTTACTATACCTATACTCTCGTCTTGGATGACAGCCAGGATAATCCTTATCCGCAGCACCCTGGACTGTAAGTAGCTACTCTACTATTTGCACGAGTAGTAGGAGCTAACGGGTTTATCAATGGCAGTTTTTGAAGGTTGCTGGATCGAGCAATATAACTTTGGAGGATACCCTGGATCTCATGATTATCCTAGATTCCTTCGACGCATGAACGGGCTGGGCTACTGTGTTGGCGCTTCTTTATGGCCTAAGGACCTTTCGATGAACAAAAGCAATTCCTTGTGATCACCTCATCCATTTCCCAGATGGAGAACTGGATGGTTTGGGTCAATGATCTTATATCATTCTACAAAGAATTTGATGGTGAGCGTAACCATATCAGCCTTGTTACGAACTATGTTAGCTCGTATAAGATAAGTCTTAACAAAGCTTTGGAAAAGCTCACTCAAGACACCCTGCACTTGTCCAAGCAGATGGTGGCTGTTTTCTCCAACAAGGACCCCCGGGTGATGGACACAATTGGCTGCGTCATATGGCATTTGTGCGACAATAGGTACCGGCTGAGTGACGTTTACGACAAAGTCAAGGGAGAAAAGAGAGAAGACGCCCACAAATTTTGCAAGTTCTACGAGCAGGCCGCTAAAGTTTGTGTCGTTTCACCATCGGAGTGGGCTTATCCACCGGTGGCACAGCTGGCAAGCGCTTGGGCAAAGGACAGTGACAGAACAGGCAGTTGCAATGGATGTCTGTAAGCGAGCTTGGTACTCCACTTGATTACAGGGGTCCCGTCACTCTGCTTGTGCCAAAACCGTATCCTGCCTGTGTTTAAACCAGATCAAGCTTAGTCCTGTGCACAGGCCGCTTTTCGGTATATTTTCGAAAGGAATTAATGTACACAGGCAGGATAAGGTTTCGGCATCGGTAGGGTAACGGGACTTGTCAAGATCGCGATACTGTTTTTGAACACGATGCCGAATTGGGTCATAGATTGATTCTTGATACTTGTCTCAGATTAATTTGTCTTAGCCCTTCTTTTCTTATGGGGGTTTCAGGCGTATTCATACCCCCTCTTCTGGGCACAATAATGCTCTTTTATCAATACACATTTATGCAACATAAGTCCAAAAACTAGAGCCACACCCTGTGGTTCTAACAGGAGCCGGTTACAGGTACTTTTTCATTATCTACATAACAAGGTTCGGGGTTGATTGACGGGGGTATTCCAGTCGCGGGGTCGGACTCTGACCCGGGGGGTGGGGGTATTCCCTGTTCGGTTCGGCAGTCGCAGGCGTCTTTCACGGTTTTGCGTATCTGTGCAAAAAGGCGCACGAGACCTGTCATTTCATTTATGGTTCCAAATCGCAGTCCATGTGCTAAACTCTATCCTTGCACTATGTTGTAATATTACCGTATTATCTCGCCAATTCACACTATAGAGCAGAGCACCATTTTCCTCTTTCTCTCATATTTTAACTTTCGCAATTATTTCAATTAGTTCTCTGTCTTTTTATAGAGAAATTTTCGCCTGCACTTCTTAGTCTGATTTTATGATTATACGGAGGACCATTTTAAAAGTTGTTGCTTGCGCTAAGCACACCATACCGCCTGATCCTTGCTTGAGAACCAGGAATATATTCGTCGTCAATGTGACGTAAGTAGCTATGCGCTAAATGCCCTATAATTTTAGTAACAATAGGGATTTGGGATTATTGGTCAGAAGGTTGAGTGCGTTATGGTGCAGTGGCCGTTGTAGTACTGCGATCTAGGAAATGTACTTAGTGTCCGATTACGAAGAAAAAAGCAATGTGTGGCTTTTGGCGAGTGGTCCTCCGTATAATGCCGCAAAATCCGGCCATGGAGTGGAGACGAAAACATCCCCATAAATATGCCAAGAACCAATAAAAGCCGCTATTAGAAAAGAAAAAAGCAAAAGGCTGCTCCACTCATGGTCACACTCCGCGAGATTATACGGTACTCACATCCCCACATCCCCTTGTGTCGTGTTTCTCATCGAACCTCGATTCCATGCCAGCCAATAGTCATTATTCTCGTCACACTCACCGATTATGGATTTTCCAAAGCAAAGGCAGGAAAGAGAGACAAGCTTGTTGATGTACTACCTAGACGTTGTGTTTCCTCTCCAATACCTTCCTCAAGAACGCATTTGTCTAAGCAAGAGAGAGTGGCTCTTGACGATCTTGACCTCTACACGACCTACATACTATGCAACACTATGCGTGGCTCTACTATATAAGGAATCTTGTGCAAGGTATAGAAAAATTGAACAAGCGGTAGTATGGAAGAGGGAAAAGACTCACTACTACATTCTTGCACTCCAGGAGTCTCAGAAGCTATTGGGCGGGTTACACAAGACTTCTGGCGTTATAAGGTTGAAGGGCACAGTTGTTGCTCTTGCTTGCATACTTCAGCTTGTGAATTTTGAGGTAAAGTCAATCCGATAGATGTACTGCCACGTTTATCCTCAATCTATATATGTATGGTTGGTAGCTGACACATTGACACAGTCTTCGCACTTAGAAAGGGGAGATTGGCGTGTTCATCTCTTGGCAGCCAAGGCGCTGATTCCTGTTTTGGTAGAGGGTTGGTCTGCGGTTTTGCAATCAGGCCCTCCGGCATCTTCGATATGGTGTGAGCTGGAGGAACCAGATTTCAGCGCAACCGAGGGTCAAACATCCTTGAGTTTTGAATATCTCGCAGCGTTGAGATTTTTGTCAAACTCCCTCGCCAGAATTGGTATACTATCCTGTATATCTATTGGTCCATCATCGCCATTTGAAGATTATGGACTTCTCATGGAGCAGCCAGGCCTCATGCAGCTAGACGAGATGCTGGGGTGCAGAAAGTGGGCCATGTTGGCCATCCTAGAAGTGGGAAAGCTGAATCGGTGGAAGCGCCAGGAGCAAGAGTATAATCGTCTGAGCCTCAAGGCACTCGCCATACGCTCCATGGCGATAGAAGACATGATGAGAGTCGAACTTCAAAGGTCACCAACAACCGACACTCTTTCGGACCTCATCACCCACATTTATGCCGCATCTATCACCACATACCTGCATACAGTAGTGTCAGGACTGAACCCGAACCTTGTAGAGGTTCAAGATAGCGTGTCTGCAACGATCCTTCTGTTGGGGAAGCTCCCGGATTTGCAAACTGTCGTGAGCCTTATCTGGCCCTTAGCTCTCGCAGGCTGCATGGCTTCACAAAGCCACATGGACTTCTTCAGGGGCACCCTGAGGACTTATAGCTCGACTTTGCACTCTTTACGAAAGTATGATAGGGTTGTCGAGTTTCTGGAGGACGTTTGGAAGAGAAGGGACGTTATGGTAGCAGAGTCTTCCGTGAAATGGGAGGATCTGATGGACTTTCAGGGGCTCCCAGTGCTGCTGATCTAGGGCACAGCATCGTGAGCTTGGCCCAGGACTTGTTTCGTGGACAAAGAGGCTATTTTTCAGGCCTATATACCTGTGCTGCTCAAGCTAGGCGGGTCTGGTACTCGCTTGCCGGTCTTACATCCTGGCGGCTCAGCGGCTCGACTGTATCCCTTGACCATCGTTGGCACTTATGGCTTAACTTAATTTGGCAAAATACACCGATCTCAGCATCTTACGCGAACATACGACCTGGGCGAGATGGAAGGGCAAGTGACTGCTCGGAGGTTTTTTAGACTGTAGACTTTCCTAGACATAGAATTATTCCATGCATTTACTCATTTTTTCCACCGAAAAGGACAGTAATTTGTCCAAGCAGGTACGTTATATGATGCTGAAAGCCCTAACCTTGCTTTTATGAGTAGATTGAAAAGGAGATAGTGAATGATTTGCGCCCTACCTTGAGAGTCTGAAGGAGATACGTCCAGGTGGTACGTCGTTACCCAGACTCTGCTAAGTCGCCTGCTCAACCATGGCCTAGTACCCCTCATCAGTGATCTGATATTCAGCATCTTGAAAGGTGGATGGATCCTTTAAAGCAAGTGGTGGAGCTTCCTCTGATTCGGCTCTCTGACGAGCAGCGCCGATGCTTTCGCGCATAACAGCACCAAAAGGGACTATTCTCCTTTATAAGAGTGGCATGCAGATGAAATTTCCAAACTTATTCATATATTCATTTTTGAGCTAAAACTCATACTTCATTCAAGTATATACCCTCAACCAGCCACTCTAGTAATAGTCCCGAAGCCTCTGTGCATCTTTCTACTGTATCCCTCCAGAATCTTCATGTTGCGTGACTTGCTTGGCCCAACCGGTAGGCAGTGTTGATGACCCATGTCGAAAAAATAGCGTGTTGACCTTGCTTGGGCCAGAAGAGTCATCATAATTGCCTGTAAAAGTCGTTGGAACTGAGCTTTAATGAGACCATGTGTGTTTCGTAGAGCTCAAAGTACAGGAAGCTCAGTGAAGTCTTTGACAAACAGTCTTGCACAGATCCTCTTGTATCGTGCTTCTGGCCCCAGTATTTTGCCAAGTCAACGTTATCTCAGCACACTCTTGCGGCGACCCAGATCGCGGCACACACAGTAGCACTGGCACTCGAGTATACGCAGACTTCAAGCCACGATACTTCAGAGTCCATGTCGGATCTATCAACGAGCTTAGCGGCGGCCGCGAGCATCTTAGAGATGGTAACAGGGTTTGAGATCAGTTTGAATGATATGATGTCGTGTTCGTATTGATTGTTCGATGATATAATTTTGAGCTGTTCCCTACTGAGTCGAGCAAGTCAATTATCATGCTAGTTATGTCTTTGTCAAAGCGGAAACCGCCGTCTCGGAACGTTGAATAACTGCCGTACAACTATGAGAGCAATGCCGAACTACGAGAGCATCTTAGCGCGAAACTCAATCGTGAGTGGAAGGCCTGAAGCTGCGAGGACCGGGCCAGGGAAAGACTAGCAGCCTACGGATAGAAACTCGCCGATTAGATACGCCGCTGGTGTACATGTAGTAGTGTGCGGTTGCGGCCTGCAAAGTTTACCTTTGGTGTAACAATGCACCAACAGGCGCAGGCAAGGAAAAATATTTTTACAGGAGAGAGTTGTATTTGTTGGAGTTAATGTTAAGAACGCGGCACTTACTACCCTATAGGTTCACGATAATCTAGGTGTATTGATGGTGTATTAATACCATACCCTGAATGCAAAAATCACGGCGGAATCGCTGAAAATAAAAATTAATTGAAGCGCGAGTGCCAGAGTTCAGGTTTCTTTTCGTTTCTTGTCTTGGAATTCTTTGCAAAACTCGGCACTTGACAGATTAGTTGAACCGCGCATTGCGGTACAACTAGTAACGGTCGTGATGGAACTAGGTAGTGAAGTGTAACTGCCGCTGGGACACTACGTGGTAGCAGGTTCTGCACTGTTAGTGGAAACCCTTCGCCCTTCGCGACGAGAAATGTTCACTACACTTCAAACATTGCGATATTTGATACCCCAAATCTATCCGATTGGTGGCCTGCAACTCTTTTAGGCCTTATAGGGACACATCCCGCCGCTCCATGCCCTTATCAATTGAGCGAGACTGATAATACTTGGGTTCTTTCATAATTTGCCTACGAATCCAAGTACCTCTCTGTGGAGGGGCGGGAAACGTATTTTCGGGGCGGGCCTCAAGGATCCAGATAATCGACCATGTACATTCGTGGCTGGGGCTGGTACGATTGGTGTCCACTGTCAGACGAACCCTGGTACTAGACTCGGCTCGGCACGTATCCCCTGGTATGGGAGGCCTGACTTGTGCACGTCATCATTTCAAATAGATAACCAAGCCGGCCCGATTGAGTCTTCTGATATAACATGCTTGATATGTACATGTATAGCAAATGCAGGCTGACAGGTCGCAGGGGTAATAGATGCAAGATGATGCAATGCAGGTGAGACTTTTCTGCGCCGTAGAATCCGTCATTGTGGCGAGTATGATGCACGTCGCGACACAGAGATACTGATCCTCAGATTTCTCTATTGTCGGATACGGCCGGGGTGGTTCAATCACGGGGCTTCGGTTCAATTGAAGGTGGATCAAGAAGCTGATGATTCTATTGATTGAGGTCGAAATTGACTCCCCCGCTTCGTGACGCCTTTAGTAATATCTATCTATCCGAGCGGGGGACGGGCCTTCGAGGCTCACCCTCTTAGCCGGCGTCAATCTAACATCTATCAAATCAAAGCGGAGTATTAAAAAGCCCCCCGCACCCCCCCCCCAGCCGAAAGAATAAGCTCTCGGGGGGCGGCGAGTTCCACCAAAATCCTGCGCAGATCTCGAGTTCGGTAGATTCTTTCCTTGAACAAGATGCCGACTTTACCTTGGGGTGAGGTACACGTCCAGAGCAGGTTTATGCCATGCAAGATACACTCGGCTCTGCTTGTACCAGTTTCGGCTGCTCTCGGCAAGACTCATGTCAAACTCCCAAACTGTTCTTGCCAGCATCATACGCATCTCAGCATATGCAAGACTAGTTCACAAGTTAGAAAACCTTGGTTTGAGCAGGGACGTCTCGGAGTTGTCGTAGCACTTACTTCATACCGAGGCAATTTCGGGGACCGATGGAGAAAGGCTTGACTGCGTCAAGACGGTCATTCTTGAAACGCGCATCCCCAAGCCATCGCTCAGGGATGAAGTCGTGGGGCTTAGAAAAATACTTGGGGTCGTAGTGCAATGCCCACATATCGTTTTCAACCAAGGTCTGTGCGATTGAAGTGGCTATCGTCAGCATCCATATTCTCGACCGATCATCGGTATACCAAGACTTGGCATTCCACTTACGTTCTCTGGGATATAGTAACCGGCGACAACGCTGCCACCTTTGGCTATCTTTCGTGGCGACCCTCCACCTGCAACTGGCGGGTACATGCGCAGAGTCTCGTCCAGAACTGCTTGCATATATCGTAGTCCTTGCGTAGAAAGGAGGGCAATTTCACTCGCTTGCGCATAAGTGGACCGGACCTCTTGAGTCAAGAGAGCCAGTGTACGTGGGTTGGTACAGAGGAAGTAGACCGCGGCAGAGAGAAGTGTAGCGGTTGTTTCAGAACCAGCCACAATTAGAACTGAGACATTTGAGACAAGCTCATGGAACTCCAAACTCTAGAAGAACAAGTCAGTCTTGGACAAAACAATCAACACGAGCAACAAGAACTTACGCCCCCTTTGGACTCTAACCCCTGGGTAATCTTCCCCACGAAGTCTGGCCTGTCTGTCTTGGTGTCAAGACGCTTGCGCACTTTCATGCTGGCGAGCTCCTTGTTCTCGGCAAACTTGGTGAGAAGGCCTTGAGGAACCATACGACTGGCGAGAGGGGCAATCCTTGGATATCGACCCATCTCGGCCAAAAAGGCAAGACTTTTGAGACTCTCAAACGCCAGAGCAACCCAGGGGTGGTAAGTAGAGTTATCTAGACAACTGAAAGATTCCCCAAAAGCCAGATCTCCAATCATGTCAAAAGTTGTAAAGGTGTACCATTTAGCAATGTCAACTGTTTTTGTGCCTCCTGACGACTGCTCGTGCAGTCGTTGAAACAGCTGATTGACATATCCTTTGAACGTAGGTTCTTGTTCAAGTATTGCTTGGGCAGAAAAGCCATAGGCTAGAGCGCGGCGGAAGCGAGTATGATTCTCCCGATCGCTTCCCACGATGTTGTCAACAGCAAACTGCACTGAAATCGGATCTTTACCATGTTCAGGTTCACCAGCCTTGCGGTGACCACGAACATCCTTCATGGCATCAGGGTGGTTGAACGAGAGCATATTTGGTCCTATTCGGACAACTGGACCATACTTCATATGAAGCGCATAATGCTTCTCGTGGGGAGTCCCGCAGAGCATGAGGAGGGTGTGGGGGATCTGAGTGGCGCTGTTCAGCCATGGCCCAGGGAACTTCCGCAGGGGATGGAAGAACAGGTTGTACACAAGTACCGAGACAAGATAGACAAGCGACTATAACATCAAGTGTTAGCAGGCTCCATTTGGATGCAGTGGGACATACTGTGCCAACCAAGAAGGCCAACCAAGGCCAGACAGAGTACTGAAACATGGTGTACAAAGATTTCAAGGAGTGTGGACAGACAGGAGTTTCACTTCAGCAACAACTCAATTCTTACATAGAGTAAGAAAGAGCAGTATTTATCAAGTGCGTTGTCTCTTAAATGATCGTTATGCTGCGAAGTAATAGGTGGGAAGTTGGTATTAGTCTGTCTGTACTTGATTGTGCTATCGGCACCTTTCGGATAGTTTTACCAGTTTCGGACTTCGGACTTCTCAACTTATTCCCGAACATGTCATCCATCATTCTATTAGAATTTGACGCTAGCCTAGGCCTTCCACGCACTTGGATCATTCGATCAACCCGACCGATCTTCCCTTCCTCACCGCCCACACAAACAACAACAGCCCCGGTTCAACCACTCGCCCCTTGCATACTAATTCGTCTGGCTCCTTGGCCTCTCATCGAGCTCTATATCCACCCGGCTCCCCGGTTAAAGCTCTAGTATCTAAATGCTAAGCTCTAATGTCCCATAAGATTCGGGCACTTATCTACTGAGATATATGGATTAGTATGCTGTTGTGTCTGTTAACTTTTGTCTCATCTGCTTAATCAGACAATAAATCAACAGTACCTTTAATCTTTGTTATCATTGAGGGAAGTCGCAGTTCGAGATCCGTTTGAGCTAGAATCACCCTCGAGTACATCTCTATGGGCCTTCTTTCTGTCATATAGCTGGCGCGGAACATGGTCATTTAGATAACAATCGAAGTCTCTCATGCAAAGGGCGGCGATGATGGGAATAACTCCCAGTGCCATGGCGAAGTAGTAAACGTAAGCATATGAAGCTGTATAGCTATCGGCCATGGCTCGGCTGACTGCTGAAGCAATCGTGGTCGTCATACCAGGGATCGCGTTAACAGCTGTCTGACTTCCAGATTTAGCAGCCTCGAGGAGGCCAGGGAAGGATCCTTGTGGTAAGCCAGTACCCTGTACTGCAGAGCTTAAACGAGACTCTAGTTCGCTGGGATATTTGTTGGTGTATACTGAAATGAAGGTGGCCGTGAAAATAGACCCGCAGAAAGGTCGGGCAGCAGCGATAACAGCTGCAAACGCTCTTAGTAAGAATTCATTGTGAGTGAGAGAAAAACATACCGAAAGCCACACCCAGATTCTCATCTTTCGTGATGAATTGAACCAGAAGCATAGTAACGTCCTGGGCCCAGGCAACAACAAAGCCGGCAAGGAAGGACAAAGCAATGGCCGAGTTCTTGTCGTCCTGAGTAATAGACGACATAGAACCAAGAAATGCAGTGAGCCACACAGCTCCAACGAGGATTTGCCAGCGGATGTGCCTGACAAGGTGGAACGAGCTGCCTAGGATCATGACGCCAGCCCATGTACCGAACGAAGCAGTCGAGGACATCCAGGCAGTATCTTGCCAACTTTTCAGGCTAGAACCAAAGATGTTGGTGACTTGCTGAGGGTATAGGATGACAAGAGAGAGGTGCATGGAGCCCATCATGGAGCTGACAAGAAGAATACAGACGAAACCACGCAGATCCTTGAAAAGACTGGGTGGGACCATAGGGCGTTCAGGTTGGCCGTAAGTCTCGTAAAAAGCGAATACGACAAGAGTAACTGCCCCTGATACCACAAGTCCGATGATCTTGCCAGAGTTCCATGGGTTGTTCGGCTGACCGCCCCAGGAAACACCCAGGAGGAAAAGAGCGATGCCTGCGGTGACCAGTGCAAGACCTAACCAATCAACCTTTGCCAGTTCCGATTTCTTGGTGACGTTCTTGCCATGAATTTGTGTGAATGACGGAGGGTGATACCATATGAAAATGAGGGTGGTTGCAACAGCTTCACAAAGGCTAAGGTCAGTATCATACCATGAATATGAGAGACAGATAACGTACCACTAATGATGATGTAGATGTAGAAGATCCATCGCCAACTGCCTTGAATGCTAAGACGCTGACCGAGGTAAGGACCAAAACCAGTTGCGACAATGTTAGGAGCAGACACAGTGATAAGACCCAGAAATTTGGCTTTGTTACTCATCAGTTCTCCAATGAACAAAGGGCTGGCACCTGCAGGTCCCGCGGCAATGCCCAAAAGTATCATGGCACCCAACAGAGTGTTGAACTCAGTGGCTGTACATCCGATGATAGCACCCACAAGCCCCAAGACATGGGTAGTGAGCACGAATGGTCGACGTCCAAACCTGTCGGTAAGGCGACCCATCGTCAGGATGCTGATGGCTTGAGCAGTGGTCCACAGCGTCGAGAAGAGACTTGAATTCTCGCTGGGGCCTACATCTTCAAGGATATTGGAAAGAGCAGAGGCCGATGCTTGAAGAACGAAGTATGTAGCGACAACGTTGAGGGAAAATGCTGCAAAGGATGCTACCACGCGAGGTGAGCGGTAGTAACCGTCCGGTAGCTCTGCGGCGGAAGTTGCGAGGGCTTGAGCTCGCAGACTGTCGTCTCTCTGCGACTCCAGGTCGCGCGCTTCTTTATCTGCCCGATCAGCGGTCATGTTGAAACAAGTCTGCCAACGGGGAGGAAAATCTGAATGGGGAGCTTGGAATATGTCTGGATACTGGATGCAACAGCTTCAGGAATCATAAGTAAATGGAGGGATGAGAGGATTGAACTCTAATATATCCCGAGTGCGTCAGGTTCTCGAATACATCTCGTCCCCTGGTAACATCCACCGACTGCTTCAATTTCAAGCTAAGATATTGCACGCTCGTACGTCAACTATTACTATCATAGGACCTCCGTTGCAACAGTTCAACGCAGCCCTCGGTTTCCCGCAGGACGAGACCAGCCGGAAAGCCCGGAGTGTCAGAAAGGGTTTTAGGACGATGCCACCGGGCAGCCTGTACACAGATCATAATTGGATAGGCAGGGATTGCAACTCCCGGGAATATTGGTGGAAGGCCTGATACAGGGTCTAGAGTGAGCGGCTGGTCACGGCGCCATCGGCAAGTTCTACCTCATTAGGAATGAACCATGTCGCGACCACTTTTTATGGGGCAGGATGCATGTGCAGGTCCCATCGTTGAAGACCCAAACACTCACCCCCCTGTTATGAACATTCATGCTCGCTGAGCCAATTTGAATTAACCAAGGTATTTTTATTAGCTTTTTTTAGGTCGCAAAATCCGCAACGCAAAACAGAAATATATCGCTCATTTTCCCTCTTAATATTGATTATATTTTATTTTATTTCCCTCTGTAAACGCCCTACCTTTAAATATTAGAAATTACCCTCCTGCTTTTTCTTTTAATAATTATCTTAAAGTCTAGAATATAGCTACTAGAGATAAATAAAAGCCCAGGAGAAAAAGCTTATTTATGTATTTAGATAATTATTTCCTATACTAAGGATAATTAGTAGCTTAGCTAGATATCGTTTTTGTTAGAGGTAAAATTTTAATTACCTATATTTGGCTTACTTGGAGTGCATGTTCATGACGGGCGGGTGAGTGTTTGTGTATTCCCCATCGTTGACCGTTTACAGATAGCATGTCGATCCTGCCTATAGACATTGCTTCATGCCGTGCTCGGTTTCCCGCAGCTCTGTAGCCGAGTGTGAAGTGTGCCTTGTGTGATGAGTGTCCCAGGAACGTGGTAGAATTGTGTTCTTTTGAGAGGGTTAAGCGAGCCTTACAGTGTCAGATACAGTTTCCTAACGGAATGCACAGGCGAGGAGTCGTTGAAATGGAGGATGCGATTTCTTCATTATTAGGGGTTGAACGTCTATTGTACAGTGTTACAGTTAACTCCAGGAGTAAGAAAACGGTGGGTTGGAGATCTATCAAGAGAAAGGTTCAGTCGCTGCTGAATGCACAGTTGTCATACAGTTATTCTGTGCACATGTGGATACGGAAGTTCAATGTAATAAGCCTTGATTATACAAATGAAATATGTAAATGAGTGTGCTTTTTATACTTGTGTGCGTTGGACCAGTGGGTCCTACGATTAATAGCGATTTGGAAAGTTGAGCCCTAGCCGTGACTAAGCACGGTGTGCTTTGTCATAGTGGTCTGTGTGCTTAATACTGTGACAACAGCTAAGTCGCGCAGTACAGGTCATCTATAATATTATCTCACTTGAGGCTCAGCTGATAAAAGTGAGAAAGAAAAAGTGAGTTCAACTATGTAGAGAGCCTACTCTATTGTTGTGAGATCAACCTTTGCCAACCTGATGTAGGAGTGTTCCGGCATGCTGGTCAGACCTTCGATCGTACGGTAGCTAGAAAGTTTTGAGGGACAAGGCAGCAGCTCAAAGTTCCATATTAATATCGCGATAGATGTTTTCAGCTGCTGGTAGCCGAGCCGTCTGCCAAAGCAACCTCGCGTCCCCAAGCCAAATGCCAGTGATGGTCCAGCTGTAGCGTCAAAACTTTGCGTTGTTTCAGCTGCGTCTTCAGTAGACGACGAACTGGGAACAAGCCACCTCTCTGGCTTGAAACCCGCAATGTCACAATCATCCCATCTCTGGTCCTTCTTGTCTCTAGTGACCTGGCAACTCTGGCTCCGTGTGCTCTCATCAATCACGAAACCGGGACTCCAGACGCTGGGTCCATGAGTAAGGAAAAGGACATCCGTGCCTTTAGGTATATGGTAGCCCAGAATTTGGGTATCAACTATTGAAACTCGCTGAAGGGCAGGGGTCGCTCCAGCGCATCGGAGAATCTCCTCAATCACTGCTTCGAGGTAGGGAATGCGTGCAGACGCTAGCTCTTGGAAAGAAGGGCTGCGGTTTTCAGCTTTTGCCCGAGTGAAGGATGATTGCATAGTGTTCCGGAGTCGCTTCTGAACACTGGGGTTATCTGTAAGAAACTTCAAGCCCCAAAGTGTGGTAGTGCTTGTCGTATCAAAGCCACCAAGGATCAATCCGAACAACTAAAAGCGATGACGTGTCAGTTTTCATTACTACAAGACCCTGTCTTCGACCGTGAATACGCACCTCTCCTTGCATCATTGACGAGCAATAGTTCGGACTCCGGTTTTCAGCCTGTGCCAATATTGTTTCACGCAGCACCATTTGATCCAAAGCTGACTGAACAGGCGGGCTTTCAGACTTCTCACTTTTGTTCAGAAGCTTAGATACCGCAGATTCAATGCTTCCGCGCAGGAAGTCATCTCTGATCTTTCTGACCTTCCTGAAGTGTGGCATGTTCATCTTAATCTTGGCCGTCACCTTGGCAATTGGCGAACCTTGAATTCCTTGGGGAGCTTTTGCTAAATCAATCGTTGCGTTGATCAAATCATCGAAAGTTACTTCAGGGAAGTCCAAAGGCTCATCGCTTCCAGCGACCTGCTGGGAGTTACTCTTGAAGCGTTGCAAGATCTTGATGTTAGGTAGCGTGGTACTAGACTTGTAGTTTTCCCCAAAAGCAAAACTGTAAACGGCATCCAAAACGGCGCCTTGAATATCCTGTGTTGCTGCGAATGGGGACCCGTTAGCGATTGTGGTCTTCATCTCCCAAACTCGCGTAAGTCTCATGATGTTTGCATGAAACGCAGGTCCTGCAACTTCCCGAATAAAGGAGGGTAGCATCACATCTTGCACGAGTTTGCGGTGGGCTCGAAAGACTGAGTTTGTTTGCTGGTATATGTGATGGTCAGGTATCACGTCTCCCAGAAGATCTCGGATGTTGGTGGATCGATCAAACTCCTTACGGCGAAGCATGATATCCTGTGTCTCGCGGAAGTCGGCGAGAATAACAGTGGGACGTTGTAATGGGCTCAGAAACAACTGGATGATAGGGGATTCGAGATTTTTCATTTGTTGGATGATCCAGTCCATATGTGTTTGCTCGTTAGCCTTTATGTCTTGAATCATGGCAGGTATATCGCCAAAGAGACTGTGCAAAGCGCCGACATTGTAAGGGATGTTTGATATTGGCCTAGGATGAGCCCACTTGTATAACAAATATAGGGCAACCACTGCCACCGCCACTGAAATAAACATGACGGCTACTGTAAATGACACAAGTTGAAGGTTGTTGTCGATGTGAAAAAGAGATGTGGAAGAAGAGTGTGTGAATGAGTAATTTGATAAGAGAGGAATGTTTCGATATTGGATGGGAGATGGTGATCAGGACTTAAGAAGTTATCCGAAAGTTTCTGACATCCACTGGGAAACTCCGAACAAACAAAAAAAAAATGGGCTAATGACCGACTATGCAGATATTTTCACATGAGAGAAAATACCCCATATCGCTTTTACGATCGACTGCTCCAACAACCCTGCATTCCAACAGAGTGTTAATCCTATTGTAATAAACTTCTCTGAGTGAGAAATTCTCTAATTATACCGGATGTTTAGTGCGTAGCCGTTTCCTCCTTGTGCATAAGGGTGGCCTTAGGCTCACTGTGAGGGAACCACAAAGCCATTACTGCCACCGCTGTCAAGTTGAACCACCCGATCACTCGGTTGGTTATAGTTCATATATTCACCGACCGATATTCCACTTCAAGTGCAATTTTATAAACCCACATTTCTTTCAGTTGGCCACTTTTTGGTAGGCCTTATTCTGGCAGGCCTGAAACCTTAACCTGTCCAATCATACGATTCGTCAGACCCTGAATCAACAGGCAATTGGTCAACACGAGAAAGCGACCCACCTACTCTAGCGTGTGCCCAGTGCGACTCGGTCGGCGAAAGATAGCATTGCAGCTGCACAGACCCGTCAATTCACCTTTGAAAAATGTACCGATGGTAACGTCAGAGAACAACAACCTTCTTACTATCTCTATCCCGGAAATCTTATTGTATCTTAAATATGTCCTCTTCTCAAGCTAGAAAACGAGAAGCAAGTATAATCTGTATACCGATAAGTCATACGCCATTATGTTGCCACAAGTTGTCTTGAACCACTTGAGTTCGATTGGCAAAGCTGCTTCGACATGGATCTCAGGTAGCAGCCAGCTCAGCTATACTCAGCCATGCCCACCTTTGCCAAAAGGCGATCTCAACTATGAAATATACATGGGATATCCTGAGATGTTTGCTTGGGATAAGAAGCGTTGCGTTGCATACGTCAGGTACGTCATCTTTCAATATACAACAGATAGTTTTCGCCAAATTGACCAGCTTCAAGCAACCTATACAACGCCAGCGTCAGCACTTGGGATCCTTACAAGTCTGTCGTTATCGATACCATTCAATTTCCTGGACTGAGTCATCCCGGAAACTCAGCCAGCCCCAATCCTCTGCACGCCAGCGGAATTATTTTGAAGCCTGACGCCTATCAAGCGGAGACTCTTGAAGTCGTCATCGATAATGGAGACGCCTTCTACAGTGATGGTTTCAATGTATCGGGGCCTGACTATTTGATGAGTATAGATTTGAAGACCAAGGAGGTCACCAGCCAGTTGCGTCTCAACAACGGCCTCTATGCCGGGTACGCGGATGCTAGCCTTGGACCTGATGGAAATACCTACGTCCTGGGTACCTACGCTTCCAACATCCTGCGAGTGACCCCAGAGAAGGAAATCTCGACATTTTATGTCGCTGAGCCCCTCGGACCGCCCCGGTTTTACGGTTTCACCGGTATTGCTCATGTTGGAGACGCTATGATCGTTCCCGACAATATCATCGGGCAGCTCATTCGCTTCAACGTTCACGACAAGGTTGGAACGCCTGTTACCATCAAACAGACTCCTTACCACGGCTTCAAGACTGCAAACGTTCTGCATTTTCCAGAGAGATACAATGATACTATCCTTCTAGCTGCTGAGAATATGACGCCGGATCATCCTTTCGGCGGTGTTGCGGTTTACCAGGATAAGAGCAAGCAGTTCAACGAAGTTGAGTTTCTAGGCTTCTTGCCTAGCCGTCTCACCAATGCATTGGCGACCTCTGCACGACAATTAGCTGATCGTATTTACGTTGTTGCGCTCCCTACTGATGGTGCCAACATTACTGTTGCCGGAGAGAGCAGTCGCTTCTTGTTCCAGGATATCACTGAGGACTTGGATTTGATGATCAACCCCAAAGTCGAGGACAAGGCTCGCGAGGAGATTTAGATTGGAAAACGGACAGTACGTCGAGAGGTGTATGAACTCGATATACTTCTAACGTACTCGATGAGGTGCGCGATGAGACTTAGTTTTTATTAGCAACGTTGTTGTATCAAAATGGCGTGAATAAAAGGGTATAAAGTGTTCCTATCTCAGCGACAATTCGGTGTTCATATTCTAGTGTCTGCTCTCTTTGAGTGTATCAGCTGTCCAGAAAATGCGAATCTTAGAATTAGAGTAATCACATTACAAGCAGCAGTACTTAAGTATTATTCTGACCTTTACTCTGCTAGCAGGAATACCCGTTGGCGTTGTGGGGCATGACAGACCGCTAACCTCTTGCAAGGTTAGTTATAAAAATTGCAAATACTTATGATATTCCGGATAGTATTTTTTGTGTTAACCTTACCGACTGCAGCTAAAAGAATATATATAGTTTATAGATGGCTAAGTAATTACTATATAATACTAATTTTTTTGAAGTTATTTGTAGAGTTTGAAGGGCTGGACAGTTGGTTGTTCACACGAACTGGTGCCTTGTATTGGTCTATCTAAAGCTAAGGAGGAAAGAAGAGAAGAGTAGCCTAGAGGGCTGCCTTCTTCTTTATATACCTTAGGTTCTTGCTATCAAGGTATTGCTATCTAGGTTCCAGATAAGGCGTAGCTCTAATCTCTAACCAGGCTCTAGCCTGTAATATAGAGACTGTTTTGCTAGTGGAAATAGAAGCTTAATAAGGCTAGAACTAAGAAGTAGGTTACTTGGATATATACTTTATATTTAATTATATAATAATTATAATAGTTATTAGATTTAAATTATAGTTTAATTATAATTTTATTTAATTAATAATAATAAAAAATCTTTATATTTCTTAAATATTCTTTTTTTCTTTTTTTTTCTATTTCTTTTTATACCTAGTTATTTATAATTATAACTATTCTTATTATATTATTAATTTATAAGTCTATTTTTCTCTTTTTATTTTATTTAAAAACCTCTTTTAAATATTATTTATTTTCTTTTTTAAAATAGATTTATATTCTAAAATTAAATTAATTTAATTTATATTAATTATATTATTTAATATAAATACTAATAAAAGTTTTTTACAAATAATCTTTTATTAGTTTTTAAATATTATATTTTAATTACTTAGACTTTATAATCTTTTATAATTTATTAATAATATTTCTATTAATTTACTTTTAAATAAAAAAATAAGCTATAAACTTAATTAAATAATTTAAAAACTAAGTTATAAAGATAATATATAATTAGAATTATATAAATAATTAATTATAAAAAAGCTTATTATTTTAATTAATAAAATAAATACCTTAATATTCTTTTTAAAAAAAGATTTATTTTTATAAACTAAAAATATAATTAGTGTTTTATTATTTAAAATATTTTTATTAAGATTAATTAATTTATTATATAGTATTTATTATAATTATATTTATTAACTAAAATAAATACTTATTATAACTAATTAATTTATATTAAATATATTATTTTAATATATAATTATTAGTAAATTTATATATTTAAATATAAAGATATATATTATAAGTATTTTATATATTTAATTAATAATCTATTTTATATTTATTAATAATAATTACTTATTATTAATTTAAAATAAACTAATTAGATCTTTTAGTATTTATAATAAATTAAAAATTATTAAATATATAAAGGACCAGTTCTAGGTGTAAAGGGCTAGACAGTTAGTTGTTCATATAAACTAGTGCCTTATATTAATCTATCTAAAGCTAAGGAGGAAAGAAGAGAAGAGTAGCCTGGAGGGCTACCTTTTTCTTTATATACCTTAGGTTCTTGCTATTAAGGTGTTGCTATCCAGGTTCTAGATAAGGCATAGCCCTAATCTCCAACCAGGCTCCAGCCTGTAATACTAGGTTTATTTAATCTAAAGGGTATTCTAAATTAATCTATTTAAAGCTAGAGAGAAAAGAAAAAAAAGATAATTAAAAGAAATACATTCTTTTAATTATATATGCCTTAGTATGCTCTTATTACTAAAGTGGTTAGGAAGCTTAATCTAGGTGGATACAGTATAGCCGTATCCCTTAACTAGGCCTTAGTCTATAATATTATCCTCCTTCTTTTCTAAGTAGCAGCTATATTACTTTCTTATTATATACTTACTACTAGAACCATTAGCTTCTATAATTAATCTATATTTAGTCTTATAGGTATTAAGAGCTTCTAGTTCTATTAAGAATTCTACTAGCTACTAAGTAAGTTCTTTATAGCTATATTATTAAATAAGAGCTTCTTAGATCTTATTTTATTTTTATTACTTTTATCTAGTATATACGATTTTCTTAACTACTTATTTATCTTTGCTATCTACTTATATTAATAAAGGCTAAAAGTTATTTTATTACTATTTTAATAAGGAATCTTATTATGCTTTTTTTAAGAGGTTAATATAAAACTATAAGTATATTATTTTAGGTATATTAATCTTTACTATATATATATTTATTATTTTTATTATAGTATATTATTAATATAACTAATCTAGCTTTTTATAAAGCCTTAAGGACTTTTAATTAATTAGATTAACCTAGATCTTATTTCTAATCTTAAATTTCTTTACTAATATTTACTTTTTATTTACTATTTATTTATAATACTATTATATTATAATTATTATAGCCTATATAAATTCTATAATATCTTAAACTTTTTATAATAACTTTTTAGCCTAGGTTGTAAAGGGCTGGTCCTGGGTTTATTCAACCTGAAGGGTGCTCTATATTAGTCTATCTAAAGCTAAGGAGAAAGGAAAGAGAGGCAGCCTGGAGGGCTGCCGAGCTCGCTTTATAACTAGCATCTCGCTTTGCTAGCGAGATGGCAATCACGTGTTTAAGTGGATACGGCATAGCTGTATCCCCCAACCAGGCCTTAGCCTATGACATAGGTTTTATTATTATTTAATAGTAATTTTATAGTAATTTTCTAGACTTTAAAGAGCTTTATATAGTATTTATATTCTAAGAAAAAAAGACTTATTTTTATTATTAAGTTCTTATAATTATTTAATATTAATTATATTACTAAAAGATAATAATCCTAATTCTTCTATAAATAATAAATATATACTTATAAATATACTTAGATTTTTTCATTTATTTATTTTAGTTCTTTATTAGTTTATAGATAATATATTATACTAAATTATTATATAATACTAGCTAGCTTATAAAAGGCTTATTAGAACTTATTAGTTTAATTATTCTTTTAATTATTAATAATAAACTAGAATATTTTATATAATCTATAGTAATAGCTAAGAAATTACTTTATATAAGCTTTTACTTTTATTATAAATATAATCTTAAATATAATAACTTATATAAATTAATTAATTATTACTTATAAATATTAAGACTTATTCTTATTTATTAGAAAAAGATCTATTATAAAATTTATAACTAGATTTCTTTATAGCTATTCTAGAACTATTAAAGGCTTTAATAGCTGTCACAGTTTAGCCCGATTGGGCTAAAGCAGGGCTAGCACTTCGACCATAGCAGCGATGCTGCATCCTTAACCGTTGCGGCAAAAGGATACGTAATGACTAAGCTAGCAACTTAGTCATTTAGCCACGTATAAGACCCTAGGCACAGCCTAGGTCAAGGTCCCAGGCCTTCAGCCTGTAACATTACCCCCCCCTGTGCCTAGCTCCCTCATCTGGGATCTGTCCCCTCAAGCTTCTAGGGCGCTTACTGGCCTGGGGTATGCCTCCCACTGGGCTACTACCCACTCTAGATCAGAGCTCTGACCGGCGGAAATCTTATACCACACATCCCCCAGAACCTTCTGTTCTGTGAGCCCAGGAGCAACCCATCTGTGGTTCGAACCTGTGACCCTTAGGGCAGCTTAGTCATATGTCACGGTTTGGCCCGATTGGGCTAAAGCGGGGCTAGCACTTCGACTGTAGCAGCGATGCTGCATCCTTAACCGTTGCAGCAAAAGGATACATAATGACTAAGCTAGCAACTTAGTTATTTAGCTATGTATAAGACCCTAAGCACAGCCTAGGTCAAGGTCCCAGGCCTTCAGCCTGTAATAATAGCTCTTTTTTTAGCTACTATTAAATATAGCTTTTTTTATATATATAATAATTAGTAATAAACTATTAAACTAGCTATAATAGTTGTTATAACCCATGCACGAGTAAAGGCGGTCATAAGGGGCAGAACGCACTAACCAATCAAGGCCGCTTACCCTATAGTTCCCCAATAGCCAATCAGAAAGGATCATACCAGATCACCATTGTATAACATAATCCAGCAATAATCCACAAAAGGATCATAGCAGGATCATAGCTGCACATTATAATCTAGCTATAATCCAAGGTATAGTTAGAAGTATATAGATGGATTAAGCTATACTATAAGAAATAATCTTAATTAGCTTTTAATATAATTTAATTATATTAATTACTAATTAATACATTACTAGATATAATATCTCTTTATAAATAAGCAACTTATTACTTAGTATTACTATATATACTTTAATCTTTTTACTAATATAAATCCTACCTTTTAATTAGTTTATTCCTTGGGAAATCAGCCAGATTATTATATATTAAAAGCTCTTATTTAGTAGATTACTTACATCAACCACTTAGCAATACATTGCAATAGCACCAGCCACTCCTTTCTCTTCCCCCTCTAGATCCTCTAAGACTACTAGAAAAGCCAAGATCAAGATAAAGGCAAACCCCAAGTCCACTAATCCCAATAGAGATAAGGATATAAATAAGAAAATAAAAGAAGATAATAATAATAATTATAATAAATAAATAGTAGAATTAAAAAAGAAAAATAATTAATTCTTAATTAATCTTTAATTACTTATAATCTAAATTAATATTCTTAAAAAGTATTTAAATAAATAAAATATAATTTAGTAATTATAGAATACTATTAATATCTTAGGGCAAAAGTAAATTAAATTTATTAAAAGATATAAATAATATATTAAAGAACTTAGAAACTTCTTTATTAAAATTAAAGATCTAGAAGAAGTTATTAAATTAAAAGAATTCCTAGCTTAAAAAGAAAATATAAATAACCTTTAAGAATAGCTTACTTTACTCTAAAGCTACTATTTAATATATCTATCTACCTTTAAAAATAATAAATACCTTAAGATATAGTATATAATAGGAAGACTAAAAGAAAAACCCCTTTAATTCCTAGAAAAATAATTAAGGGACTTTATTCTTAACCCATAAAATAAAATAAAGGTATATACTAAATATCTTTTTTTTTTTTTTAATATATTCTTAAAAGAGCTTATAGCTTATTATAGAATTATTAATAAATACTAAATAACTCTCTAAGAACTTAATAAATTATAATAAAAAGGATTATATAGTAACTTTTTTATTAATTTTAATTTTTATATATCTAAGCTTAATTAAACTAAAAAAACTATAATAGATAAGTTCTATAAAAGACTTAAGAAATTAGTTTAAGATAAGATATTTAGGCTTCTTAAGCCCCCTATAACTTTTATAGAGTATACTATACTTACTATCTAATTTAATAATTAATAGTATAAAAGAAGATAGTAAAAAGAGTAAAAGAAAAAAAACTAAATTGCAAATACTAATACAAAATAATAAGAACCTAATAAAAACACCTTATATAGAATACACACTGGACTAATAGAAATTAATATAACCTAAAAACATAATAAAAAAGATACTATTTATTATAATTATAATAAAAAAGGATATATTACTAAATACTATAAAATACCTAAGAAAGTACAATTTAAAGATATACTAAAAGATAAGATATTAGGCATAGTAATCTAATAAACTAATAAAATTACTACCATAGTATCATCAGAAAAACAAAAACTAAAATAGCAACCTATACCCAAAGGAACCCTATAAGAACATACTAAACAAACCCTTATTATAATATAATATAGACCCCTAACAACCCAGCAAAAAATCAATTAATATATTAAAAATACCTAGTAAAACTACAAAGAAGGTATTCTATAGCTAAGAGCAAATAGAATAGACTAAGCCCTTGAGCTAGGGCTTAATATAAGCTATAAAGATATTAGCAATAATAAAGATATAAAAGACTAGTAGAATACTAAAACTATTAATAGATATAAAAGCTTAAAGTAGCCTAACTAAACTATAATATATAACTAACTACTTTAGGATATTCCTAATATAGTATTAGATATTTATATTCTAGTTAATAAGCAAGCCTCTATAAAACCTAAACCTAACCCTTTTTAATTTAAATATAATAACCTATAATTTATAAAAAACCACCTTAAATACTCTAAACTAATATAATTTAATTATTTCCAAGATATTTACTTAGTATACCTAGGAAATAAAAAGCTAAATTATTATTATCCTATTAAGCTAGTTAATAAATCTATTAAATAAGCCTATAATACTATAGAAAATAGAGAGTATAAGTTATCTAAATAGCATGATAATAATAATAATATTACTTACCTTAAACTAATAAGAGGAAATAAATTAGACTATAAAGGCCTATTATAGTACTAATATCCTGATTTAAAATATAATATCCACAGACTAAATAAAGCTAAAGATTAGCACCAACTATTAGGACACATTCTAAAAAACATCAGATGCCCCCTAATCTACTAGAGTACTAGGAGCAGCCTAAGTAAATACTCACAAAATTACTAAAAGAACTCCTATAAAAGGCTCTATATATAATCTCTACAAAAAAACCCCTAGAATAACTAATATTAAGAATCCAGATTAAAGGAATATAGTATACTATAATAATAGATAGTAGAGTATAGCTTAATTATATTAATTCCTAAATAGTTAATAAATTAAGGCTACTATAGAAAATAAAATCTAATTTCTATATTATATATAACCTTAAAAATATAGTATTTAAGTAAAATAATAATATAGTAGATAAAGAGCTTAATTATCTTAAAGTCTATATTTATAAAAAGAACTAAAAAATTAATTTTAATATTATAAATACTAAAAAGCATAATATTATCTTAGATTATCTATAGCTATATTAATATAATCCTAATATTAACTAGTATACTAGCTAAGTATAAGTACTTAATAAATATAATATAGCTAATAATATTTCTAATAATAAAAGATCTTAAACTCCTAATTCTAACTAAGCAAGAAGTATATATAATAATATAGTAGATATATTATTATCTAAAGAAATAGTATATAAATATAAGAATAATTAAAAGTAATAATAGTAATATAAAATTGCCTATATATATATATAATTTTAGAACCTTAATTCTAATCTTAAAAAAATAAAGGTAGAAGTAGTAAAAGATTAATTATAAAATATATTACTTAAATATTATATTTATAAATAACTATTTATAAAAGAATTAGAAACTAGACTACTAGAGTTTAGCTAGTAGGATTATAAAATTATATTAAAAAATAAAACTAGAACCTAGTTCTACTCTATCTATAATCTTAATTAAGTATAATTAAAAACCTTAAAGAAATATATTAAAGATATACTTAAGAAAGAATATATCTATATCTTAAACTCCAAAGCTAAATATCCTATTATATTTATACCCAAAAAAAACAAAAAACTACAATTTATAATTAATTATTAGCAACTTAATAAAAATACTATTAAAGATCAAACTCCTCTACCTCTAATTATAGAAATAAAGGATTAATTACATAGTATAAACATTTTCACTATCTTAGACCTTAAAGGAGCCTATAATCTTATCCATATTAAAGAAGAATATAAATAAAAAACCACATTTTATATAAAGTTTAGATTATTTAAATATCTTATTATACCTTTTAATCTTATAAATATACCTATATCTTTTTAGTATATAATTAATTATATACTTTAGAAATATCTTAATAATTTTATTATTTATTACCTAGATAATATCCTTATTTTCTTAAAAGATAAAGAAGAATATTAAGAATATATTTATAAGGTTTTAAAAGCCCTCTAAGATAATAAATTACTTATTAAACCTAAGAAAAGTAAGTTCCATATACAAGAAGTTAAATTCTTAGGATATATTATCTTACCTAATAAAATTTATATAAATCCTAAGAAGATTATTACTATAAAGAACTAGAAGATACCGAAAAATACTAAGAAAGTATAGGCCTTTCTTAGATTTACAAATTACTACCATAAATTTATCCAAAACTTTAGCAAAATCACAATCCCCCTTACTAAATTTACTAAAAAAAAAACCCCTTTCTACTAGAATAGCAGAGTATAAGCAGCATTTAAATAACTACAAAATACTATTTCTATAGAACCTATATTTATAATATTTAATCTAAATTAATTAATAGAATTAAAAACAAACTCCTTAGACTTTATCCTAGGAGCCCAGATTAGATAATAAAATAACTAAGATTATCTATACTTAATTATATTCTATTTATATAAGCTATATAGCCTAGAACTTAATTACTCTATCTATAATAAAGAGTTTCTTACTATTATTAACACTTTTAAGAAATTCTAGTACTACCTTCTAAAAAAAAAATATAAAATTATAATATATATAAACTACAAGAATATCTTCTACTTTACTATTACTTAAAAGCTTAATAAAAAATAATTTTATTATACTAAATATCTTTTTAAATTTAATTATTAAATTATCTATATTAAGAAAACTAAGAATAATTAAGCTAATACTATTAGTTACTAATTAGATTACTATAAGAAAAAACCTCAAATAAAAAAGCAACTATTTTAATAAAACTCTAATAGATCTTATAAGTAAATACTAATTAGCAAAATAACTATTAAAACCAAGAAACTAATTACCATAATTAGAGTAAGAGGACGCATTAAAAAAACCCCTACAACAACAGAAGAACCTTCACAACAAGTAGAACAGAGCAATCCACTAATAAAAAGGATCAAAGCCTATAACCTAGCTCTCCCCGATAAAAAGAAAACGGATTTACTCCAAGTACCTGAGGACCTTTAGATGGACCTCCTATAAGAAATCTATATATATCTATTATATGGATATAAGGGAATTAATAAAACCCTAGAATAAGTTAAATAGACCTTTTTCTTTAGTAAGATAAAGGAAAAAGTTAAATAAGTATATAAGGAATATAGCCTCTATTAATACTTAAAAAAACTAAGGTATAAGCCCTATAGACTACTATAGCTATTCCTAATTATATAATAATTATAGGACTTAATTATAATAGACTTTATTATTAATCTACCCCTTTTAGTAGATCTTATTATAGGAGTATATTATAATAGTATTTTTATTATTATTAATTACTTTATAAAAATAATATATTATATTTCTTATAATAAAGTAATAAATAAGAATTAATTTATTTACTTCTTCTTCTAATATATTATTATAGTATATAAATTACTAATAGAAATTATTTTTAATTAAGAATAATTCTTTATATTTAAATTCTAGTAAAGTTTAATATCTCTAATAAGCTTAAATTATAAGCTAAATATAGCTTTTTATCCCTAAATAAATAGATAAATAAAATAATAGAACTAGGAAATTAAATAATATCTATAATATTATATAAACTATAAATAAATAGATTAGGTTAAGAAATTATTAATTACCTAACTAGCTTATAACACATTATATAATAGTAGTATTAAGATAACTCCTACTAAAGTAAATTTTAACTTTACTTTTAATACTTATTAAGCCTCCTTAGAAGATACTTTCTAAGTAAAAGCTATAATAAAATCCAATAATCTAAAGAAACTATATAAAGAAATAAAAACTGAATTTGAATTTATATATAATATAATAAAATAATATTATAATCTAAAAAGACTAAAGAAACTATTCTTTTTAGAGAAAGATATAATTTACCTAGTAATAAAAAATCTCTTAATAAAGCAATAAAATAAAAAATTAGATTTTATATAAATAGAACCCTATCTAATAAAAAAAAATATTAAAAAATAATTATAAATTAGACTTCCTAAGTAATAATAAGAGCTACCTAATCTTTTATATTTCCTTGCTAGAACCTAGTAATAGAATCTAAGTTAGTATAGGACCTAAGTATAAACTATAAATTAAAAATATTAAGAAATAATAGAAAGTAAAAAAAATCCTTAGATAATAAGAAAATAAATACTTTAAGATTAAATAAAAAGGATATAAGAAAATAATATAGAAACCTGCTAAGAATCTAATATACTACTTAAAGATACTGGAGGTATTTTTTTAGCAAGTAAGAAAGAAGGATTGATACTAGTAATATATAATATCCCTTTGAGTACCTTAGCCCTCCACCTCCGTACCCCGCCCCACATGACCCCAGCAAAAGCAAAGTGACCTCGAGTGACATCAATGACTTCCAGAATTAATACAACTCATTTTACTATGTAATTCATTATTTTATTTAAAATGGATACCCAATAGCCCTCTAATGAGGCCATCAATGTGTATGACGATAATAGTTTTATCTCAATTGATGACTGCCGCCGCGAGCGGCCTGAGGATAACACCTGCCGGCCAACGAAGGCTCCGACCACTGACCGCGGCCACAACTTTCAGCCCATTGAGCTGCTGGCCCGGGCAGCAA
>VTGD01000239.1:0-26455 GCA_013406985.1 Calonectria crousiana | reverse complement strand
CCCCCAAAAGCAAAATGGCCCATGCCCACACCATTGCGCTACTCAGTGCCCCCCCATGTCCCAAGCCTGTAATCCCAGCTCGGCGCCCAATCTTAGTCCTGTACGTACCGTCCCAGGACCTGGTCGCGCCGTCACGCATCCCCGTCGCGCCCCTGAGTGTGAAAGCCGCTCTACTTTTTGGTCGTGCCAGTCCACCATCCCATCCCATGTCCCCATATCCAATGTCCCTTGTCCCATGTCTTTCTTTTCCTCACCCCAGTCGGTTTGATCCCTTACCAGTGTTCCTCGTCCATCGTCACCTTTCTCTCCTCTCCTTCTTCCCTCTTACGTCCCTCTATTGAGCCTTGGCTTGTTTAATTCTTTCTTATTTTTCCTTCTCTCATTTTCTGCCACAGGCCGTAACCGTTGCCTATTCAGTTTTGGATACCTTTTTTTTTTCTGCTGCTGCACCTTTTTTTTGTGGTAGCTTCCTCCCACCCCCCCACGGCAGTTTCATTTTCTTCGACAGACGAGCGTCGACTCGACTCAGCTCAAACCTCTCTCTAACTCGTCCTCCGTTGCCTCGCCGAGCGGCATCACGTCCAAAAGTCACGACCTCATAGCCAGCGTGACGATTCCCGACGGAAAACAAACAAAAGAACGCTGCCCACGACCACACGTCCGATCTCTCGCTGCCCACCCATCGACGACTTACACGTCGCCTGGCGCCATTCCCCGTACCGTACGTCGCATCCCGTTAGTGACAACGGAACGGCCCCGCGACTACGCAAACAACCCCTGATTGCACCTGCGCAACAGGGACTCTTCTCTTTGCTTTTCTCTCGGATTTCCCTCTTCAGTCCTTCACTGTGGCTGCGCTGGATAAACCGTCCTCATCGCCGCCCTCGGGCCAACAGCGCCGCCGCCTTCCTCTGATCTGTTCCTGCTTCACCCAAAGTTCGGCCGCCTCTGATTATTCGTCCGAGTCCGGATCCTCCTCCACGCCGCCCGCCATGGCCGGCCTCTTCTCCCGCCTTAAGGGCAAGGACTACAAGAGAAAGAAGGGTAGCGACACCGACTCGCTGCCAGCCAAGCCCCAATGGACCGATGCCTGGGCGCGAACCTCTGTCGAGCCCGAGGAGGTTCACGAGCTAATCAGATGTTGTACTGAAGAGCTCAAGGCGCGAGGTATGTGAAATCCTCATATTGCATCCCCTTCACAGGATCTCAGCATCCCGAGAAATCTTAAATATCCTTGCTAATATCACGGTTTGCGCCAGCGCTCGATCTGCCTTTCCTCCTCCTGCCGTTCCGACCTACCTCCGATCCCAGTGCCGTGCGCACGTTCATCCGCCACTTTTTTGAGACCCATCAGCACCTGCAGGGCGAGCAATTGCTCCAGGAACTTCGCATGGCGGAGCCTATGGTACGTTGGACACTCGGTGTACAAGATTCCCTGCAATCCTCAATTCTGACATTTTCTTCGCAATAGGTCATCTCTGGTGTCGCAAAGTGGTGCTGGAGCAGACTTCAGGGCGGCATCGTTGGCTGGGATGCCTACGAGCTATTCAAAGTGGGAGAGTTCGGTATGTGAATTCCAGCGTTGGCCCGTTCCCCCCCTGAACCAACGGCGTGGCTAATCCAACCCACCTTAGACTCGAACATGGCCCGAGACTCATTCAAGACATTCATTCCCATTAGCGTCGAGAATGGGGCCCGGCAGCGCATCATCTTCGACTTTTTTGATCTCATAGCCGCAATTGCTGCCCATGGCAAGAAGAACGGTCTCGGTGGCCGCAAGCTTTCTCGGATGGCTGCTTGGTGGGCCTTCGAGCACAAAGACACAAAGAAGGGCTTCGAAGGAGGATACAACTCTTGGCTCAGGTCAGTCTCATTGTCTCAGACAATCGCTGCGTTCCTCAATGCTCACCGTGTAATCACAGTGCCGCCGATGCTACGAGCCATATGTTCTTTGCTTATCTCCGGTCCCTGTCTCCTGAACAGAATGTTGGCGGTATCTCTATGCTACCCATGTCTCTCCAGAAACTCCTTCAGGAGACCGAATACCCTCCCCATCGCCCCGAGCTGTTGTACACGGCAACGAACAAAGTTGTCATGATTGTAGATACCGTTTCGCCAACACCATTCGCTCTGTTGCGCCGTGCCAACCATTTCCAATACCGCGACGAGGACCGAGCCCTCCAGGAATTCTCCGAGTACCAAGACCCTGTACAGGCCTTGACTGACGAGTGCCGACGAGTCCTAAAAGCCATTTCCGGTGCCAACCAGTCACAAGCTTCCAGTGCAAAGCACTCGACGAGTCTGCGTGACGCCTCATGGTCGCGTTTTGAGGATATTGGCTTTTCAAGCACGCTGCAGGAGGATGACGACGATGATGAGAGCGCTTTCGCTCAGAAGCAGCCCGAGGGTCTCAGGAGAGCGCCCGCATCCGGAAACGGGTTGGACAGGCCTACAACGCCATCTTGGGCTGACTTCCTTTCGTCGGGCTTTGTGGATGAGGGTTCACAATCACGGCCGAATCTTCTACTTCCCCCTGACAAGGTCCTCCCCCCGATCGAAACGGCACCTCGACAAAAGAGCTCCCAGTCTCACCGTCCCAGGCTTGAATCCGATCAAAGTCTTGAGCCCGGCGAGCTGGCTAGCATCACCACCTTTTCCCTCGACGATGCCTTCTGGTGGGTATGGATGACCAGTCTGGCCCCTGAAGAAACCGCTCAGCGAAAGTCGGCCTTTGGTCGGTGCACCATCATCGAGACACGTATCAAGGGCGGTCGCTGGCTAGTCATGGAGGAAATGATCGCTGGTGCCGCCACCGAGCCCCAAGAGGGCGCCTACATTGCGGAGAAGAAGGGCTTCTTTTCCTGGACGAGGCGTGGAAAGAGCCTTGGCCGAAGAAAGTCTGCAGGAAAGTCGAACCTTGAGAACGCAGCGAACGGAGGAAGCAAGGCCAGCATCGGCCCCGACACGCACGCCAGGATTCAGGCCAAGGCTGCTCAGCTGCGTGCTCATGAGCTTCAGGAAAAGAAGCAGGCTGCCCAGCAGCAGCAGGGCCAGCGCCGCGGTCGCACGGATGCTGATCTTCTTGCTGAGAAGACTAACAGCATCCTCACTCTCCAGCCCGCCATCATTGGCGAAGCCTCCTCGGCACTCAAGTGGGTCAAGAAATATGATAAGGGCTCTATCAAGGACGTTTACATGGCCAACAACAACGCAGGTCGTGGCATGGCCATGTCCCCAGTGCCTTCTGAGCGCATTGGCGATGACACGCACACCAATGGCAGCGTGAATGGTCACGACCAGCCGCCTGAGGTACCTGCCAAGGAGCAAGCCCCTCCTACGCCAGAGCCCGAGATGGAGAAGCCATTGCCCCATGTCGAGCCCGCGGAAGAGCTTCAGCCCGCAGAGCACCATGAGCCTCCCGCCAGCCCTGTTCCTCCTCCCAAGGATGACATCTTTGACCAGGTCACTCGGGACAACATGGCGACTCCGGAACCCGCCAGCCCCGAAGAGAAGAAGCAGGTGAAGGCCACCAAGGAGAGTCGGGGCTTCCGCAAGTTGTTCCGCAAGAACCGTGCCTCCAAGCTCCCTGACAATGCCACGGACATGAACCACATGCTGAAGCGAGACCAACCTACTCCTGAGCCTACCGCTCAGGTTCCTACTCCTGCCCAGACCCCCGAGCCTACCCCGGCGCCAGCTGCTGAGGAGACGGATGCACCCGCAGAAACTCCCAAAGCCCCTGAGCCTGATGAGGAGGCTCCCAAGGAGCCATCCCAGTTCAACCAGGGTCCTCTCGAGGACCAGCCTGCCTTCGTCCCCGACACCGACAACGACGATGACGATGCTGCCCCGCCCCCGATCAGCCGTAAGCCACGACAGCCCTCTAAGCTGAACCAGGATGAGCCCGAGGAGAAGCTTAGCCAGAGCGCTGGTCCCGGCGTGCAAGACCGCTGGGCTCAGATTCGCAAGAACGCCGCCGAGCGAGCTGCTACACGTCAGCACGACGACCTCACCCGCACCACCACCCAGAAGGGTTCCGTTGATGGAGACGAGGATAACACCAGTGGGGAGGAGAGTAAGTTTTGATTCATGTGCCCTGTTTCGTGCAAGTAGCTAACTTCGACGTAGCCATTGAATCCCGCGTCGCCCGCATCAAGGCCCGTGTTGCCGAGCTCACCGGCAACATGGAGGGCACTGCCGGCCCTCATGCTGCTGCTGCTGCCGCCGCCGCCCGTCGCTAATCAAAATTACAAAATATTCTGTTCGTCAATCTCGGCGCTGAGATGATTCAGCCAACCTGATTTCTTATTTCCGAATATTGTCATGCAACTCGCCGCTTTTGCACTCGCCGTTAATGTAGTTGGGCCTGAGATACCCATCCGATGCCCATCTACACCTAATACCAGCCGTCGCTTCCGTTTCTGTTCCATCTCGTTGTCATTTTGTTGCTTCTTTTTTGACCTACATGATACCACTTAGAAGAGGGGAGAAGGAGAAGAAAAGTCACGCGAGCACTCAAAAACCCAGGAGAGGAGAGAAAGGGGGAAATGGGGAAGACAAGCGAGGAGCATCAGTGACTCCATTTCCAACGTTGCACACCTCGGTTATTTTTCTTTGCCCTGAGTGAACAAAAAAGAGGGGATGTTTTCGGATCAAATTCTGGCCTTCTGTTGACTAGCTATTTTCTCCCCGTCATATGCTTCTATTTTCCTGATTCTCTACCCATCTGCTATTACACTTCGTCTGGGGCGATCAAAAAGCGGTTTTAACCTTGTTGTACAACTCACGACTGCTACTAAGTCTTCTTGAAAATCTATCCGTCGTTGCGCGAGGGATTTGAAATGTCTACCTAGGTAGTTGCGAAAGCGATGTTGCTTGAGAAAACAAGAGATATCTGTTACATTTGGACGAATTGACCTTCATCTTGCCAAAGATAGATATGTGATTGCTATAGAGAGAATCCAAGTATGGAGTACTGTTCACCCTTTGTTTGCCATTGTTTAATTAGGTTGAGTAACAACCTATGTCTTTTTGCCCTTTTTTCCCCGACATGTCCAAAACGCAAGCAAGTAACTAAACAAAACAAACATAAGTTGCAAGCTGCAAGCTCATTCAGTTGTCGCATATATGACAGCTTTCAGCTACTAATCTCCTCCAACAATCTTCTCAATCATGTTTGTGCAGATCATCCTCATCACTAGAGTCATTATCCACCATGGTAATAGTACCATACTCCTCATCATCGCCTGCATTTGAATCAGGGGTCAGGGGTCGTGCCTGCTGGGTGACGGGGGGCTTATCCGCGACACGTTCAGTTGGCCGCCTTAGAAGAACGGATGGCTCTTCAACATCCTCATTCTTCGACATTTGCGTAGGCCGACGAGGAAGAGGGGGCATCTGTTCATCATTTGAAGCAGCCGTAGGTCGTCGAGGCAGTGGGGGAGATGCCTCTTCATCCTCCTTGTCGGTCAGGGGGCTTGCAAACTTCGAATCTTGCTCCTTCGACTTTGTCTCTTCCGGTGGCGGCACCGATGGGGATGTAAGACCTGGCGGCGAAATATTAATATCGCGAAGGTCATTATTCAGCTCCATCAGACTGGGAGACTGTGGCTTGTTCTGGGCATCTTTCAAGGGTTCCTGGTCAAAATCAATCAGGTTCCCCTCACCTTGGTTTTCTTTCATTTTGATAAGATCATCCTTCTCGATCTCGGACTCTGCTACTGTCCCAAGGAACCCACACTTGACCAGGATCTCGCCAGTAAGGTTAGGATATCGCAAGTGACCACTGACTGCCTCGCTGAGGTCTAAATTCTCCACACCCTTGACGTCCTTGATGGCCTGCAACCCAGCTACGCCAAAAGCAAGGCTATGCGCTCGGTACATGAAACCCAAGACCATGTCGTTCTCGGAGAATACATTAAAGATTCTTCCAGATACAACGGTTCGTAGAGTACGCCAGTGCGCAGGTGAGGACGGTGCTGGCGCGCCGATAAGAACAACTGTGTCAATTAGTCCAAAGGCTTCGCGTTCCGCTAATGACTGCAAACAGGAATGGATAGTGGTTGCACCAAGGGAATATCCAACGAGGGTAACAGGGCGCTCGCCTTGGACCTTGTTGATCAAAGCATCTGCAAGAAGTTTACCGGCCTTGCGGGAACGGTTATGGGCACGGTTGAATGGGTTATCAACATTGGAGGCGGCAGTGAGCACTTGAATAGGCCAGAGAGCCGCGAGAAGTGTCGCCAGCACTGTACGTTTGAGAACTTCGAGCTTGAGCGTGTTCCAAGCCCAAGATTTCACTAGGGCCTGCAACGCACTTCCCAGGGCCATAAGGGTTTTCAGCTCATAGCGCAAGGCAAATACCTCAGAATCATCATTGATGACACGCCAAGGTTTGGTGATGTCTTCTTCTGTATCCAGCCAACCGTTGATTCCAATAGTGACTCGGAGTCGATGCTCTTGCTTCACTTGTTGGCTCACAGTTTTACTATTTCCCCATTCCTCTTTGAGTGGAATAAAGCGGAAGTCTTCAACTTCCTTAGCATATTCATCCATCATTGTACCCTATAATAAAATTCAGTAGAGTATTCAATAAAACACTCTGGTGAGTGCTTACCGTCATTTTGGCTCCATAGGCACCGAATAAAGCTCCAACGAGAGCGCCATTCATCCAGAATATACCCAGAAAGCTCGCCACGCCTCCCAGTCCAACACCTCCAAGGACACCGCCAATAGCCCCGGCAACAAGTGGCGCTGCTAGGCCACCGGTAACGCCAATTATGGTAGCTCCGGCGACAGAGGCTAGCCCGACTTTCCAGAATCGGCTGAATTTGTTCTCTTGCCGGCGCTTGGCGGCTTCTGCCTCAACAGACATGGCCTCCTTCTGCTTGTCATCGGCAGAAGCAGACTCGATGAGAGACTTTGCAATTTCGACTTCTTCTTGGGTAACGAATGATGGAGGTACGTCCAAGGCGGAGGCAAGGTAAAGTGCCAGGGCTCTTGAATGAGCAGAATATTTTCCCGTGGAGAGAAGGAGAAGCAAGATACAAGCAATCGCTTCTCTTCTGTCTTCCTGGGATATTTCTCTCAGCGTCGTTGGGACAGGATCATATAGTCCCTGGAGAGATGTGAGATCCTTGGACTTTTCGACCTTGATTTCACCGAAGTTGATGAGATGCTCGCCTTCCTCGGGTGTATCCAGTCTCTTTTTCTCCAAGGCCTCCTCACGTCTGCGGCGCTCCTCTCGAATTTTGGCATCATCTGGTACGCGAACGATTTCTTCCAGTTTCGGCATAAACTCATGTTTCCACTCGTTCATATGCTTGATAGCCGATTTTTGGATTTTTTGGGCTTTTCGGGATGCCTTGTTCCGCGCTTGTTGCTCATTCTTTCTGGTCTCAGCATCGTTGGTCTTGAGGCTTTCACCCTCAGGATTAGTAGCATCAGCATCATCGTTGGTCTTGGGGCTCTCGACTTCTTCATTAAGAGTGGCTTGAAACACCAATTCAAGCTCGTTTCCGGAAGATTTGAGCTCAGAAATCATGTATGAGGTGACCTGGTCGACGAGCTTCAATAACGCATCCCGGCGAGCGGGGTCAAGGGCGATAACAATCTGCCGCGGATCAGAAGAAAGCGGTGCCATTGTACTGCGAGTTCCTCAGCGGCAAAATATCTCCAATATCTGCAGCTGTGAGTTACTGGATTCAGAATGTCGGGGTGCAACCATTGGCTGGGCAAAGAGGAGGTCAGTGATGGAACTACATAATCAAGATTGTGGAACGATCGACGTCATGACACCCACTGTAGAACAGGTGACAGGGGACGGGCCGAGAAGCCGGAGAGCAATACCTTGTCAGCTGCTGGAGGTTACCGATCAATATTGACTTGGTTTGGAAAGCGTCTTGGTGTCAGTTCGCATGCAACTCTTTCAATCCTAAGGTGATGATTCAGAGGTATTTGAGTGTCAAGTTCCAACAGGGCTGGTTGTCCTGAAACTCCAGGCACCAGCATCACGTGCTCATACTCTAAGCCTCGTTGATCAAAACCTTGGCTTGTGAACAAAATAAACAAAGTGACCTCAAAGAATATGATGTCAAGTTTTGGGTCATCTGAAATGAAATATATGGAATTATTGCCATGGAATTGCGGCTTAGGGGCGGCACTGCTCTTCTAGCCCAGACTCAGACCCCCACCCAGCTTGTTCCATGTCCCATTTTACACTCGTCGCATCACGCAATGAACTTGTGCAAATCTTACCAGAAGCATTAAAAATGGATTGGTGGCCAGAGTTTATCTCTTTTCAGTCCATTTTTTTCAATGTATCGATTGCCGATCAGAATACTTGCGCCACATCATAGATCTGCATGACGCCTTTTCTGAAGCTTGTTTCCCACAACGTCATCTTCAAAGCAAAACCATTCCTCAACCAAGTGGTATATTGACGTCAATTCTCTAGGGAAATCTGTATCACTGGTAAAATCAGGCCTTTAACATTGTTCAGTTTGACACACATTGGTCAAGGAGCACCAGATATCAGCAAAGAAGACGCAAACGAAGGGCGAAGACCTAACTAGCTATGTTTCGATTGATCACTACAGTTTTTTTTCTAGAGCATGGAAATTGAATCTGATGATAGAGTTGCAGAAATCATATAATTTATCGTTTCACATCAATGGGTCGATGATGCAGTGGATATATCTGATCCCTTATTTTAGGTATTTCTTTTGTTTCGTATGCCGTGACCTTCTATGGTTACCGAACACGCCTTATTCATCGTTGATGCGAAAATCTAATTTTTTACTAGGGTTTTGGTAACCCAAATTCCTGTCCTTTTTTTCCTTTCTAGTATCGCTGTTCTTTATCTGTTGGGTAGTGCGAACTCCTTTCTATCATGTTTATCTTGATCTGGCACAGCTATATTAAGCTCTCCAGGGATCATGACATCATCCATTACTAAACAGGATTACGCGTGTTTAATGCTTTCAGAGTGGCACATTGGTGGCGTCGGCAGGTCTTGGTTAGTGACGTGGTATAAACCATCATGGTCGTCTGTCCTGTGAGTTAATCCTGGGTTCCTGTGATATTACCTCTTCAATTTTACATATCAAAAAGCTGGCATATCGTACCGCCGCTCTCTAATGGAAATACCTATTATAACTACAAAACGCATATTAAAGCCATTCGTGAAACACGCAGAGCAATGCCCGGTTATCTGGTTCGCTGACCAGTAATGCCTCATTGATGATTTGGGTCTTGTGATGTGTATCTTCAGTGTTCTGGACCTTTCCCAGCCCATGCCATTCTTATGACCATTTTTAGTGAGTCATTGGCTAAATTCAAGGCATCTTCGTGAAAATCACATCGGAATACTAAAGCAATACCTTGATATAACAAGAAAGTAGCCCGTCTTCTAGTGTGCCCCAGGTATCACTTCTATTCAGGCGTACCATTGTATAGTTTGGCTTACGCCTTAGTAACATTGAGGCTTGCGCTCCGGGCACAGATCATTGATGTTGTAATGGCCATTGGGAGTGATTGATGGGTTACCTCGCCTGCGCCAGACATCTCTTCATTTCCATAAGGATCGTAATTTCTATTGGTAGTTGACTATGGGAGTTCCTTTGGTTTGTTCTTCTTTTTGCCTGTCGTGAATGTGTCTCTCAATTTCGTAATTCGTACGAACAGCAGTTTGAGTATTAGCTGCTCAGTGGTTCTGACGAGATTTCACAGTCTGATCAAGGGTCACATGCGAATATGCGTAGAGAACAAAAGTAAAGAACAGAAAAAAAACCCAAACAGACACAGCAATAAGAGAAAGCGGAAATCAGAAATAAACAACCAAGATCGGAATTGAATCAATTCGCTGGGGATAGATGATGGTTACTCTAGGGTAGTTATTGCAGGGACTAGCTGATAAGAAAAGTTGAAACGCGATAAGACCGGCCCCGCTAAAAAAATGCTGCGACTCAGACGGGTCAACTTGGCATCGCAATCTTCACAGCACTCATTTGTCTTTTTGCTCATCATTTAACACACCCAAGTTACTAGCCAACCGGGACATCCTCGAATATCACTTGAATAATTATTTGATCCAATGAACGCCCACGCGCTCCTGTCAGCCCAGGGCTGGCGAGGTACAGGCCACTCGCTTCACAAGACCGACGACTCAATTGGTCTCGCAAAACCCTTATTGTTATCGCGCAAGGACAACACGCAAGGACTGGGCCAGAAACAGCACTTCACAAGCGACCAGTGGTGGATGAATGCATTCGATGAACAGCTGAAGGGACTTGACACATCCAAGAAGGGCATGGTGGTACAGACTGTCACCTCTGGCAAACTCAACTCACTGGACAAGAATGCCGGAAAATACTCCGTATACTCATCCTTTGTTCGGGGAGGATTTCTGGAAGGAACCCTGCACAAACTCGAGATTAAGGATTCTTCGACAAACACCGAGTCTTCCGAAGACGAGAGCTCAGATCAACAAGCATCGAAAAAGTCCAAAAGCGAACAGAAGCCCAGAAAAGAAACGAAAGAAGAGAGGAGAGCGAGAAAAGAGCTGAAGCGGAAGCGGAAAGAGGAGCGCGCTCGCGAGAAAACAGCCCGGCGAGAACGGAAGAAGCTGAAGAAGTCAAAAAAGTCATCGGCTGAATCAAGCGACGCAGACGAGGAGAAGCGCCGAAGACGAGCAAGAAAGGAGGAAAAGCGCAAGCAAAGAAAAAAAGAGGCGGAGAAATGAGGGAATAGACGCGGGTTTAAAAAATACAGCGAGTCGCATTCACATGGTGAAGCATAATCAAGGCGTTTTTTGGGTCAATAGCTTTCCTGAACGATACCCCCGCTCAAGCGGTAATTCATATTTCTTTCGGAACCTTGCCAGGTTTGCCGGATAGAATCCATGGTCTCCTGTCCCAGAAGTCATCCTTGATAATGTCCATGTGCTCTACAACAATTCGCGCCTTGGCCCTCCGCTTTTTGTCCTTTTCGGTCTGTGTCTTGGACTGCTGGATTGGCTCCGCCACCGAGTCGATTGTTTGCGAGACATTGTGACTATCGGGATCAACCAGCTCAAACTGCTCACCGTTAGTTTTGTCGCCAAGTATAGAGGGGGGCAGCCATACGTCACGGAACACAACGCTCCCCTTTTTAAAGATCTCTGGCTCATTGTTATAGTTGATAGAGAAGCGCGAAAATAAAATTTCATTCTTGTCCGCAGACAAGGTGCCCTGAGGTAGTCAGCAGAGTTCAGACCAACACAACCAAGCATCTCACTGCAAGAGTTTTTTCTGCCTCCTTGTTGTCCAACCCCCCTAGTTGAATCAGTGACCAAAAGGTCGTGTTGTATAAATTGTTGATGTGACCTTGCTTGTCAGTCTTGATGTCTCCAGTAAGATGTTATAAGGGCGTCTTACAGTCCACTTGTCGCCAGCTCATGTAATCACGGAGATTCTGAACACTGGGGTAACAGACAGCACGACCATCAAAGGATGGAAGAGGGGGCGAGAGGGGAGTATCAGGAAAGTGCGCCGACCACGAGTAGATGTAGTTAGACGTAAATGTCGAAACAACGGTGCTGATAAGTTTGCTTTGAGGATATTAGCAGTTGTTTGGCACCAGCGATTTATGAAGTCTTGCCTGGATCTCCTCTCGAATAACTCGCAGGACTTGTGGAAAACAAAGCTGAAGAAAATTTAGCACAAAATGCATGGCTATAGAAATAGAGTTATGACCTGTATTCGTCGCTCACACCGTAGGCAATGGTGATTTCGGGAATCTCATTCACAACGACTTTGGCTGCTGTGTTCATGAGATCCAAGGCTCGGCGGTCATTTGGCTTCTCAAATCCATATTTGGCACACATCCTTGGTAGTGTCAGATTGCTATTCTCATGGGGGAGCGAGAATTTGGGCGCATGTTTACTTTGTGAAGCCCCGGCCATCTATCCGTACGACGATCCACGTATTAGGGAGCAAAGGGTCGGGAGTCTCGAAGTTACGGACATATTCAAATCTTGTGTGAGATTAGATACATGAATGAGAAGGAGCAAATAAAAACAGAGACAGGAACTCACTTGGAGTTTGCCATTTTTGCCGATTCCAGACAGCGTTAGCACAGAGGAGGAAAAACAATGATGGCGGGGGTAAGTGTGTGACTGTGTTTCTGGTGTAGAGGGGCAGTGGTGGGAAATGTTAGTGCACCTCAGGCGACTGAGAGCGGGAAACAACGCTTGGACCAAAGGGTGCTAGTTTCACGCCAGGGGCGTCTTCGTCTACCTCAGCCTTGCGGATCAAACTTCGGTCTCCAACGCGGCTGAGGCTCGCATTTTGGATTTCTGCCACTTCACCCCCTCCATCTTTGATGGAGCGCGACGTGCCCAACCGACAATTTCGAACTCAGGGTCGCATCGCGTCATAATGAACCTCTTACTGTCGGACGACTACCTGCTTCAGGATTACCCTGAAGTCATCACCAACACCATTCGATCCGGTCATGCGACGACGCTGCGCTTCAATCGCAAAGGCGACTACCTTGCTTCCGGCCGAGTCGATGGGACCGTCGTGGTATGGGATCTCGAGACCATGGGCGTCGCGAGGAAATTGAGGGGCCATAACAAGAGCATTACGTTTCTGAGCTGGTCAAGATGTGGACAGTACCTGCTTTCAACCTGCCAGGGCTGGAAAGCCATCCTTTGGGACCTCCAAGACGGCAAGAGGCTACGCGAGGTGCGTTTTCGCGCTCCGGCCTACATGGCCGAGCTTCACCCATGGGACCAGTGAGTAGATTTGAGATCGTGCAAGTACAGAGTGCTGATGCGCAGGCAGCCTTCGATTCGTCGCAGCCCTTTTCGAGGAGCAACCCGTGCTTGTCGATATGACCGAACCGGTCGACGTCAAACAAATCCTCCCTTCCGCCCCGAAGCGATCAAATACTGGTGCAGATGCGGCACTGAAGGAGAAGCAGGCAAAAGAGGATGCTAAGCAGATGACGACCTCAGTGATTTGGACTCTCACTGGAGATCACATTCTCGCTGGAACTAACAAGGGTCGTGTTAATGTCGTTGACGCCAAGTCCTACGAGATCATCTATTCAGACAAGGTCTGTTCAGGTGTCATCACAACAATGCGAACTACACAATCGGGTCGGGAGCTACTTGTCAACTCGCAAGACCGCATCATCCGCTCGTTTCGAATACCAAACCTATCTGTCGAAAATTTGGACCTTGATACGCTACAAATCCCGCTGGAGAACAAATTTCAAGATGTTGTCAACAAATTGTCCTGGAACCATGTCACTTTCAGCTCGACCGGGGAGTATGTGGCAGCGTCGACATACAATAATCACGAAATATACGTTTGGGAGAGCAAGCACGGCAGTCTGGTCCGCATTCTCAAAGAGCCAAAAGAGGAACATGGCGTAGTAGATTGGCACCCGACCCGTCCGTTATTGGCAGAATGCGGGTTGGAAACCGGGCGAATATACATTTGGTCAGTGACCAGCCCACAAAAGTGGTCAGCATTGGCGCCCGACTTTGCTGAGGTTGAGGAGAATGTGGAATACATCGAGCGGGAGGACGAGTTCGATATCTATGCGCAGGAGGAGATTCACAGACGGCGGCTCGACGCGGAGGATGAGGATGTTGATGTTTTGACCATTGATCCTTCCAAGGCATTGGATGATGGGGATAGCTTTCAGATGCCAATTCTTTTTAACCTCGGTGAAAGCGATAGCGAGGATGAATTTATCGCCGTATCTACTGGAACTATGAGAAGGAGGAGTCCTGGGGAGGGACAGGAGGATCTCGATGAGGCTGTCGAGAAAGTGGCAACAAAGAAGAGCACGGGCCGTGGAACACGGAGCAGAAAGCGATAACAGATAATTTGAACAGAGCTGGGCGTTGCAAACTGTCGGGTCAAAGCTAGATGGAGCTATGTGAGCTAGTTAGCGTCGCAATTAGTCAGTCGCGCATCACTGACGCGGTGGTTCGCATGAATACATGAGACCAGTAGTCGCATTGCTGTGCGACAAAGCGTTATTGTTTCGTCTGGTCAGAATCAGGGTTGTTGCATGTGGCTCCTGTTGCAGTTTTTTCTTCGAGTGGATATTCATTGGTAGGCATTGCGTGGAAGTGCAGGGATTTGAGTCATCGGCGTGCTGTACAGCCCGCCCACCTCTGGGAGATTAGGAAGTATCGGTACTTGACTCGCGTGATGATGACGGGGGGGGGGGACAGAATAATCAGCGCGACGGTGTCGCGTTTTTTGCATGGGTGCTGCCAGATGGTCAGTTTAGTCAGCGCGTGAGAGCGTGCGCAAAAAAGTCACGAATACTTGATGATGTTGTGGCCTCAGGCACTCATTATGTAGCCGTAGGGGGCCCTGATTACCAAAAGGGGTTTAGCGCCATCACCGTCCGCCAGCCGCCTCAAGTCCAGATTCTTTCAGGCTTCCTCCGACCCTCTCGCCTTGACCACGACAAAACTTTGCCCCCAGCACAAAGTCATCACCACGCGCGTCGGGCATCGCGCGCAACGTCTCGAAAAACATCTCCGACCGATACACGACGAGCGTCCGGCGCGACTTTCGATCTTTCGCGACTTTCGAGGTGGCGGCGACGGGGGAGACCAGCCTGAGGTTCTCCTGGGCCGGTGGCCAGGACAGGCGTTGCCGCTCAGCGCCATCCATATTTCGCCTTTGACGGCTTTTACCATCGATTTAGCGATTCATTGCGATAGAGAACCTGCCCTTCGCACCTACTTCTAATTTTTTCCGACTTTTTCGCGCTTCGCTGCGTGTTGGCGCGCGTCTTGACCTACGCTCTCGCTTTTCGCTCCTTTTTTCACCTTCACGTCAGACACGCCACCTACCGCCAACATGGCTAACCTTTACTTCACCCACTCGAGCGCTCCGCTCAAAACGGTGGAAGAAATTCAGTTCGGTTTGATGTCCCCCGAGGAGATCAAGAACATGAGTGTCTGCCACATCCTCTACCCTGAGACGATGGAAGAGAACAAGACCAAGCCACGCGATGGCGGTCTGAACGACCCTCTGCTCGGATCCATCGACCGCCAGTTTAGATGCAAGACTTGCACCCAGGCTATGGGCGAGTGCCCGGGTCACTTCGGTCACATCGAGCTCGCGAAACCTGTCTACCACCCTGGCTTCATAAAGAAGGTCAAGAAGATCCTGGAGATTGTCTGTCACAACTGCAGCAAGGTGTTGGCCGATAAAGTTGGTCTACTCACTCCATGAAGCTTATTGGCCTATTGGATGCTAACCTAATATTCTCAGAGTGATCCCGAATTCGCTGCTGCCATCGGCACCCGAGACCCTAAGGTTCGATTCAACCGCGTTTGGGAGGTGTGCAAGAAGAAGCGCCGATGTGAGAACGAAGATCGCAACGAGAAGAACAAGGAGGAGGAATACGCCCCTGGCATGAAGCCTGCTCAAGTCGAGAACCACGGTGGTTGCGGTAACGTGCAGCCTAATGTGCGACAGGCAGCTCTTCAGCTCAAGGCTGCCTTCGACGTTGCTCAGGAAGACGGCGCTAAGCGACGAGAGACAACACCCATCACCCCCGAGATGGCCCACAACATCCTTCGAAGAATCACCGAGTCAGACCTTATTAACATGGGTCTGAACTCTGACTATGCTCGACCCGAGTGGATGATCCTGACTGTGCTTCCTGTACCACCACCACCCGTGAGACCCAGTATTTCCATGGATGGCACCGGCACTGGTATGCGCAACGAAGATGATTTGACCTACAAGCTCGGTGATATCATCCGCGCCAACGGTAATGTGAAGCAGGCTATCCGTGAAGGATCTCCTGCACACATTGCTCGAGACTTTGAGGAGCTGCTTCAGTATCATGTGGCTACTTACATGGACAACGATATCGCTGGCCAGCCGCGTGCGCTCCAAAAGAGTGGGCGTCCCGTAAAGGCTATCCGAGCCCGTCTGAAGGGCAAAGAAGGTCGTCTCCGAGGTAACTTGATGGGTAAGCGAGTTGATTTCTCTGCTCGTACCGTCATTACAGGTGATGCCAACCTTTCTCTCCACGAAGTCGGTGTTCCTCGTAGTATTGCGAGGACGCTCACCTATCCCGAGACGGTGACGCCGTACAACATTGGCAAGTTGCACCAGCTTGTTGAGAATGGACCCAACGAGCATCCTGGTGCCAAGTACGTCATCCGGTCTGATGGAACCAGAATTGATCTGCGACATCACAGGAGAGCAGCTCAGATTTCTCTCGAGTATGGTTGGAAGGTTGAGCGTCATTTGATGGATGGTGACTACATCATCTTCAACCGTCAGCCCTCACTTCACAAGGAATCCATGATGGGTCACCGTGTCCGCGTCATGCCTTATTCCACCTTCCGTCTGAACCTGTCTGTCACATCTCCTTACAACGCCGATTTCGACGGTGATGAGATGAACTTGCACGTTCCCCAGAGCGAAGAGACTCGTGCTGAGGTTAAGGAGTTGTGTCTTGTGCCCTTGAACATTGTCTCGCCCCAAAAGAACGGTCCCCTGATGGGTATTGTCCAAGACAGCCTGGCTGGTGTCTACAAGCTTTGCCGTCGAGATTCTTTCCTTGACAAGAAGCAGATCATGAATCTCATGCTCTGGGTTCCTGGATGGGACGGCATCATTCCTCAACCGGCCATTCTCAAGCCACGACCTCGTTGGACTGGTAAGCAGCTGATCAGCATGGTAATCCCAAAGGAGGTGAGCTTGCACAATGCCCCAGACGACAAGTCACCGAACCCTCTTAAGGATGAGGGTCTGCTGATTCAGGCTGGACATCTTATGTTCGGTCTCCTGACGAAGAAGTTCGTTGGTGCTGCCGCTGGTGGTATTGTCCATCTTTCCTACAACGAGCTTGGCGCTGAGGGAGCCATGGCTTTCCTGAACGGTGTCCAGCAGGTCGTGACATACTGGCTGCTGCAGGAAGGACATAGTATCGGTATTGGTGATACTATTCCTGATAAGGCTACTATTGAGAAGGTTCAGGTTCACATTGATGAGGAGAAGGATGAAGTCGCCAGACTTACGGCAATGGCAACCGCCAATGAGCTTGAGGCTCTTCCTGGTATGAATGTCCGAGCCACATTCGAGAACAAGGTATCCATGGCTTTGAACCAGGCCCGTGACAAGGCCGGTACAACTACTCAGAGGAGTTTGAAGGATTCGAACAACGCTGTTACCATGGCTTCTTCCGGTTCCAAGGGTTCGTCCATTAACATTTCGCAGATGACTGCCCTGGTCGGTCAGCAGATTGTAGAGGGCAAGCGTATTCCTTTTGGATTCAAGTACCGTACACTTCCTCACTTTACCAAGGATGATTACTCCCCTGAAGCTCGTGGCTTCGTCGAAAACTCATATCTTCGTGGTCTCACTCCATCAGAGTTCTTCTTCCACGCCATGGCTGGTCGTGAAGGTTTGATCGATACTGCAGTCAAGACTGCCGAAACTGGTTACATTCAGCGTCGTCTGGTCAAGGCACTAGAAGACTTGAGCGCTCGATACGATGGAACTGTGCGAAACTCCTTGGGCGACATTGTGCAGTTCCTTTACGGAGAAGATGGTCTGGACGCCATGTGCATTGAAAAGCAGAAGCTGGGCATTCTCAACATGTCGGATGCTGCGTTTGAGAAGAAGTATCGCCTTGATCTGGCTAGTCCCCCAGACTGGTTCAAGAACGACTACGAATATGGCAACGAGTTGACTGGAGACAGAGAGTCAATGAATCTCCTGGATGCTGAGTGGGATGCGCTGGTCTCGGACCGTGTTGCTGTTCGAAGGATCAACAAGTCCAAGATGAATGAAGAGACGATGCAGCTGCCTCTTAACATTGGCAGAATCGTCGAATCGGCCAAGCGTGTTTTCAACGTCAAGGCCAATGACCGCAGTAACCTCCGGCCGTCTGATGTTATCATCTCTGTCCAGAACCTGCTCAAGCATGTTACCATTGTCCGCGGTAATGATCCTATCTCCCGGGAAGCCGATGCGAATGCCACCATTCTCTTTAAGGCCTTGGTTCGGTCTAGACTTTCTTTCAAGGAGATTGTCAAGGAGCATCGTCTCAACAAGCTCGCTTTTGACCACATCCTTGGCGAGCTCCAGAACCGCTGGGATCGCGCTTTCGTCAATCCTGGTGAGATGGTCGGTGTCTTGGCTGCACAGTCTATCGGAGAGCCTGCCACCCAGATGACCCTGAACACTTTCCACTTTGCTGGTGTGTCCTCCAAGAACGTTACTCTTGGTGTGCCTCGTCTTAAAGAAATTCTGAACTTGGCCAAGAACATCAAGACGCCCAGCATGGCTGTGTATCTGAATGAACACTTGGCTAAGCAGGAGCAGGCGAAGAAACTTCGAAGTATGGTCGAGTACACTAACCTGCGCTCTGTTACTGCCGTCACTGAGATCTACTACGACCCTGACATTCAGGCTACCAACATCCCTGAGGATGTGGACATGGTGGAATCGTATTTCTTGATTCCTGATGATTCCCAGGACACCATTGATCAACAGTCAAGGTGGCTTCTGCGTATTACTCTTGATCGACAGAAGATGCTCGATAAGGAGATTAGAATTGACGATGTGGCTCAGCGCATCAAGGAGGAGTACCCTAATGATCTTGCAGTCATCTTCAGTGACAACAATGCCGACGAGCAGGTTATCCGTATCCGCACTGTTTCGGCTGGTGACAAGGATGACGATGGCGAAGCTAAGATCGAGGATGATGTCATGCTAAAGCGTCTTGAGGCTCATCTTCTCGACACCTTGACTCTTCGCGGTGTCCCTGGTGTTGAACGAGCCTTCCTTACCAAGGGTACTCGATTGGTCGAGAGCCATGATGGTGCTCTCCTTGCTATCAAAGATGACCCGCGGTGCACACAGTGGTACCTGGATACCAGCGGTTCCTCTCTACGTGCAGTGTTGTCTGTGAATGGTGTGGATACGACCCGCACTTACACCAACGATCTGTACCAGATCGTGGAAGTCTTTGGTATCGAGGCCGCTCGTTCTGCCTTGGCGAAGGAGTTGACCAATGTGTTGGCTTTTGACGGTTCCTACGTCAACCATCGTCACATTGCGCTGCTGGTCGATGTGATGACTTATCGTGGTGTTATCTCAGCTGTTACGCGACACGGCATCAACCGCGCTGATACTGGTGCTCTGATGCGTTGTTCGTTCGAGGAGACGGTGGAAATTCTGCTCGAAGCTGCAGCAACTGGTGAGCTCGATGATTGCCGAGGTATTTCTGAAAACGTCATGCTGGGTCAGATGGCGCCGATGGGAACCGGAAACTTTGATGTCTTCCTGGACCCTAAGATGCTCGAAACTGTTATCTCCGACAACTCTCGCATGGGTCTTATGCCTGGCATGCCTGCCAAGGATGGCCAGGGCGAGGGTGCTGCCACTCCTTACGACACAGGGTCTCCCATGGCGGATTCGGGCTACCTCAGCCTCAGCTCGCCTGCGGCCGGAAACTTCTCGCCTATCCAGGGTGCAGGATCCGACACTCCGGCGGGATTTGCAACCGACTATGGCGGCGGTGGCTTCGGTGGAGTTGGCTCCATGAGCCCGTACTCGATGCGTGGTGCAACAAGCCCATTCAGTACATCGCCGACATCTCCCTTCAGTTCTGGCATGGGAGGATACTCTCCATCGTCACCAAACGCTGGCTACTCTCCTACTTCTCCTCTCATCGATGGTGGAATTGGCAGATATGCTACTTCACCTTCGTTCAGCCCATCATCCCCGTCGTTCTCTCCAACCTCGCCTATGTTAAGACCTACGAGCCCAGCGTCTCCCAACTACAGCCCAACCTCGCCGAGCTACTCACCTGCGTCGCCATCTTCGCCTCGACACTACTCTCCGACGTCACCGGCACAGTTCAATTCGCCAACGTCTCCGAGCTACTCTCCTGCGAGCCCCAACTACAGTCCTGCCTCGCCAAACATTCATGCGGGCGGACCTACCTCGCCTTCCTACTCTCCGGCATCTCCAACTTGGTCTCCGACATCTCCTGAAGCATACTCTCCGACTAGCCCAAGCTTCCAGAGGAGCCCAGGAGCACAGCATTCTCCAACTAGTCCGAGCTACTCGCCTACATCTCCTTCCTTTTCTCCTCGGACTCCTGGTCCGGGAACGTCTGGAAACCAATAGTGAGTAGAATATGATATCCTGTTCCCCATTTTTAACTGCGCCAGCTAACCAGGAATCAAGCTCTCCTAACTCGCCCGCCAATGATTAATTTTTGATTGAATAATGCATACATGACACAGGTTGTCATTCGTTTTTATGGTTTTTTTTTCTTTTCTTGGTTGGGAGTGGATTTGAGCATTATAGACCCGAAAAAGAGGATGGCCCAGAGGGAAAGACGAAAACTCGCAAATGGAGAAAAAAAAGAGAAAAAGAGGTTTTCTACAGAAGTTTAGGAGGTGAAGGGAATCATAAGAAAGGGGGCACTGTAATAGCTGACAATGTACAATATCGATGAGGATTGGAGAAGAGAGGAGCGAGGTTGAGGATTGCAATGACATATAGGATGACGATCCAGATTGGAATCAAGACCGCGAACAAAGAATGAAGTGGAACGGAAATGGCTTTTACAGAACCCCCGGTACGGATTGGCTTATTTTACAAAATTGAGCTTAGATGTCCATGATCCGGCTGTGCTTGTGATGACTGCGTGCCGTGATGGGCGGTGAATGCTCGTCGAGCTGCTCAAGTTTGGGCGGGCTCGACCACGTAGATAGATGGTGACGCCTCATTCTCGTATTGCGACGAGCTTGGTGATGCAAGCGAGTCTCGGAGGATCAAGCTGAGAAGATGGCTGAGGGCCGAGGTGAGGCGAGGTGAGGGTGAAGAGTGCGCGATTGCGATCAGAGAGGGTTGGGGCTGAGCTCAGGATGGGGCAGTGTAGTGTTGATGGTGAAACCGGGAGAAGGCGACGGGAGGCCTGGGTAAGGCAAAGGAGATGAATTGCAAAGCGATTATGGAGAGACGAAGGAGAGAAAGAAGCCTGGGCTCGGAGCATTGAGCCTTTCAGCCCTCCGTCGCGTTTTCCGAGTGTTGGGTTGTCGCCAAGGCCACCACGATGGGCGATTGGTTGGCAGGGTGGCTGTGGCGGCCGGTTTCAGCGGCCAAGGTCGATGCAGTGGACTCAGGCAACTGCGGCTCGACCCACAAGGCTGCGAAGGATGGATTCGGCCGAGGTATGATTGACAACCTGGCCTTGGGGCGTGACCGCGTATTTGATGCTTTTTTTTTAGCAGTCCGGTCTAATATGAGGTCATGAACCACTGTTGTAGCCAACGGACAGGGTCACATTTTTCTTCTGCTTCTTTTCTCTTTGTTCCTTTGCTCGGCCATTTGTTGGTGCTGCGGGGTGGCTGCGCGTGGGGAGGATGAGGATACTTAGTACGTCTACATCCAAGTTGCGTGAGCACACGATTGGTTGCATTGGCGGGCCGAACTGTGAGGAGCCGGGCTCGACGCACGGCAGCTGATGAACTTGTACCTGTTATTGGGCGGTGCTGTCCAAGAAACAAAAAAGGAGGATGGTGGTTTGATTGAACCTGAGCCTCTCCTTTCCCCGGTACTGTAGCTGACCGGGAAGGATGCATCATCCGGTGGGGGAAGCGAGAGTGTGGTTGCGGAAGTGGCGAACGTTGTGAGAGGGCGGAGATGAGCATCTCCTCGGGGAATACAAGGCTGAATTGAGTGACGGGGAGTTCGGGCGTGGGAGATTACGGATTGCGCATTGTAGAGAGGGAAAACTTGCACGGGAGGGGTTGTATTAGTTGGTATGGATCTAACTGTATGGACCATGTTGCTGCACGGCATGTAGTCACGAAGTTGAAATGGTATCATGACGCTCGCCGTTAGGTCTTGTGCTTTGGTTGCTTTGGGGGCGATTGCGAACTAGAAAGAAAAAAATTGAGTGCGAGTGTGTGTATGGATGTGTGTATGTGTGTATGTGTGTGTGTGTGTGTGTGTGTGTGTGTGTGATTGCACTTTGTGCTGTGCTGTGACGTCGTGTTACTATCCCAGGCTCACGAAGGATGAGAAGGAAGAAAAACGGCTCGTGAGGTTGGTAGAATACGAGGAAGGCGGTATTTGCCGTGCTGAAAGATATGGCCGGATGGAGCTGGTTGCATGGAAGCTATGAGTATCATGTATGTGCTGTGAGCTATGTACCTATATGTCGTGAAAAGGGGTCAGACAGACACACGCACGCACCTTCTTTGCCACCTTGTGTTGGTAGAAGAAGGAGGTGTTGGAAGCATTTTGGACCGGCGTGTATGCTGATTAGGAACCGTCGACATAACTACCTCCCTGTATTGGATGTTTGTTTGCTTCTAATCCTGGAAAACCACGTAGCCCATCGGCGCACAGTGTTGGTTGTTGGCTGCGCCCCGATCCCGCTCTCACCCGGCACGTGCGCTGCCCTTGCTAGCCAGAGCCAGTCAACGTAACGTCTTGGGTAAGGATGACTGGAAACAAGGAATTGTGTGTGCGGCTATGGTTGTGACTCGTTGTCGGATTTGTTCAAAGCGTAAAAAGGGTATAACGATAGGTAGATAGTCTTATTCGAGTTTTTTTTTGGTGGCCTGAATCGTGGCCGTGATTGCCTTGCCATTTTATTCTTCCACCCCCATGACCAGTTAATCCGCCCCTCACCCCTTCCCTGAATCTGTCTCCGAACCGGCCAACCCGCTGTCTGTTCATCACATGATTTGGCATGGATGCGTGGAATTCTGCGTGGCGTTCAAAAAAAAAATAAAAAAATAAAATAAAAGTGAAAAATGGTAACCAAACCCTCCTCGATCTGGAAAATTCACCGAAGAGCCACCAGCCTGGAGAAAAGAAGGCCCATCCTGGACCGCCCATTCTCCAGCTTTGCCTGTGGACCGGGGATTAGAAGAGCTTACCACGATTTAGGAGATGGATCCCTTTTTGGGCGAGCACTTGCATCGGGATTATATTGGCAGTAGTGTGCTATGAAAAGAAAGTAAGCAAACGCGCACCCGGGAAAAACACATATGCGAGGAACCGAGGCAGCAAACGAGAGTGGGAGACAGGAAAGCAAATCTCAAGAAGCCCGCCGCCCCCGCTTTTCCTCTTGTCGAACAGTTTTGGCTGAAGATTGGGGGCCAGCAGCACAGTAATAGCCCGGGATCGTCACACGAGCGACAGGGTACAGGGGCCGGGGATATTGGAAAGGCGCACCCGCCATGTGGGTGCCGGCGCTTAACTGACACCAGGGGACCAGCAACGGGCCAACGAGATGACCACGCACGCACATCTTTTGACGGCGGAGTGGTGGTTTGACCGTTTTGTTTCCCGTCCGCCGTGTTCGCCGCCAGTTTTTCTCTCTCTCTCTCTCTCGCCCTCTTGTCTTGTTCTGCATTATCGGCTGCGCTACACTCCGCTTGCCATGGGTCGAATTGTGCAACCACTACTCCTACCACCTGTTCCCTTTGGGCCCATTCGGGCCCCTGCTCTTGTCCGAACGCCCGCCTCGCTAGCCTAGCTTTGCAGCCAGTACGGTGCAGACGAACGACGGGCATGGACGCAAGGGATAGGAGAAAGGAAAAAGAAAATAAAAAGAGAGAACGAGGTCGACTTTGGGGGCCTGGCTTGCGGGTGGAGCCACAGCCAACTTTGGTTATCCTCTGCCCAGCAGCAACTGTCCCCAGGTCACTGCTCCGCTGGAGGAGGCACAGGGCACGCAAGGCACAAGATAGCTTCAGACAAAAGGAAGAAAATTCTTCTCGAGTACGCCCCGCCGCAGCTCAGTAGGATTGTTGCGAGTCGATCGATATAGCTGTAACCTTCTTTTTGTCTGAACCGGTTTGATCTACCGGCCGCCACATGGCCCGCCGTCCCCACGCGCCAATCTCATCTGCCGAGCGGCTGTTTGTGTTTCGGCAGGCATGGGCATCCCATTTAATTCCTTCCAATGCTGTGACAGTAAGGCAGACTTTTGGGCCGCAAGAGAGGGTTTGAAGAAGAAAGAAAAAAAGAAAAAAAAAAGAAAGGAGTTCAAAACTTTGTGGGAAGGGGCTGTGAAAAATTCTTGCGTCGTTTCCGTCATCCTCTGTTGGTTGTGCACTCTTCTGCGCTCTAGACCATGCTGCGCAATTGGGCGCTGGCATGGGGCGGGTCGCAGATTTGGTCAGGCTGTGTGGGCCACCGGCTTCAGGGCTAAAATAACTTCACTGCAGACAGAAACAGGTGTGAAATAACCCGGGTTATTGAGAGACTATGGAAGAAAAAAAAAGGAGGGAAGGAAAGGACCACGAAGAAAGACAAGAAAAAGAAGAAGAAGGAAGTGAATACAGAAGAAGAAAAAGGGAATGAAGAAGAATAAAAAAACACTTCCATGAACAGGTAGCACCCACAAACTTCGGAGTCCAGCTGCCGAAAGTTCATGTCCCCCTTCACCTTGATCCGCACACCCCCAATGGTCCCCACTTGATCCTCGTCTCGATTCACTCAGTCCCCTCCACCCTGCCACCCCGGCCTTCTCCCCCCTGCCCATCCAGCCATCATGAGCCAATGCCATGCTTTTGGAGTGCGCAGCATTCATCGGTGAACCATGACCAAGTGTGATCTCAGTGAGTAAAAGAAAAAAAAGAAAGAAAGAATGAAAAAATGAGAATGAAAATGAAGAGGGAAAAAAAATCAATCGTTGTAATTGCTGTCATAGAAGTTTGGCTCGGGGAGGGGAAAGCCGACGAGGTTTGTCCTCTTTTGCGAGTCGCTGTTCCAAGGGTGTTGTGGCCAAAACTATCCGAGGAGACGATGGCGACTTTCTGAATATTAAAAGAGTGACGGAATGATCAATGCCGAAAAGAGAACAAGCGCCAAGTCGAATGCAAAGACCCAATGCCAAACTCCGATTGCCCTATCCCAAGGGCGTTCTGTAACTCATGTAAAGAATAACAAGGTGAACCGCTGTTACCGCCGCGAGGCTAGCTGTTTCTATAGTTTATTACCCCTTCGAGGATCTTGCGGGTTGCTGCATCCAACAATTAGCTGTGATTGCTTTGATAGAGCCCGGGAGGACTGTCGACAGACCTACTAAGATGATCGAGGGGGATAGGGGCAACTAGATCGCATGCAGTAGCCTTCCCATCGCTGTGTTCCCTGATCGATGATGCTAGCTGTGCATCGGCAGCTACCGGGCCGGGGCTCAACAATCTGGACCTGGCAGCCGCAGAGGGACCAGGATTGAGTAGTTCGCCAGTAGCACATGGTGGGCGATTGGCTTTGTCCAAGCAGTGACTGAATGAAGGGATCAGCGATGATGTTGAGCCGCCTCGAACTTATGCCGGGTTGTCTAAATTGGGCTAAAGACTAATAAATAAAGCAAAAGCGTGTGGTGCAAAGAAATGACACGGTGAGACAACCGGGTGGTTGCTTTTGCGTTGACAGGTTGTCACAGGCCGGTAACGGATGAGGTTGTGTAAGCTCGGGCAAGCTAGGAAAGGAGGACAACTTGGTGATACAAGTCCCAATAGAAGCCCCCGGTGTCTCGGGAGGAAAGAACAACTTTCTAGTTTAGACAAGTAGAGACGTAAGATGCGAAGAAGGAACTTGCAACGCGACGTGAGAGAGGCGTGAGAGAGTTGAAGCGTTCAAGATAAGAAAGAAGTGATTCAGCGAAATTGCAATCTCGTTGATGAAGAGGTCAAGGCAATGCCGGAGACTGAGTGCCGAATGCTTTGGATGATGAGTGGTGATTTCTGAGAGGAGGGTAGAAACCTTCGGTTCTTATATACTTGGTGATGCAGACCCAAGGGAGTGGCGGAAGTTGTGAATAAACGAGAATGTTTGCCCTCCATCACACTTTGAGCACAGATGCCTAGGAAGCCGACGAGGCAAATTTGAAATAAGACCCGATGATAGGGCCACAAAGCAACAAGGGATTAACGGTTGTTGGTTGCTCTTGCCGTTGTTGAAAGGCCGGGAGTTGGATTGGTTAGAGACACAGGAAGGGTTGGTTACTTTGCTGCTGGTTAGGGTTGGTTGGTAGGGGTGTGTGTTGGAGGCTCAGAGAGTGTGGTATTAGTCTCGTCCTCATGGTCGGCCGTCAGTCCCTGCAAAGGCCGCAAAAGGGGACGAGAGAGGGGATGAGGGGCAGTGAAGGCCTTGAGACGAGATATAGCCTCAAGCAGGCTCCAGATTAGGTAGGCCGCAATTCATGTTGGCAGCGGGCTGCCGGGGGGGGGGGGGCCGCTTTACGTCAAAACTCCTCAGTCCACACTCAGCAGCATCGGTGTCTTGTGGGGAGAGACCAACAGCAGCGCGGCTAGACCGGGGCTTGACAACCATGTAATCCACGCGGTGTGCGCCTGTGGACGGGTGTGCCAACTAGCTGGGTTGGCTTGGCTTTTTTTTTTTTTTTTTGAGGGGAGGGGGGGGGGGGGGGT